>BMAC01000478.1:446089-501089 GCA_014905375.1 Phtheirospermum japonicum
TCCAAGACATGGGCCCAAAATAATTTTAGCCCAAGTACCTTTATTAATATAACATAGATAATTAAATCCAAATCTAATTTAATTTAATTAAATAATTTCTATCAAATAGAAAAATAATATCATAATTATTAACAATTAAATATCACAATTCTAAATTGAATATTTAATACTTTCTTGATACACTCTTAAATCGAGAAACTAATCGCATATAGTGTGACCCTATAGGCCTTTATATATGACATCGATCCAATGATGATCCAAACAAAACTCCTAGACGGCTTACTTGGACGAACTCAATATATAAAGAATATTCACTTGAACTCAGCGAATTATAACCTTTATAAAAAGCTTTGGTGAAATTCCTTTCATTCTGAATCACTCGATTAAGTTTAAGATTTATCCAAGTGTCTATATCAATGGCTTAATCAATTTATCTCATCTTTATTAGTCGACAACTAGACAATACTTCAATTACTATACTGAACATGTCTCCTGCATTGGCCAATGACTTTAGTCGACCTAATATAAAGATTATGAGTGATCTCTCTCGAAATTCCAATCGAGGAATGAATTCTTTCTTGGCTCAACTACCACCTTCATTTACATCATGATGCACCCAACACAAGCCGTATTTACCCCGAAAGGAGTGCAAGCATTGGTCATGTTCAAAGTACATCACTCGGCAAATAAGGTGCGTATTGACCTCAAGTCAAAGGATTATCACACGCTTTATACACTGATAAGTTTATAGACATACAATAAATAACTTATCAGCAGGGTTTACCAATACTCTCCAAAGTATCCATGTGTCCATCACGAATAACTATTATTCGCAGTCGTGAGACTTACTGCATTCTCTAAAATATGATGCAGACCACATGCCGACATATATTATATTATCAATATCCCAATCTTGATAATCGTTAGTCGTGGCTATTTTAAGAGTAATGTTTTATCAATGACATCTCACCATATCAATGACAACATCAACTCTACGAGAATATTTATATGAATAACCACAAACAATCAAAATAATAATTTAATAAATGCAATGCCATATATATTACGATATATATAATAATTGTGATCAAGTATAACGTCTTTAAATCTGATTGTCTCTAGGACATTCATACTTTCAATATGTTGTGAGAACATCAAAATGATATATTTATTTATCCAAAATAAAAATAAAGATATTAAGATTCAAATTGTGAGTGTTAAAATGAGTTTTCTCTTTTTCAAAGGGTCTTGTGCTACATAGGACAAATAAGAGAAAATGATCCAATTTATAAAGTATCGCCTTATTGGTAAGGGATACTCTATTATGCAAGAAGTCTCTCTCCAAGTGCATGCGTGCAGGGGAAGTGCAAATCATAGTCCGATTCGTGGTCCGGACCATGGACAAAATTTACTTATGCTTTCAGTTCATTTGTAACTGCTAGGAGTTCTACCGAATGAACCTGGACAGCTAAGAGGCTCTTCTCCAGCTACAAAACCAGGTTATTTTCACAGCTCAAGGACACACAAAAAAGAGTTCTAGTATTCTCTTTTCCAAATAATTTTTTTTTCGTGTTATATTCCAGGCTCTCTTTCAGTTCACCGGAATAATATTTGGTTTGCTCCATTGTGTCCTGGGAAACAAATGCTCAATATGGAGAGAATTTGTTTTAAGAAAATTGTGAAATTCACAAGCCTCGTTTCTTTTTCATTTCTAATATATTTGTTTTTTTCCAGAAAAGTTTGATAACAATCTTAAAACAAATTATCGTTTATGATATGGCTACTGATAAAGAAATCAATGATGCTGCCACCAAGTCCTCAACAAACTCCACTGTCTCGGCACCTGCTCCGACAGCCCATGCTCTAGCATTTAACATCCTGGTGAACCATGCTGAAAATTCGAAAATATTTAATGGCTTGAGTTTTAAACATTGGCAACAAAAGATATTATTCTACCTGACCACTCTGAACCTTGCAAGGTTCTTAAGTGAAACTCCTTGGAGGAAAATCCTGATATCCAAGCAGTGAGTGCGCTCGATGCTTGGATCCATTTTGGTTTCTTATGTAGAAATTATATAATGAATAGATTGGCAGATACGTTGTACAACGTGTACTCTTCTGTCCAAACGGCTAAGGAATTGTGGGAGTCCTTAGATAAGAAATATAAGATTGAAATGTTAGAGAAAAGAAGTTTCTTGTTAATTATTTTCTAGATTACAAGATGGTTGACAATAAGATTGTTGTTAATCAAGTGCAAGAGTTGAAAATCATGTTGACTGATATTCATTCATATGTCTATCAATGAAACTTTCCAAGCGAATGCTATCATTGAGAAGCTACCACCAAGTTGTAATGATTTTAAAAACTCTTTGATGCACAAGAAGAAACCAATGATGGTTGAAGAACTTGTTAAACTTCATATCTAAGAAGACAACAAGAGCTACAACAATAAAAGTCAATATTCATGTGGCTAAAGCAAATATTGTTGATCATGCTGAAAGAGATCCCGTGTGATTGTCACACATGAGACTTACCCCTTTTTTTTAGATTTTTTCACATAATCACATACTTGTTGAAGGAAAAACACAATTAGTGTGCCTTCGTCAATAAGTAACTGATGATGAAGGGTAGTTTAGGTATTTGTTATCTTTACTTGTTATGGAAACATGTAATTGATACCCTATATAAAGGGAGTCTTTGATGAATAAGAGAACCCTAATTTCTACCATCTCCATCGTCTCTCTTTTATGTCTTCTCCTTATGCTTTTACTTTTACACGTTATCAGCACAAAACTCTAACCTAGTGATCGAGAATAAGCCTCCATAACCAAAGCAACAATTATACAATTTTCGTAGGTCGAAAATCCAACATCGTTGTATGTTTGAAAAATCAGTTTCTCCCGTTTCAACCCTTGGATCGAGCTCAAATTTCTATAGAACCTTCAAGACCTTATAAACTATATTTTGAACGGTGGAGACTGGACTCGTAGATACGAGGAAATATATATATAATTTCGAATAAAGCAGATTCTGCTTTCGCTATTTTCTTTGCAGAGTTTTTCAAAACACGATTTCTCACAATCGAACCGTTGGATCAAGATAAATTTTGGATATGTTATTCCAAATATATACAAGTCCAATATGAACGGTGGAGATTTGAATATAAAGTCTGAAGAATCCGACAATGAATTTCGAACAGAGCTGATCCTGTTTCTCGGAACTGTCTGCCCAGCTTATTTTAAGATTTCAATTACGCACAATCTAACCGTTGGATGAAGGTGGATTTTGGATATATTATTCAAAAAACATAGTGGTCAGATCTGTACAGTGGAGATCGTATTTGAAACTTTGAATAACCCAAAACCTAAAAACCAAAATTAGGAAAGAATCATGACTTTCCTCCAAGGTAACTGGAATTACTCTATTATTTATTAAATACAGCTAATAAGTATTTGGAAATATGAATATATGTCATGACATGTATTGTTGTGCAAAGCATGTATATGTATAAGTGCCACGTATGATTATATGCATGTGATGTATTGACAAATATGAAGTTTTGCAATACTTTAATGATATTCATAGAGTACATAATATATTATTACTTATGCTTTAAGATGATTTCTAAGAAATCGTAAATAAAGTTATTTACATGATTAGATGAGAGATTGATCATGATTTTGCCAATATGTCTAGTTAATCATGAATTTCGATGAATTGATAGATTTCATGTATGTTGGTGATTCTCTTCAAGTTGATTTTATAAGCTACTTTCAATGTATGTATTATTGACTGTATATTTGAATATTTTCATGATAATTAAAGTTCATGAACGATAAAGAATTGTGTAAATAAGTCTTGTGATAAAGTATATTCACATAATATCAAAGAAAGATTATGACATACTTTAAATTCATTATCTAAAGAAATGGATTGAACTAACTCAATCTAAATACAAATTAATATACTCAAAAGAAATTGAGTATTGCCATCATTGGTTTGATGTGGAAACTAAAAGAACTATAATTCCACAATGATCTCATCTACCATCCCCTAATTGACAAAGAATCGCAAACTTAGTCAAAGTCGATTCTCTAATGAACTTGAGAACTCATATTGACTCCAAGTCTTATATTGGATGTATATGTAGTTTCAAAATCTCAATAAACTTTGGGATGTACTCTAAATGAATATTTTGAGAATTTTATGAAACACTACTTTCAAGCATACGAATTTAGTGAAAATAAATTAGTTTGCTTGCTAAAAAGGGTCAATGACTTTGATATGCTGCGACTAAAATATGTCTTACCATATGTGAAAAAGAAAGTCACTTTAAATGACAATAAGTATTGAGAGATACGATCTCACTCTATTTTTTTTTCCACTTGAGCAAACATACAGATGCACTTGTATAATATTAATTATAATAATAAGTCATTGAGAGACATGACATTATTCTTCATAATACCAATGTTAGACCTCCGAATAAAGAAATTTCTTGAGGTTAACTAGGATCGATATGAATAGTGGAAATAACCTCAAAGTAAAGGGGAATAGACATTTTGATCCCTACCTAAGTGGGAAGAATGAGCCACGAGGTAAGATACGTAAAATTTTTTAATATTTATTGGTCATGGTAGAAGTCATGGAGGTCCCTCCAATAACCTTGTTTAGTCAATGGATATCCTCTATTTTAATTGATGAAATTTGTTTGTTTCTTACTTTACAAAGAACTTGCGAAAGTATGATCAATCATTCATATTAGACTATTGTGTTTGGTCTTAAAGTTTATTTTGAGTTAGATTTATGTGATGTGGCCTAATTTAATTATTTTTGGCTTATTTGTAAAATTTGGATTTTATTCTAAAGCATTGAATGTAATTGAGTTTATTTACCACGCATTCACATACAAGGCTCATGATCAAATTATTAGATATAATGTAACATATCTAGTAAATAATATAATATATTATAATGACATGTATTTCATTCCAATATCTCTGAAGAATGTGAGAATTTATCGATGAATAGACAATTACTCTCTTAATTGATATTTATATGTGACAATGTCTTGATGCCTAGTGACACTTTGATTAAAGTCATAAAAACTCATTATGGACCAAGAGCGAACGAACCTTGTTCAGTTTGATGACATTCATGTTGATGATTATCATTAAGAAGTACATTATGAGAATGGAACTATACTTTTAATTTATGTGGAAGAAAGCACATTTTAGAATCAATATAGTAATTTTACTTTACTACTTCTTGATTATTGAATCATCATATATGACCAACAAAGAACTTTTGGACTCTGACTCATTCAAGTTTGATACTATTGGCATGGATCCTTTGGTCTTCGTGATAGTCCATATTATAAGAAATTAACATGTATATCTTTTATTTTGAGTGAACACAAAATGAGATAGAAATTTGATACACAGTATAGTGTTGAACTAATGTTGTTCAATTATAGCTAGTGCATTCTAAAGTACTCGGAGCACTACATACATTCATATCTCAAAGATACATCACTCATTTTTTCAAAACTTATTCATTAGCAAAATTGTATGATTGAGACCTGCATTTGCTAAAGATACAAATTATAATATTTCATTCTTATAATTGATAATTGGTGATACATGTGGACATGACCATTCACAATGCGGATCATTCAAGTATTTTTTTTTGGTCGATGTTTCGGCACGTATTGTCAATAAAAATATTGCATTTGCAAAACTTCTAACACATTTAATATGATTGAGGACACACCACCCTTATAAAGCACCAAAACTCATAATGTTAGAGGGTTTACATCAAATTTTTTTGATGTCTATTGCATTTAATAAAGATCGATGTACTAGATCTTATACCCTAATGTGCATATATAATAAAGTCTCAAAGAAGACACCGTCAAAAGGAATATAGATGGTGATTAAGACACTATTTATCCCACTCATTTGTCTTTGCACAGGATTATACAATATTGCACGCAACTCTTACTTATTCGTTTATGAACCCCTGCTAACCAAATATTTTGCGTACCAGTTGGTAACTGGATATTAGCCTTATAATTCATATCTACGCATATTTGGTTACGCAGTATATGTGCCTATTGCGCCCCCACAATGCATTTATATGGGTTTCTAAAGACGATTAAGTATTTATGTTGGATATGAATCTCCAATAGTCATCCGCTATTTTAGACCTTTGACAGACGATCTATTTATCGCTAAATTAGCGAATTTGTCACTATAATGAGATAGTTTTTCCATCTTTAGGGGGAGATAAGAAAAAGAATTTTCTAATGGAACGACAGGAATAGTTTCATACTATGTCTCATTATGATCCCCGCATTTCACAATGTAACGTGAAAGAAAAGTAAAGTGAACAATTGATCTTCAAAGAATAGAAGACTCAATTTTTAAAGTGACGAGATCATATATATACAAGCTGCAAATGTGTCTGCTAGGTTAAAAGTCCCTATGAAGGGCACAATGTCATAGATTAAGACATTGCAACCATACTTAGTGGATGTGTGGTTGAGGTCGTGACTCCCAAAAGGAATAAGGGGAGGTCACTTGGTTCGATCAATACTCGCCCAAGGAATAAGAGGACATGTATGGCACAACTTTAATTGATCATCAATGAAGATAATGACTCTCATGATATTATCTCTGATTATACTTATGTCCATGAATCATTACTGGAGGATGCTCCGAAGTTTAATATGATTCCAGAGAATAAAGAAATCTCAATGTACAATGAGAGTTTATATAAGTTGATGGAAAGAATTTTCATACACATTGATGATATATAAATTGTTGAATCATAGAGCACAATAGTATCGAACCACGCTCTATTGAAATATCAATATAGAGCAAATTGACCTAAATGTAAATAATCAATTCAGGTAGAACTAAATTCACTGACAACAAGGTAGGTATTTTGTTTGGTAGTGCTAACCTCACCAAGTGTAAAGCCTGTAGGACATAAACAAAGTTTTGTCAGAAAGCGTAATGAGAAAAATAAAGCCATGAGATGCAAATCTAAACTTGAAGCACAAAATTTCTCAAAACGCCCTGGAATTGATTATGAGGATATGTACTCTCTCATAATAGATGTTCTAATTCCAAAGAACTGAGAATGCAGCTTATACATGTGGCTACATCATATCTCTATGGGGATCATGATTTCGAGATATATACGAAAGTGCTTACTGGCCTTTCTTTGCCAAGGCAAGTGACTCTAAGCCACGGAGTGCATTTGCAAATTAAATCGAAACACTCACTTTATGGATTAAAATAATCCAGACGGGTGTGGTATAACCGTCTAAGTGAAAAGTTGATTGGGAAAAGATAATCTATGACCTTGCGTATTTATAAGTTTCAAGTTTGCGATTATAATTGTATATGTCGATTAAAGGAACATAACATCCACTCTTAATGAAACAAGAGATATCACTAGTTATTTGAAATTCTTAGTTTGAGATAATACATCATGGGAAAACTCGGTCATGTTAAGGTTTTAATCTAAAACCGAGTTTGTGAAATACTAAATTCTACAGTTTGCATATATCCAAAAGATGATCAGACAATTAAATATGGATAAGTGCAATATGTTAGCACTTCTATGATTGGTCAAAGTGAAGATATAAGGAAATATCAATTTCGTCAATGGAATGACGAAAAACTGGTGGGAGCTGAAATTCTCTACCTACGTACAATATGCGCATTATTGTACCATTACTAATACACTTGACCAAATATTACTTTCTCAAAATTGTTATCTTAATTTAACTCAAGAAGCTCAATGTTACTGAAATGGAATCAAAATGTAATTTGATACCTAAAAGAAACCATTGACGCGAGTTTATTTTTCCTATTCATAAATATAATTTGGACTGCAGATGGTCTTGTAATCCCTATAGAAAATATTGAGTTTACTTCAACACCAAATAGTATCGTTGATGTTGGTTACTCATTCGATCCATGTAAAGAGATCATTATCATACATGTAGTAGTTCGTGAGTATCTACGATAAATGTTATGATCATTAATATATTTGATAATAGTGGTTTGAACGCTATCACTAAAGAAAGTGTGATAATACGAGTAATATCACCACAACTCTTCCACAACCACCAACTATGCACTTTCTCAAGAATCAAGTAAATTGAGGAAGTGGAGACTTCCAAAGTTCTTTTGATAGATGTACATATCAGAGAGAGGTGTACACTTTAGGGGGAGTCTCAACATAGGTGTGTTGTACTGTTTTTCCTTAGACCAAGTTTTATTTTTTCCATTGGGTTTTGTTACTTGGCAAGGTTTTAACGAGGCAACAATAAAACACKATTTCACCCTTTGACTTGGCACAAGGGGGAGTGTTGAAGGAAAAACACAATTAGTGTGCCTTCGTCAATAAGTAACTGATGAAGGATAGTTTAGATATTTGTTATCTTTGACTTGGCACAAGGGGGATTGTTGAAGGAAAAACACTGCCTTCGTCAATAAGTAACTAATGAAGGATAATTTATGTATTTGTTATCTTTAGTTGTTATGGAAACATGTAATTGATACCCTATATAAAGGGAGTCTTTGATGAATAAGAGAATTCTAATTTCTACCATCTCCATCGTCTCTCTTCTATGTCTTCTCCTTATACTTTTACTTTTACAACAAATATACAATTTATATCAAACCATTTTTCCTCAAAAGGTTTTTATCTTCCTAATTTTATTTTTCTCACTATTCTCTAGTTAAACGAAATAGAATCGAGAAAAAAAAAATCCAACGGTAGCCTAAGTGGTCCTGGTCATCTTCCCGTAGGCAATCGTTTCTTACAAACGTGGTCGGCGTCGTAAATGATCCCTTCACGTTGTGGCTGTTGGCTAGCCCATGTTAGGTTAGGTTGGAGGATATTGACAAACTAACTCATTAAGTTGCAGCTGTTGATGTATTTAAAATAATTATCCTATAAATTCGAATTACTTTATTACTTGATGGCTGCATATGAAAATAGCTATAAGAAGATAATCCACTTGTTAGAGCATCTTTAGTCTTGGGTTTTGGTGGGGTTTGGTTGGGGAGGGGTAGAATAAATGAGTTGGATAGAAGGAGGGGTTTGAGATTTGGGAGGGGGTATTGAAACGGGAGGGGAGAGAAAAAAGGAAAAAAAAAAAGGAGAGAGGGAGAAGTGGGGCGGCAGTCGCCGCCCCTGGGCCAATCACACGGCGCGTGCAGCGCACGCGCCTGAAGAGAGAGTGGGGCAGTGGGCCCCACCTCTGAAAAGTTGCAGCCAACTTTTTCTTTTTCTTTTTTCTTTTTTCTTCTCTTTTTCCTTTCCTTTTTCTTCCTTCTTCCGTCATTTCTTTTTCTTTTTCTTTTTCCTTTTTAATTTATATATTTATATATATATATATAAATTAAAATAATTTACTGTAAAATAAATAAATTTTCATACATAAAGAATTTAAATTTTATTATTAATTAAAAATTTAAAGTATTTACATGAATATTAATTATAAATGAAAAAAAATTAAGAATAGATATATAAATAAAATAGAATATCACATATTATCTCAAAAAATAAAAATAAAAATTAATAAAATATGTTTTCACACCTACAAAAATTAAAATTATATTATTAATTAAAATTTTAAAGTAAATATTAATTATAAATGAAAAAAATTCAAGAATGTATATATAAATAAAATGAAATATCACATCTTATCTAAAAATAAAAATAAAAATTATTATTTATCCAAAATCTCCACATCATCAAAGGAAATCCCATCTTATCCATATAAAAAAATTATTATTTATCCAATATCTCCACGTCATCACAAAATCTGCCCAATCTTATCCAAGTTCATATCTTATCTTTTTTTTTTGTTATAAATACTACCTTCACCCTCAACTCTCCTCACCAGCACTTCTTATATTCATCATACTTCTCATATACTAGATAAATAATAATGGCTAACTTTGATGAAAATCATCCGAATGTACTAAAAATACACCATGATTTCTATGATCCTACAATCACTCCATGGACCATGGAAATGGAACGAGCCATATTGGATTACCTCATCGCTCATAAAGAAGGTGTTCAAAGAGGTGCAAAAAGAGCAGATTTCATTTTGACCGTCCCGCTGTTAAGAAGCCTACTGCAGAGTCGTTTCATGATTTCACCTACTGTTCCTGAAATTTACGATAGGGTCGAAGAAATGGAGATGAGGTACGTTTGGTGGAAAACAATGATTTCTGGGGATGGAGTTTTTTCCGGATGAAGAACGTGGATTGATCTGTATTGATACCACTGTCAATAATAATGTCTATCCAGCCTATGTAAAGTCCACACATCTATCTACAGATAATTATGTGCTTTGTTTTGGTTTCATTTAAATTGCTAACTTTTTTTTTAATGAAGGAATACGGTGATGATGCATCACGCAAATATTATTTGTATGACGTGCTACCATTGTGGAAGAAGATGGAAGCAGCTTTCAATTGATGCATTCTCAATGTATTAGTACCCAAATGTGTAATAAAATCAGATCGGAATGACCTTAGATTGAGTGTGCAACTATGTACTCTGTTTATTTTGTATCCCTTTTTATTTAATCAAATTGCATGTGTTTTTTTTTCTTACCGAATTTATCATGGACGTTTATTTTGAGGCTTATTTTCAAATAATTTTAAATTATTATTATTATTAATTTAATCATAAACTCATGATTAAGTAGAATTACTATATTTAATAGATTAAATAGTTTAAATAGATTTAATAGATAAAATATAATAATATTGGAATGTGAAAAATAAGAATTAAATTGTTGGGAAATATGTGGGGTCCATAAAAAGTAGGTTTGAGAGTTTGAAGGATAAATGAGATAAAAGGGGTTGGGGAGGGAAATAAAATGAGTTGGTGATGTGGAGGTGATTTTGGTGATGTGACGTGTTGGGAATTGAAAAAGTTGGGAGGGGATGGGGTTGTGGTTAAAGACATAAGAGTGAAAATTTGAAGTTAAGAATTCTAAATTCCTAACAATAGCTCTGTCTATGTTGTTTGAATTTCAAATCCATTGGAAATATGTCCCACAAATCATCTTTGAAATCCAAAACTTCAACAACCTTAATTTCATTTTTTATTATAGTATTTCATTTGAAAGGAGTCGAGTTTAAAAACTTATTACTCAACTATTTGGCAGTTACATACTAATTAATCTGTTACCGATTATCTCATTGGACAATATAATTGATGAATATTTAATTAAGAATATTTAAAAATAACAATTACTAAATAAAATACATCAAAATTTATAATGTAACGTATTCCCGGGGCGATTTCAAGAGAAATGAGGTATGGTTCCTCTGGATTAACTTGAGAAATTAAAAATATTTTAAATTAATTAATCGAACATCATAATCAAAAGTATATTATAATAGAATTGCACAAACTATATTAAAATATATTCACAATGTCTCAAAGTATTTTATTCAATTAACTAATATTATTTAAATAAACTCTTCTTGCCCTTTTTTTTAATGCAAAACCAACAATTATAATACAAAATATCCCCTCAAATATTTCTTTTTCAATACATATTATTACTAATTCATTCAATATCTTTACACATTTTGAATCTTAAATAAGACTAGCAATTTTAATATTCAAAAACTTTTTTCACCGGATGCTACATTCACACAATAGTCAATAAATTTTGATATAAAACCATGATCATTGGAAAAATATTGATTCTCAAGGAAAACTCTAAAACCTCAACACATGTCCAAACTTTATTCGTTTGTTTCTAAAGTGTTCTCTTCTTATTGTTATGATTTTTTCTTTAAATATTATCAATTGTCTTTTTCTTGAAGTTGGACGTATTTTCAGAAATACATGATCAAATTTAATACTGAAAGCTTTTTCTTTAACATACATTATGGAGGATACAAAATTCCCTATATATCTCCAAGATGCAAATTTATTTAATTCTTAAAACTATAAATTATGTGAACTTATGTGACTAGCAAAGTATGAAGATGAAATAAGATCTCGAATTTGAGATTAAGAAAGAGTTAAAAAAAATCATAATAAAATATTAAAAAAATAATAAGTGTATAGCAATAATTTTATTAAAAAGAAAAAAGGAAAAATTGGAGTCAGTCCTGAGACCTGAGCGGTCGCCCACTCTGCTCACTCTTAGGGCCACCCCAACTAGAAGTGTAAATGAGCCAAACAGTTCGTGAGTTATTCGCTATCCGACTCGATAAAAGCTCGTTCGAGCTCGTTTAAAAAGGCTCGTTTAATAAACGAGTAAACTCTAGATTCATGGTATTCGACTCGTTAGCGGGTTCGTTAATGAGTTATAAAGTGAGTTCGTTATTAAACTCGTATAAATTAAACTAATAATTTGGTTTTAATTATAATTTTTATACTTGTTCATACGAAACATATAGAAATATGTATGTAAACTTATTTGTTTACGTATCTTAGTAGGTGTATAATATACCTTAAAAAATATTTTATTTTATTTTTGTAATAAAGTAGAGAATAATTTAATTAATAATTAATATCTTTTGAACTCTTTTAGGCTCGATTAAATTCGAAAAAGCTCGCGAGCCATCGATATGTTCGTTAAAAAAAACTCGAGCAAAAAAACTCGAGCTCGATAATAAACAAGCAAGATTAAATTCTCTAAACTCGGCCCGCCAGCAGCCCTAACCCCAACAAAGTTGAAAAAAAAAAACAAAAGCCTTGGACTTTGAGAAGTTGTTCTTTTTGTGTGAAAAAAAAAATATGTGAAAAATAGAAATATGTTTGGCTGGTTATTTAATTTCGTGTTTAGAAATGTATTGTTGTAATTTTTTAAAATGTGCTTTTTACAAAGCCATGTGATTGCCGGGCAAAAAAATTGTTTGATTGTTTAGAAATTATACTTCTAAAAACTAAAAATGACTCAATTTCCATTAGGAATAAATACATAATCCCGAATGACAGAAAATGATACAGGAATAATAAGCAAGTATATTCATAATTTATTATCCGCACAAATGTATATAGCAATACAAAGAATATAATCCCAAACCTTAAATAATCCTCTAAACTGTGAATATATGTAAAAACAATCCACGCCAAAATGCCAACAACAACAAATAGCAACAATAACCTCACTGCTAAAATCAATGCCTCAAGAGTGCCAAAACGGAGAAGACAAGCGCCACCCCAACGGCGGAGGCGGAGACCGGCACCGAGAATGCACCTCCGGCGTCCGGCGAAGGCGCCGGAGCCTGCGCCGAAACCGTGGTGGCGTACGCGGAGAGCGCAACGATGGCGTACATTAGCATTACGGTGGCCCTCACGATGCTAATTTGCGCCATTACGCACGGTTTGCAGAGGAGCAGAAATCAGAGGAGAGTTGCTTTATTTCTTTCTTCCTTTTTTTCTGACGATTGTACTAGAAGCTGTGGGTGTTGTACGTATTTATAAAGGGAGCGACGGGGTGAGGAGGCTACAGTGACAGCTGGTGACAGAGAATGATTCGTTGAAGTGTTATTAATCACAAGAGTGGGAATGATTTGAGGTGTCGGCAACGACGTCGTATTGGTGGTGGACACGTCGCCTTGTGGGGGCCGAGGGACTTTAAGGCTAGGCTGTACTTTTCGTCGACTTCTTCACGTGCGTATTGGGCCTACCTATTGTTTTGGGCCGCCCACCCTACGTGCTTATATGAGAGGATTTCTCAAAAATACTCTTTTATTAGACAAGACATTTTAGGAAAATTGAATATTTTGTACATTTGTGTATTTTTTGGTTGTTTAATAAACAACCTCATATCTATTTACATAGAAAAACCAAAACAAGTAGAGTACAAAGAGAATGAACTTTTTAGGTGCATTTTCATTAATAAAAATTTACAGGGTAACTTTGAATTTTACAATAATAAATTATATGATTTCACCAAATACAGAATGATAATTTAGATCTAATAAAATAAACCCTCTTTGCTATCTTGAATAATATGTATTTATTATTATGGGGGGATTTTACGGTGCTGTGATTATATTATTTTTTACTTAATTATAACTATTAGATAATTTCACGAGGTTAGTGGGGTAGATCAATGTATGTAAATGAAGGAGGGTGTGGGGCATAATGCATTCACGGTACAGTATTCCATTATTATAAAAAGATCTTGTTGTCCCTGTCCACATTTCATAACACCCCCCCCTTAGATTTAGTACTATAGTAAATTTTGTTAAAAACCTTGTAGGAAAATCTTGTGGCTCGCGAGATTCATAACACATCTCCTTAAATGAATATTTGGATAAATGTCTCGTGAACTAGCTTGAAGAAAACTCAATGGGAGAAAACTTAAAACTGGTTAATGTCGATCTTGTAGTAATCATATACTGTTGTATCATAATATTGCAAGGAAAACCTAGTAGGACAAGTTCATCAATGCAGAATAGTAAAATTTCTCCCCCTCGATCATTTTGTAGGTCTATATGTGTGATATCTTGCCAAGAAAACTTGATTTTATGAAAAAGAGTACAATTACTCCATTTGATGTCACAACTTGAGGAATTGTATGCATTGACTTCTCTTGTAGACCTCTTCATGCTATAAATATGTCTATTCACATTTTTGTATTGATTTCTCATCGCACCATGAATATACTATTTTCACAACTCGAGAAAATGTGTTGACTTCTCATGTAGTACACACATCGTACCATGAATATGTCGATTTCACATTTTTGAGAAATTGTGTTAATTCTCATGAAGTTCTCGTCTTTCTATGAATATGTTGATTTCATATGCCCCGTGATTTCTCATGTATTTCTCACTATACCATGTAGGGGTGAGCAAAAAAACCAAAAACCAAAATAACCGACCGAACCGAACCGAAATTTTCGGTTTAGTTTTCAGTTTGAGAATTCTAAAAAATCGGTTAATTCAGTTCGGTTCGATTTTACAAAAAAATTTCGGTTCGATTTGGTTTTAACTGAAATATAATTTTAAAAAAATTATTATATTACTTATTATTATTTTTTATCAATTCGGTTTGGTTAATTTGGTTTTAAACATATTTTCGGTTTAGTTCGGTTTGTAATTTTGTAAATATTTCAGTTTTTGGTTTTTTCGGTTTTAGACCGAATTTGGGTTCGGTTCGTTTTGAAATTTTATGCAAAATTCGGTTTTGGTTATTTCGGTTCGGTTCAGTTTTCGGCCGAACCGATCGAATGCTCACCCCTAATACCATGAATATGCCCCGTGAAAACTTTATTAAAAAACAGTGGGAAAAGTCTTAATGAAGGGAGAAATACATTATCCATGTTAATACGTCATCTAAGTTACCTCGTAAATAACCGTGCTAGAACCCCAATCGAAAAAAATCTTAGTCAAGAGAAAAAAAGTTTAATGCGTATTTTATATAAGTATGCTTGGCAAACACAGTTTTTACGCACATAATGAGACTTATTTAATAAGGGTTCATCTCTTATTTATGCATATATAACGTCTTTTAACATCTTTTTATAGTATTATGGGCGTTATTATGTGTTTGGTATATTTTTATTATTTTGTAGGATTTTTGGAGTTTATCTGGGCTTAAAAGAATACATGTATCATAATAATAGAGAGATGGACCAAGGCTAAGGGAGAGTGTTTTGTAGAATTTTAGTGGTGATGAGAATATAAGGGGTTCATGGCTTGGTATTATCGAAATTCAATTGATTATAGTGATCAATGTGTTTTTAGCTGGTTGAAATTAAGAGAAAATGAAAATAAACGAAATTAAAGCAAGTAAAGGAAGTAAAATGAAAGTAAATGCAAGTATTTCGTATGCCTCGTGCGTATGCCCAATGGAAACTGCATGCAATAATGAAAATAAGCAATAAAAAGCAAAGTTTCACTAAGTACTAGCATGAAAACCTAAGGTACAACTATGCATGCATGACCATAAAATGAAATAATGCGAATTATCAAAAGTTGAAAGTACCAATGGAAAGAGAAATAAAAGTTGACGTGAAAGTTAAAAACTTTACGAAAAATAACAAGAATCAAAGAGTAGATCTATGATTTAACATAAAACCATGCATGAAAATAAAAACCAAAATAAAGCATATGAAATACTTAAAATAAAAACGATCAAGAACCCGATCTATGAACTTGGTGTGTCACTCACCTAGATTCCATAGCCAAATCACAAAATCTAACAATAAATTTAAGAGCTAAGGCAAAATGCCAAAACCGAAAAACAAGGAAGAAAATAATGAAAAACTTACTTGAATTAAGGAAAGGAACAACAAACTTGAATGAAATTGCAACAAAATAAAATCAAAGTGATGTCTTGAATTCTTCTTGAGCTTACAAACCCAAGGAAAGCTTGAAATCAAGTCTAAGATCTAGAGAGAGAAATAATTCCCAACCCAAGAATTGGGTGGAGAGTGGATTGGTTCTTTGGGGCAAGATGTGGGGTTTATATAGTTTTTTGTAGGGGAAAAGTCATCAAAATGCCACGATTCCCGGACGTGCAGTCGATCGACTGCTTGTTGATCGACTGGTGGTCGAATGCCTTAGGCTCGGCAGGTTGCTCGCAATTGTTCAGCCGATTTGGTTAGTTTTCAATCGATCGACTGCATGTCAGTCGATCGGTCGACAAGGCAGTCAATCGACTGCCCTTCTGCAGCAATGATCGAGTCTCTGTAACGCAGTCAATTTGGGGGCTTCGACTCTGTCGAGCAGTCGATCGACAAGCATGTCAGTCGATCGACTGCCCTGCTGCTTCCGGCTCGATCTTCTCGTTTTGGCACGAACATTGAGCCTCAATGCGTTGGCTCAAACCTAGGCGCATGCCAGTACGTCTTGGAGCGAATCTAACTCATTGAGACACCTACGACATAAGAACTTGAGCTCAAAAACCCACGAATCACACAAACTTCACCAACATCATAGATATAAATCCTGAAACATTAAAAAAGGGAAATAACCTAATATCTTAACGAAACTCGGCTAAAAACTACTAAAAACGACACAAAAACCTAATTAAAAGCACGAGAAAAACACCACAATTACATGCAAAACAACCACCCCACACTTATCAGTTTGTTCGTACTCGAACAACGAAAAGAATCGAGAATGTAAATGCAATGAACATTATGTAAAAAGAAATATCCTTGTGCTTATCCTAATTAAATGGTTGTGTTGCTAATTGCATGTATCATCCTGATAGAGTTAAATGTTCAGGAAAATGCTTGATTAAGTGCATCTTCCATCCTAAGGCATTAGGAATCGATTATTGTAAGCAAGATTGTGCACTTCATCAATGCGTTCGTCTTATCACGGACGGTGAGATCTCTAACATTTGACTTTTCTTTCATTTGAGTTTAGAAATAATATATCTATGGTTGTGATCAAGATCTCTATAATTCTAACTAGATCAATCTTTGGATATATATTGCAGTAGCAACATAAAATTGTTATCGCCAAGCATTGCTCGTATTACCCCTCCTCAAATGAAAACCAAATCGATGACTTCCTCGCAAATAGAATTTTTGAGGGTGTTTGCTCAATTCACTCGAATGTTTTGTTATATGGGACGTGCATACGTTCAAATCGGACAATGCATGCATTTCGTCAAGATTTCACAAATTAGAAACTTAAAATCACCCATTATACATGACCAAACAAGAATCGAAAGAGGTCATTATTTCAGGTTGTAATATTGGCTCCTTGGTAAGGTATGGAATATATGGATATAGTGGCTAACACACGATCAAACGTGATCAATAACACACAAAATCCTAACTTCTAGAACTCAAAGCTTATGATCGCTTCACCCTTCCCAAATTACCAAACTTTCATTCGAAACCCTTTGGTACCTTCACACGTTTTCCTGACTTTTATTTCACAACACTTAGAAGCCTTTTGAATTCGCTTATTTTTACTAAACTTAGCCTTTTTGAACATTAGGTTTTTCACTTAAATGCACGCTTTATCACTTTTCGTGATTTGTGTTGGAGTTTTTTTTTGTATAAGAAACTCAAAACCCAAAATGCACAATAGATTTCCCACACATTTCTAGTCAACTAACAACATACTCTCTCTCTCTCCTCACAATTAATGAAGATATAAGAGCTAAATCGAGCTCGGCTAACAAGAAACGGGGCATAGGCTCAAGGGGATCATTTGGGATTTCTAAGTAGCTTATATATTTGGATATGGCCAGAATAAGGGTGATATACGTGCCTCGAGGTTATTTTCAAACTTAATCATGTACGAGCAAAATCAAGCAACCTCAATGCAATTTCCATAAAAATGCAAGCAAAGCCGATAATTCACACAAGGCTACTCAGTAGTTTGTGAGTTTTGGAGACAAAACCAAAAAGAACTTTTAGAGCTTTGCAATATTTTCACGAGTACATGTTGAGTATATATATATATGTATGCGGGTTTTGGATGAAACACAAAAATTCAACTCCTCACACAAGAGGGTATATACATGTAAAAACCCGACAAGTAACCTATTCAAACCTCCAAGCAAGTGGTGATTGCTCAACAAAAAATGCTTTATAAAACCCAGACCCTAACCACCTACTCATCCCACTATTAAACCATGCAATGCCCTTATTGTATTTTAATGAAAATCAAGTAAAAGGAGGGCGAGATAGAAGCTTCCTTAATCGAGAGAGTTTGGGTCGAGCTCGGTGGAGTCCACTTAAGCATCCAAGCAATCCAAGTGAAAATCTAGCATGGATTGTTTCTCCCAACTCCATGAACGCTACCAACTTATCAAATCGACCAAGGTTGGAGTCAGAAAACAAAACTCTATAAAAGAAAATCACACAAAATCAAAAACACAAGAAAATACATACATAAACCAAAATGAAATAAAACAAAACCAAGGGCTAAAAAGAACCCTAAAGACAACACAATTTTTTTTAGACTTTCAATTTTCGAATATTTCTTGATTTTTTTTATAATAAGAAAGCAAGGAAAGAAAGAAATGTGAAATATAAAAGAAATAAACAAAAAGAACATGTGTTGTCTCCCAAGAAGCGCTTGTTTTATGTCATTAGCTTGACGAACTCCCTTTTTTGGTCATAGTGGAAAGAGAAAGGGAGGATCCACCGAAGCCATATTCTCCTTGTCGGGAGGGTACAATCTTCGAAACATTTCTGGGGCATTGCATAGCCCAAATGGTACTCGACGAAAAGCAAACGTTCCAAAGGTCATCTTTGCTCGATCTTCGGGTGGAATGGTAGTTTTGAAGTGACCCGACAACTCATCTAGGAAATGATAGGAATAATGGCCGGCTAGCTTGTCCATCATTTGGTCGATAAACGGGGGAGGGGAATGATCTTTCTTAGTGGCCGCATTTAACTCCTTAAAATCGATCAACATCCTCCATCCCATTGTAGCCCTCATGGCCAACAACTTTCCTTTTTCGCCCTCGATAATGGATATACCGCTCTTCTTTGGTACTAAGAGAACGGGACTCACCCACTCACTACAGGCAATTTCAAGCATTAAGCCTTCCTCCAACAATTCCGATTTCTCGTCTTCCACTATCTCCTTAAAATTTTGATTCATACGCCTTTGGAATTATCTATATGGTTTGGCATCATCCTCCAAGACGATTTTACGCATGTAAGTCCAAGGGCTAATTCCCTTAATAACTCCGGGTTTCCAACCAATCGCACCCTTATGAACTTTAAGCGCTTCAATCGACCTCTCCTCTTCCTTTCGATTCGAATTTGCAAAGATAATAACTGGTTTGATCTCCTCTTCCTTCAAATAGACGTGCTTGAGGTGAGATGGGAGAGGCTTAAACTCGGGCTTGTGCCTCCTCTCGACCTCGTTGGGGACTAACTCGAATAATTCACCGATCCCCTCAAGATAATCTTCAAGCTTATCGATGGGTTCGACTCCCAACCTATCATCAACAATCTCCACCTCCCCCGCAAGATTTTTTCGTTGCCCTCAACGACACATACACACTCTCTCTTACTCAAATCTTGGGCACATTGAAGCGCAAATGAATCATCGTTACGATCAAGGGGCTCATCATCATCACCATAACCCTCAACACAAGCTCCCGAGTCAAAATCGTCCTCAATGCTCATTTCCTCCATATAAGCTTGTTCGACCAATTCTCGGATCACATCCATATATAAGAAATCCTCAAAAGATATGCGTGATGTATAGATCATAGGGGCCTTAGAAGTTGGTGGCTTGTAGGCATTCGAGGATTTGTGTAGGCCATCGGGAAGTTCCTTTGTCAAATGGGGCCCATGGGGGTGGACTCGGGAGGAGCAAGAACACTCAGAATAGAAACCACCTCCTCGTCAGACGGCCGGATAACCGTATTATCAAACACCCCACCACTTCCAAGGATCGCGATCGTATGAGTATGCGAAGGTGGGCATGACAATTGTAGCATAATGACGAAGAGATCCGGATCAGAAGATGGGGTAGAGGAAATCACCGGAATATGCGGATGAGATGGTCCCACTTGAGGAGGAACAACCACATTTGAATAGTCATAAATAGAATCTTGTTGATTGCTGTTGCTAAGATGAGAAAGAGAATTATGAGTCGGCGGTGGAGCAAAAGATGATCTAGCACAACCAGGTCCCGCTTGATAACCATGACTCCCATACACTTCCTCCGAATGAGGTATCGACATATTGAATGAGGGATTTGAGGGAAAAGACGTGGTATCGTGACCAAACATTCCACACGATGCACATGGGGGGTCCGAGCTTGGGCGAGATAACATAGCAAGATGAGCCTCCAAAGCCGCTAATCTCTTTGTCAACTCAAGCTCCCAAGAGGAAGAAACTTCACTCACTTCATTAGCACTATAAAACATTGCTTGAGAAGAATTTCGCTCAGGGGGGAGGGATACGCAAGATGGGATAGGCGTCCCCAAAAATGGTTTGTTAACATGTCTCATGGTGCGGATGGGGGGGGGGGGGGGGGGGCGCATTTTGGGCATTGGAGCTCACACCTACAAACAACTCATACGGATCGACCTTTGGAGAAGTATTATTGGCACCAATTGGGGCATGATTGAAATTGTAAGAATGAGGATTGCTATACGGGCTGGGATTCGGATATTAGCCACCCACATTCCCATTTGGACTCCCAAAGCCACCATTATACATATTCGGACAATGATTAGGAACACCATAACCGCCTTGCGGGTCGGGATTCGAATATCGGCCACCAACGTTCCCATTCGGACTAACAAACACTCCATTAGACATATTCGTGAATTGATTGGGAGCATCATAACCACCATATGGACCGGAATTTGGAGTGTGCATATTTGGAAAGTGATTGGGAGCACCATATCCTCCATACAGACCATTCATAACCGTGAAGACACTAAGTGTAACATGGTTTGCACCATGCCCTCCCATGTTGGGTTGATCATTGACGATTCCACCATTGGCAACATGGTTTGCACCATACCCTCCCATGTTTCCAAAACAATTATACATCACTCCATCCCAACATAGTTTGAACCATGCCCTCACATGTTGGAAATGAAACCTCCATTTCCATAAGGACCTTGCATACAATCCATAAAAATGTCAAATACAAAAGCAAGCTAAAAACTCAAAGAAACTACAAGCAAATCGAAAACCTTAACCAAGCCAAGTTACAACGGCGCCATTTTGTTGAGTAGATTTTTTTGAGGTGATGAAAATATAAGGGGTTCATGGCTTGGTATTATCGAAACTCGATTGATTATAGTGATCAATGTGTTTTTAGCTTGTTGAAATTAAGAGAAAACGAAAATAAATGAAATTAAAGAAAGTAAAGGAAGTAAAATGAAAGTAAATGCAAGTATTTCATATGCCTCGTGCGTATGCCCAATGGAAATTCCAAGCAATAATGAAAATAAGCAATAAAAAGCAAAGTTTCACTAAGTACAAGCATGAAAATCTAAGGTACAACTATGCGTGCATGATCATAAAATTTGAAATAATGCAAATTAGCAAAATTTGAAAGCACTAATGGAATGAGAAATAAAAGTTGAATTGAAAGTTAAAAACTTTATGAAAAATAACAAGAAACAAAGAGTAGATCTATGATTTAACATAAAACCATGCATGAAAATAAAAACCAAAATAAAGCATATGAAATACTTAAAATAAAAACGATCAAGGACCCGATCTATGATTTTAGTGTGTCACTCACCTAGATTCCATAGCCAAATCACAAAATCTAACAATAAATCTAAGAGTTAAGGCAAAAGGCATAAACTGAAGAACAAGGAAGAAAATAATGAAAAACTTACTTGAATTAAGGAAAGGAACAACAAACTTGAATGAAATTGCAACAAAATAAAATCCAAGTGATGTCTTGAATTCTTCTTGAGCTTATAAACCCAAGGAAATCTTGAAATTAAGTCTAAGATCTAGAGAGAGAAATAATTCCCAACCCAAGAGTTGGGTGGAGAGTGGATTGGTTCTTTGGGGCAAGATGTGGGGTTTATATAGTTGTTTGTAGGGGCAAATTTATTAAAATGCCACAATTCCCGGACGTGCAGTCGATCGACAGGGGCACAGTCGATCGAATGGTGGTCGGTTGATCGAATGCCTTCGGCTCGGTAGTTTTCTCGCAGTTGTTCAACCGATTTGGTTGGTTTTCAGTCGATCGACTGCATGTTAGTCGATCGGTCGACAAGGAAGTTGATCGACTGCCCTTCTGCAGCAATGATCGAGTCTCTGTAATAAAGTCGATTTGGGGGCTTCGGCTCTGTCGAGCAGTCGATCAACAGGCATGACAGTCGATTGACCGCCTTGCTGCTTCTGGCTTGGTCTTCTCATTTTGGCACGGACATTGGGCCTCAATGCCTTGGCTCAAATTTAGGTGCATGCCGGCATGTCTTGGAGCGAATCTAACTCATTGAGCCACCTACGACATAATAATTTGAGCTAAAAAACCTACGAATCACACAAACTCCACCAACTTCATAGATAGAAATCTTGAAACATTAAAACAGGAAAATAACGTAATATCTTAATGAAACTCGGATAAAAACCAACGACATAAATCCTAATTAAAAGCACGAGAAAAACACCACAATTACATGCACCCCCAAGTCAACGGATCCCAAAAACTCACTATCAACCCCATTAGTGATAGATAATGAGGTTGCTAATGCGTAATAAATTCAAGGCAATGCTTAACGACCAGAGCAGCGGTCAATACTTGGACTGCTACCGTGTGTTATTTTCACGGTGACTATTATATGACCTCATTAGCAGTCGATAGTGAGGTCCCAAAAAGGTCA
Source organism: Phtheirospermum japonicum (assembly GCA_014905375.1). Classification (NCBI taxonomy): domain Eukaryota; kingdom Viridiplantae; phylum Streptophyta; class Magnoliopsida; order Lamiales; family Orobanchaceae; genus Phtheirospermum; species Phtheirospermum japonicum. Next base: position 469,409 of record BMAC01000478.1, read on the forward strand.
AAGACATTACAAAATGGCTGAATATCTGAGTTCATGGCTGAGATTTGCTTCCACACTATAAAATGTGTCGTAGAAGTTGTCCATAGGTATCACGAACCATCATAGAACATCATCCATAATAGATTTGAGAGATTGAGAGAGTCTGATAGGGAACTTGGAGAAGAAGCAACATGAATTAAGAGGATTAAAGGATCCACACGCTTCAAGGGTTCAATATTCCTTTATCTTTTCATTATGAAAAATAAGTGTTCGATGAAATGCTTGATTGAGTCTACAAACATATCTAGCTAATTTTCTTCATTTTATGGTTTGGATGAATATTGATTGAACAATGTTTTGATATTTCTTTCCATTCAGGTATGATCCTTTCATTTATTTCTTTGTTTTGATCTTATTTGTTTATAAGTGTTTAAAAAATCATTTTTGGTTCTTTGCGATTGCTTAACAACCCTTCAAAACACGTACTTTAATAAATCATAATTCGATATATGAGGTTTATCAATAGACTTTCGAATAAGAAATACTCTAATCAACAAGATCGAGTGGTTCGCAATTAGTAGTGATGTCGTAAATATCCTTAAAACTTTTTGGAGTTCTAAGTAAGAATTCAAATGGACACGTTTCATATTTAGAATCGATTACTTCGAGAGAAGGATTAAACTACAAATGTGATTGACTTATAAGCAAATTGAATTAAAATATACTTGATAGGTTGAAAAGGATGAACGTTAGAAAATCATTATGATTTCAAATCCCAGAATATCTCTAAACACTTGGTTTTCTCAAATTATGTTTTGTTTTCTTAGTTAATCTTTATTTTTACTTATGTTTGTCAATTATCATGACATAACCCAAACTAATTTTAAATAATTTAGATAAAATTGCATTATCTAGATTATATTACTTGTTAATATTAAATCGTAAAATGGTCCTTATGGGATTCGGTCCTTCTCCTTTAGTACCACATCTATATCGTACACTTGCGGTTAGGTAGAGTATAAGAATGAATAAGTTTTTATAACTCAAACAAATCCTTAGTTAAAATGGGGGTCGGTCAAGTTATTCGTCGCGGGGACCCGTAGATTTAATTAGACAATAATATAATTGATAAATTAGTTTTGATTTAAACACTTTATATATTTTACATTTTGGAGTGACTGAAGTTTTCGGGTAGTGAAAGCAAAAGATGGCATCACCACCGTTCAAAGTGATCGAACAAATCCAGTAACTTCAATTACAGTTTTAATTTCAAACACCAGCACCACCACAACTATCCATTCAGGAAATGCTTCAACTGAAATTAAACTAAGTGTATGGAGGACCGATTGGTCCAACAATTGAAGTGGAAAACCTTGATTTGTCTACATGCCTGATTTTCATGGTTCAACAAAGCCAATTTGGTAGAAGTGCAAGTGAAGATTCGAATTCACATTTGGTGCAATTTCTCGAGATTTGCGGAACAATCAAGATGAATATTATTTTAGATTACGCGATGAAGATTTTTTTTATTTCCTTTATCTCTAAAGGACAAAGAGAAGTTTTGGTATAATACTTTGGGATAAGGAGGCATCAAGACGTGTGCTCAGATGTGTCAAAGATTCTTGTTCGAATTCTTCCCACCAAGCAAAATGTTGAAACTGAAAAGTGAAATTTCTCAATTTCGCCAATATGATGGAGAACAACTGAATGAAACTTGGGAGAGGTTTAGAGAGTTACTGAGAAATTGCCCCACTACGGTTTCCCCGATGATCAACAAGTTTGTTATTTCTATAATGGACAAAGTGGACAAACAAAGATGATCGTGGATGCTTTGTCAGGTGGTGCATTATTATCAAGAACCACTATCGATGCAACGCATATTTTGGAGGAGATAATGACAAATGATTATCAATGGATGGCGGACATCCCACGTGGAGGAAACATTAACCAATGAGCGAGAATGATCCCATAGCCGTGTTCGCATCTCAAATGGAAGACATGAGTAGAAAAATGAACATGATGATGTTCCAAGGCTTAGAACTACCTAGATACCAAGAATTAGAGTTGCCATACATGAAATTGTTGAAGATGTAAATATCATAAATCAAAAAACTCCAGCAACACTTATATAGGTACCAAAATCATCCAGGGATGAGAAGTTACCCAAACTTCTCATACTCCAATTTGAACGATCAACTCAATACACGCCATGATTTTTTAGTGGCTAACAATAGCAAGAAGCCGAACATCGAAGAAATGTTCACATCATTTATGGGTGAAACTAAAACACGTTTCAAGAAAATCGGTACCCATATGACATCTCTTAAAGAAACAATATCGCAGTTGGTGAATATCATCGGAAACCAACATCAACAAAAGCAAGTGCCAAATCAGGAAGAAACTAGAACTCAAGAAAAACATAAATCCATTCATGTGAGGAGTGGTAATGAGTATGAAGGTTCAAAGGAACAAGGTTTTTAACCTAAAGGAGGTGAAAAAAGGAGTCAAAGACTCAATTGAAGAGAAAGAACTACAAGTGGAAAAATAAAAAGGGGTTGATAAGCAAAAGTCTAATTCTAATTCTCTTATCTCTTCTACTTCCTTACCTTTCCCACAATGATTACAAAAGAAAATTTTGGAAAATCAATTTTCTAAATTCCTCGATATTTTCTGAAATATAAATATTAACATCCATCTTGTTGATGCTTTGCAATAGATGTCGAACTATGCAAAGTTCTTGAAGGAAGTGATTTTAAAGAAAAGAAATCTTGGAGAATACGAAATAGTGTATCTCACCAAAGATTGTAGTGCACAAGTTAAAAGAAATTACCCTTAAAGTGTAAAGATCCAGGAATCTTTACAGTTACTTGTGTTATGGGGGAAGATTTACTTGAGAATGGTCTTTGTGATTTGGGAGTGAGCATTAATTTAATTCCTTTTTCGGTTTTTAGAAAGTTAGAAATTGATAATATCAAATCAACCACCATTGCACATCAAATGGAGGATATATCTTTATCATATCCAAGAGGTATGGTTGAAGATGTACTCGTGCAGGTAACGAATTCATATTCCTGGTGGGTTTTGTGGTCATAGATATGGAAGAGGATAAGGATATGTCTTTGATACTTGGAAGGCTATTTTTTGCCACGAGAAGAGCACTCATTAATGTACGACAGGGAGAACAAACATTACGTGCATGTTGTTTTTAACATATATCGTGCTATGAAATTCCATTATGATAATTCTCAAAAAAAACTGAAGATTGTAAAATGATAGACATCGTTGACACTTTTGTTAAAATGAACTGATTACTTCTTCAAACATGGGTTCACTAGAATTTTGTTTGCACGAATCTCTCTGTTCAAGTTTCATTAGAGATTTAAATGATGATGATGTTGATTGTGCGAATGATTTGTGTGTTTTACAGGAAATATCGAGGAGAGCTGTGAAGTTCATTGAACTAAAGAGAGATAGAGCTGACGAGAAAGTGGAAACGAAAGAAAAAGTAGAAAAGAAGATTTCCATTGAATTGAAGACATTACCAGATTATTTCCAATATGCATTTATCGGTGAGAATAACACACATCTCTGGTAATTTTCTCGGCTTATGTTTTTGACTTTGAACTTGATAGGTTTTTAAGAGTGTTGTGCAAATACAATATAGCTATAGGTTGATCAATAGAAGATTTGAAAGGTATTAACACATTTATTTATATGCACAAGATTTTGTTAGAAGATGTGTATAAACCTTGTGTACAAGATCAAAGACGGTTAAATCTGATCATGCAAGAAGTAGTGAGAAAAGATGTTCTCAAATGGTTAGATGTAGGGATTGTATTTGCTATTTCTGATAGTGAGTGGGTAAGTCTTACTCGAGTATTACTTAACAAAGGAGGGTTATGGTAATTAAAGATGATAAGAATGAGTTGATATCTACTAGATTAAATACCGGAAGGAGAGATGACATTGATTATCAAAATCTAAATACGGTAGTTAGGAAAGATAAAATCTCTCTCCATTTTATTGATCAAATGCTTGATGGATTGGCTGGTTATGAATACTATTGCTTTCTTTATAGATATTCAAATTATAATCAAATCATGATTGCACTTGAAGATCAAGAAAATACCATGTTTACGTGTTCTTATGGTACTTTTACTTTTTCTCGCATACTATTTGGGTTATGTAATGCACCGAATACATTTCGGAAATGCATGATGGATATTTTTCATGATTTAATTGAGAATGTGATGGAAGTATTTATGGATATTTTTAAATTCTTGGTTCATCTTTTGATCATTGTTTGGAAAATCTAACCAAAGTTTTGCGGAGATGTGAGGAGACAAATTTGGTCCTCAATTGGGATAATTGTCATTTTATGGTAAGAGATGTTATATTTTTAGGTCATCAAGTGTCTTCTGCAGGTTTAGAAGTTGATCAGGCCAAGATAGTGGCTATTGAGAAATCCCCCACAATCCCCCAAAAAAATTAGAAGGCAGTAAGAAGCTTTTTGGGACATGTCGGATTTAATATGAGGTTTATTCATGGTTTTTCAAAGATTTCCAAACCCCTATGTTATTTACTTGAAATAGATACTACATTTGATTTTAGTGATTAGTGCTTGTAGGCATCTGAGACCTTGAAGGAAACATTGGTAAGTGCTCAGATGCTCATAGCTCATGATTGGTCTCAATATTTCGAATTGATGTGTAATGCAAGTGATATTTCCTTTAAAGTATCATTGAGCCAAAAGAGAGACAAGTTCTTTAGGGTGATTTACTATGCAAGTAGAACCCTTGACTCTGCACAATCCAATTACACCACGATAGAAAGAGAAATGTTGGTGGTGGTGTATGCTTTTGATAAATCTTGATCTTATTTTATAAGAACGAAAAAAATAGTGTATAAAGATCATGTGGCTATCAGGCACTTGTTTGAAAAGAAAGAAGTGAAACCGAGATTGATTCAATGGATTCTCTTACTCCAAGAGTTCGAGTTAGAGATTAGAGATCGAAGAGGATGTGTAAACATAGTGGCTGACCATCTCTCTTGATTAAAGAATCCAATAGAAAATGCAAACAAAAAGGTACCCATAAATAAGAATTCTCCAGATGAATGAATTTTATATGTGGAGTCTAAAATAGCTTGGTGCACTGATTTGGTCAACTTTTTAGTTGTCAGTTTCTTACTCGTGACTTAACTCATTATCAAAAGAAAAAGTTTTTCCATGATGTTAATTTCTTTATGTGTAATGACTCATTCTTATTTAGAAGATTTAGTTATGTAGTTATACGGAGATGTGCTCCGCAAGAGGAATGGAATGATATAATAAATCAATGCCATGCATCACCGAGTGGAGGCCACTTTACAAAAAATAGAACCACTAAGAAAAATTTACAAAGTGGGTTTTATTCGCCCTTAATTTATGGAGATTGTTTTGATTTTCTTCATTGTTGTGACAGGTGTCAGAGAATGGGGAATATGTCGAAGAGACGTGAGATGCCTCTAACAAACATCACTGAAGTTGAACTTTTTTATGTATGTGAAAACTATTTCATGGGGCCATTTTCGAAATTGTACGGATACAAATAAATCCTTCATGCGGTGGATTATGTATCACGATGTGTGGAAGAGATTCTAACAAAGACGAGCAATGCTAAAGTGGTGTTAAGTTTCATTTGAAGAAATATTATAACTCGCTTCTGATGGAGGATCTGATTTTTGTAACAAAAATGGTTGGAGATCATATTGGAGAAGTATGGAGTGAGGCATCGAGTAACTATTGCTTATCATCCACAAGCGAATGGTCAAGCCGAGTTGGCCAATAGAGTAGTCAAACAAATTCTTGAGAAAGTATGCATTAACCGACAAGATTGGTCATTACATCTTGATGACACATTGTGGGCTTATAGAATGGTGATTTCTCACGGTGTCGATTTGAGACTTGTTTTCTCCCTAGTTTTCATTCTTTTCTTCTTTTTTTTTCAAGACTTGATTTGGGATTTCAGAAAAAGTTGGGTCTTACAATTTCCCAAGCACACATATTTTTGGAGATGGGAATCGATACAAGTAAGTGACTTTTCAGTATTTAAGCGTATATTTTGGCAGAGTATCGATTATGACATGTGTCATTATTCAATCAAATTTTTGTTTATTTTATGTGTTCTCATATTCATTACATCAATAATAGGTGTCCGAATTATGTTCATACTATCTAATTTCAATTTCTTTTAGAGAAATTGAATTATTACAGTGTGCATGATCTTTTTTTGAAATATTGTCAGGATAATATTTAAAACCAATTGAAACACCCTAGTGGAACTCAATCACTGATAGGGGCAATAAGCAGTTAAACTTATGTTAGTTTTATAGAACCAATAATCCACACCAATATGTTCACATAAATAAGCAATTTATGCTTTAACTCATAATTACTCAAAGCCATGTCATAATTGTTGATCAAAGATTCACTCTTTTCAGGAAATAGGTGGAAACATATCAATCCCATCCAAATTGAGAAGATTTATGAAAACAAAACAAAAACAAAAACATACATTTAACTAAATCCCCTGACATATTATTACTCTTGTCATAATAATATTTGAATAAGATGGGTGGATCTCATACTGAATGTATATCCATAATAACAAACTAGTTGGAATTTTTTTCCTGAATCTTATGTTATTTATCGGCGTCTCATTTTTAATTTTATTTTTGTGTTGCTATATGTATCTAGGGAAAACACGTGCATAGCATGGACTACATATTTATGTCCTTCGATTGTCAAGAGACTACAATTACTTGTTTATCAAGCACGGTTTTGGCCGAGCACATCCCCAGAAGAATTAAATGTGGTAGATGTGGGTATGTTGACAATCATAACAAAAGAAACTTGCACCGAACCACTTTCTTGATTATAACGTCTCAATTATTTTCACCTACATTCTTCATTGTCTCGACATGACTGTTACACAAGATTTTCTAAGTCTCATCTTCTTTAATCAACACGATGGTACTTCATTTATATAGTATGGAATTTATTATTAATATTGTGATGTTATTTGGAACATGTTTCAAGTAGTATCTCATTATCTAAATATTTATACGTAGTAGTATATTGGCTCAAATTAGTTTGGAATTATCAACATATTGTCTCCATGTGATACATAGTACTTTTTGGTAATGTCGGTGCAAGGTAGTATCGAATTACCTAATGCTTGATGAAGGTAGTTCTACATTTTTCGACATATTGTTTACCTGAGACACAGAGTCATTTGGAGAAATTTGCATCACTCTCGTTAGGTGTAAGTACTGGATTATATACTAGTGGTTCAAGGTAGTTTGGAGTTTTCAAGTAATGTACACTCGATATATAAATTAGTTCATAGTATGTTTGAATACTTTCGCAACTAGTAGTATCAAATTAGTTAATGATGGTTCAAGGCAGTTTGAAATTTACCGACATATGGTCTCTTCATGATGCATAGTGGTTTGTAGTAATTCACATCACTTTCATCTATACTGGTGTCAAATTATCCAATATTCGTTCAACGTGGGTAACAATTCTGGAATATTGGTTCAAAGTAGTTTGGAATTATCAACACATGATAGTTTTGAGTTAGTCTGATTATTTTTACGAATTAAGTGATCTGATTGCAAAATAAAGTAGTATGTAATTGTCAACAAATGCCTCATTGTTCAATTATATTTCCAACAACTATGTCTGGTTTGTTTTACTACATATATACCAACATCCCAAATTAAACTAAGTTGTTTATTGTGGTTATTATTACCAAACATCACAAACCATAATGGAGTTTCTATTTGTGGGTAGAAAGCAACAATACCCGTCTCAAGACTACAAAACTTACAAACTAGCATTTAATTATTCAATAATGCAATAATTCGTATGTTGATATATTCGATAGTGTTTCCAATGAAAATTGATCTTATACGGTAAACTGGTAAAACTGCACATCCAAAAAATAAATTTATAATTTGATCGATACATACTACCGTACTATTTTAATGAAAACATTAATCAAAGTTATTATACAAAACCCAGTTCAAACAAGAAAGACCAACATTAACCGGAGGCAATTGGTGATGGGTTTGATGACACATCACTACCCATCTCCACACAGGTGTCCTTTGCAGTATAGGTCGGCAAGGTCACCGGAACCTGTTCATCAGTTGAGCTCCGTACGCCAGTGGGAAGCTTTGGAATTCTGCTCGGAGATGAGGGGCTTGACATTCTGCAAGAAGAAATTGAGAAGGAAATTAGAGAAGTAAAATCGAGGGAGAGAGTAATTTTTCCGTTGGAGGGCAGTAAAAACAAGATAGAATCAGAAGGTTTAAAACCCTAATTTTATACTGGCCAAATATTACCGTTTCAAGGTAAGAGATGGATAAAAATAAAAAGCCCTCAATCTTCTAATTTTCTATTTTATACCCCAAAAATTTTCTTTCCTTAACAAACTGAACCCACTCCCCCTAAAGATAAGCATACGTTCTCAATCCAATAAACCACTCTCTCATTAATTCTGGAAAATAAAAATCACAATCCTCAACTACTTAGAAAACCGAAGTAGAGCTAGATTATTAAAACCATCACCATAGTTAAATGAATCTTTTGCAAAGTAGTTTTTCACTCACCAAATCAACCTTGTATTACCTGCCCAATCCTTCAATTTTAACACCACTAAAATACTTGGGTAGCAAGATTCAAAGCAGAATTAAGAGAATTCAGGAAAGACACAAGCACAAGCAACAAAACACACAGCAAAAAGTCATCTTCTCAAAGTATGAATATCCTAATTTATGCCTAAAAATCATGACCTAAAAAGAGAAAATATACAACAATTGATTTAGGTGACATGATCAGTGTTGCTTTTTATGTGATGACATTATAACCAACATTTTTTCAGTGAAAAAAGTGAAAACAGACTCCTTAACCCAAGTTAATGACTACGTCAAAATCACTCAAGAGGGTGAAATTTAAAGATTGGATCTTTTTAATCAAGATTTTCTTCATCTTTTTATAGATTTGAAGATAAATTATATTAGCAGTTGCTTTTAACACCCCTTGTTTTTGGACCTGGGAGAAAGCTAGTTTCTTCGGGAAAGTTTCACAATCACTTACTTGAAGAGGTTAGTCTTTTTGTCACCACTTTTTATTACACACATGAATTTTCTGCACTTTAATCAGACCCAATGCACTAAGTATAAGTATGAAGAATTAAATAAAAATGCATGCAAATCTTTACAGATGTCATGACTGATGACAGTTTGGGTGTCATGACATCAAAACTAATATCGACTTAAACAATGCACATTTCGAGATCTCTTCTCAAACGAGAGAAGGTCTCTATATCTAATGTCTTTATGAAGATGTCAGCAAGCTGATTGTCTGTCCCTATATGCTCAAGACTAACTATCTTCCTCTCAACCAAGTCTCGAATAAAGTGGTACCTTATGTCAATGTGTTTGATTCGAGAGTGCTGGACCGGATCTTTTGAGATATCAATGGCACTGGAATTATCACAAAGAACAGTCAAAATTCTACTATGTAAACTGCAGTCCTCTATCATTTAGTTCATCCAAAGCAACTGTGTACAAGCACTTCCAGCTGCAATATACTCGGCTTCAGCTGTAGAAAGAGAGATGCAATTTTGCTTTTTACTGTACCATGGGATTAGATATTACCCAAGAAAAAGCAACCCCCAGTAGTACTCTTCCTATCTAACACATCCGTAGCCCAATCCAAGTTCGTATACCCCACAAGTCTAGCACTAGTATCCTTAGTATACCAAACACCCAATTCAGTTGTATCAGCTACATACCTAATGATTCGTTTAACAACTTTTAAGTGTGACTCTTTAGGGTTTGACTGATATCTAGCACATAGACACACACTGTACATAATGTCAGCCCTACTCGCTGTCAAGTACAAAAGACTTCCTATCATACTCCTATACATGGTGTTATCAACACCAGTATTCTAAAAATCGCTAGGCGGCTGCTAGGCGTCAGGCCAGCGCCTAGCGCCTAGGATGCCTAGGCGGGGTTTACACGGGGCCTAGGCGGGGCCTAGAATTTGAGAATAAATACCCTAATTTACAACTTTACATCCAACCATTTAATAGTTCAACATACTACCTGCTACACAATAAAGTCTATGACAATTCAAAACTAAAAGTAATAATCACAAGTTACAATTCACAAGTTTAAAGCTATTATTCGATTCAAAGTTCAAAATAATATAGATCCATAAGTTCATTAGTTAAATAAAAATACCATAACATATATTACAAAATTAAAATAATCAAAAAATAGGCCCAAAAATTACGTCATTTTAGGACATAGTTTTTTTAAGAAAAAACTAGTCTGGCGCCGACTTGGGCGCCGAGGGCGCCTAGGCGGCGCCTGGGGCGCCCGACGATTTCTTTGGCCGACTTTTGAAAATCGTAGGCGGATTGGTGACGCCTAGCGCGTAGGCGGGCGCCTAGGCCAATTTTTAGAACAGAGATCAACACCATTACCAGAATCGTCTCTAGACAGTTTCATGATTTTGCCTAACGGTGTTTTCTTATGAGTTTCATTCTCTAGTCCAAACTTTTTAACCAGGTTCTTAGCATACTTCGAATGAGATAGAAAAATACCGTCATCCATCTGTTTATTTTGCAAACCAAGAAAGTAAGAGAGATTACCTTCCATGCTCATCTCGAATGTATCAGACATTATCTTAATAAACTCACTCACCATCTTCTCGTTAGTGATCCAAAAATTATATCATTTACATAATTTTGGACAATCAGAATGTGCTTATTTGATCTAAGAAGAAATAAAGTTTTATCAACTTTCCCTCGTCTAAAATTTAAAAACAGCAAGTGTTGAATCAACCTTTCATACCAAGCTCTAGGAGCTTATTTTAAATCATACAAAGCCTTTTTCAATTTTAAACAAAATCAGGTTTGTGGGGATCTAAAAACCCTTTAGGTTGCTCAACAAACACTTCTTCACTTAAAAATTCATTAAGAAAAATACTCTTTATGTCCATTTGATGCAGAGATATTTTCATATGACAAGCAAAAGTAAGTAAGAGTCTTACAGATTCAATGCGAGCAACAGGAGCAAATGTCTCATCAAAAGCGATACCCTCAATTTGAGTGTACCCTTGTGCAACCAGGCGCGCCTTGTTTCTCACAATATGGTCTGCCTCGTCCGTTTTGTTCTTGAAAATCCACTTAGTACCTGTTACATGTGAGTATTCTAGACGAGGAACTAAGTCCCAAACATCATTCTTGGCAAATTGATCAAATTCCTCTTGCATGACCTTTATCTAAAATTCATCCTTCAAAGCATCCTCTACACGCTTTGGCTCTGTCTTGGAAAGAAAAAAGGACTCTCGAATTTTAGAGCAGTTAGTAGACAAACAAACATACCTGACCATCTCTTTAAAATTTATTTGACGCTTCCTTGTACTTCTTTCATCGAGATCTCCAACCATCTAGTCTGTGGGGTGGTTCCTTTGAATTCTAGAGGGAATGTCCCTCTAATGTAAATCAATTTGTTCACCTTGATCTTCATCATCATATTCTGAATCAGATTCTGGAACAGTCTGAGGTGTGTCACTTCTAGTGTTATGTCATCAGTACCGTCATCACCTGCATCTTCAGTTTTTGTACCTGCAGCTTCATCTATACCAACCGTAATATTATCATGAGAATTCTGATCATAAACCAGATCATTGTCCTCAACAGGTTTAACTCCACTAATTAAATCATCAAACTTGACGTTAACCGACTCAATCATGTTACGTGTCCTAAGATTAAATAATCTATATGCATGACTGTTTTGAGAATACCGCATGAAAATACACTTGTCACTTTTCGAGTCAAATTTTGCAAGATGATTCCTATCATTTAGAACATAGCATATACACCAAAAAATATGAAAGTAGCTCAAATTTGGCTTTTTGCCCAACAGCAATTCATAAGGAGTAACACAAGACCCTGATCTAAAATACACCCTATTGATTATATGGCATGTAATACTCATAGTTTCAGCTCAATATCTTTTAGCAATACCATTTGAAATGAGCATAGCCTTAGTCATCTCTGCAAGAGACCTATTTTTGCGTTCGACTATCCCATTTTGTTGGGGGTGATGGGTGAGGAAAATTCATGAGTTATACCAATTTTAGAATAATAGTTTGAAAAAATAAGCATTCTCAAATTCTTTCCCATGATCACACCTTACTCTACCTATACTCACACCAAAACAAACACTCAATTTTCTTGTAAGTTTTTTAAAAGTTTCAAAATCCTCAGATTTTTCTTTTAAAAATTCAACCTATGTAAAACGAGAAAAATCATTCACAATCACAAGAACATACCTTTTACCATCGAGGCTGTCTACTTCCAGGGGGGCCATAAGATCCATGTGAAGGAGTTCGAAATAGTTTGATGTGGTGAGAATCTGCACATCTGGATGTGACACCCTGACTTGTTTTCCCTTTTGACATGCCTCACAAACTGGATTATTTTGGTGTTAAGTTTAGGTATCCCATTTACTGCTTCCTTCTTGGCTAATTTTTCCAACATCTTGTAATTGACATGCCCGATCTTTTGATGCCACACTTTGGCATCACTCAATTGTGAAAGTTTGCAGAACACATCACTATTAATCTGGTAGTAGTTGTCAGAGGTCCTCTGGCCAATAAGGATGCACGTATTGCTCTCGTCAGACACTTCACACTTTTCATGAGTGAATTTAACACTGAAACCACCATCGCACAGTTGGCTAATACTTATCAGGTTCGCCATTAATCCTTCAACAAGTAACACGTTCTCAAGCTTTGCAATACCAGGAACATGAAGAGTTCCTTGGCCAATGATCTGGTCATGTGCACCTTCACCATACTTCACTTTTCCTCCTTGAGATTTGACAATATTCGAAAGAAGATGTTCCGAGCCGGTCATATGCTTAGAGCATCCACTATCGAAGTACCAAGCTCCAGGAATGTGAGACTTCAGGGAGGAATAGATCATATGACATTTGATTTCATTCTTTTTTACCCAGACTTGTTTGAGCCTGGTGTTGGTTTTGGTGTTAGTAACATGGAAACTGTCATGGGAACCAGCAGCCAGCTTTGACCTCTAAAACAGCTTTTTCTCGCCAACTCTCTTCCAGCAGAAAGGTCGAATTTGACCTGGATCACCACAGTGATGACACACATACTGTCTTCTTCTCCTCTTGTGGAGTTTGGTCGATTTCTGTTTTTGGCTTGATTCTGACGTTTGTTGATTAGGCTTGTAACCAATTCCGTATCTCAAGAGCTCTGGGAAACTCATATCCAAAAATTCGATCAAGTTTGGCCTTTCCTTTGTTGAGGTTTGTGATGGTTCCCTGAACCTTCTTCAAGTCGGCCTTTACACGTTCTAGCTCAGCATCTTTCTTAGTCAGTGCTGACTCCAACCGGACAATGGTGTTGAGTTGATCATCCTTTCATGAATCAGTTTGTCCATCTTGATCATAAGAGTCTTGACTTTAAGTACTTGATTACCCCAGTTGGATAACAACTCATCATATTCAATACTCACCTTCTCGTACTTGTCAATCTCAACTTCTTCATTCATGCACAAAGTGTTGATTTTAATGTTACCAACACGGATATCATCATCCCACACAATGTTAGCATAAAGAGTTGGAACAGATTTGGAAGAGTCAGGGTCGCTGTCATCTTCTTTGTACTCTGTTGCAATCATGTTCTTCTTTCTCACAGTATTAGCACATTCATTCTCATAATGTCCCCAACCCTTGCACTCATGACATTGAACTTCACTGAGAGGCTTCGGCGAGCTGGAGGACTTGGAATCCGAGGGTGAAGATTGGAACCTGGCAAGAGGTCGCCCTGTCGATTTTGGTATCGGCGTCTCTAGATTGAATTTAGAACTGGATCCTCCAATATTATTTTTCTTCTTCATAAACCGGTTAAAACGTTGAGATACGAGAGACACTTCTCCTTCTCCAAGTGTGGTAGTATCAAGTTTATCTAGTAGCTCACTCCAATCAATGTCTTCATCATCAGAGTTAACATCAGAGGTAAGAGCAATATTTTCTTCTTTTGAGTTTGAACCAAGGTGTTCCATCTCGAAAGTCTTGAGGGAACCAACTAATGCATCGAAGTCTAGATCATCTGTGTCCTTGGCTTCTTCTATGGCTATCACTTTAACGTTGAATTTCTTTGAGATGGATTTGAGCAACTTTCCCACAAGGCATGAGTTACTCATCGCTTCACCAAGTTCCCCGCACTCGTTTGCGATGTCTGAAAGTCTCATGGCAAAGTTCATGATGGATTCTTTCTCATCCATCCTCATCGACTCGAAAGTAGCAGTCAACATTCTTAATCTTGATTTCTTCACACTTTGGGTTCCTTCACACACCCTCTGCAATGCATCCCATGCATCTTTTGCCGACTCGCACTTTTTGATGACTTTATAGTAGTTAGAGTCAACATAACCACAAAGGGTATTGATGGTCTTGGAATTCCAGTTCGATTGGGCTATCTCATCGGCAGTCCAGTCTATCTCCTTCTTAATGATGGTGTCCCCATCAGCATCAGTGACACGCGGTTTTTCATATCCTACCAGAATGGTTCTCCACGCACGTTCATCAATATTTTTAGTGTGTCAGCGCATCCTCTGCTTCTAGATAGAATAATTTTCTCCATTGAGGATAGAGGGTCGAGGATTCCCCTGAGCATCCACAGCGTCCTACAAATAAGGATCAGTAAACATAGTACGTCAAGTTACCTGCTCTCTGATATCAATTGTAAATTTGTAGGACCTATGGTTTTGAAATAAGTTTCAGTAAATTGATGTTAAGTTCAGTGTTACAATCACCAAAACTAACATCAAACAGTTTCAGAGTTTGTAAATAACGAAATAAAGACAGATGTTAGGACTGGTGTTAAAACACCAATAGTAACATCAAACTAGTTATATATAAATATGCTGCGGAATAATAACTATGAAAGAATACAACAACTTAAATTTCATCCACAAGCAAACATTCTTGTGAACTTGGTATTCAAACCCAAAAACTATATTACTTTCAAATTGTTCAAGATCAAATACAAATATAAAGTAATATATGAAAACTAAAGTATCAAACACTATGATACTAAAATACTTGACCCCTTGAAGGATGATCTTTTCCATTGTTCACGCAACTTCAAAGATCTAAGTAGTTCGGATGGCTTCAAGTAATCTTCCTTACTTATGTTCTTCACGTCCTTGCGTCGTCTGCTCCTTGCTTGTTAAAAAGTCGTATGTGAAAGACGTCATTTCCTTGTCTTAAATAGATAAGAAATTATAGTCCTAAACTTGGTAAACAAGTAAACCAAATACTAAACAAAAACTAGGAAACAAATAAAGTTCTAAATTTAGTTCACTAATATATTTTGAGTCCAAGAAATATATTTTGCGCTCAAAAAAGACAAACAACTAAAAAATAAATTATAGTCAAGAATAAAATTCTCAACAACATCAAATTACAACTTTCTTATGTTTTTTTTTTTTGGAAAAAAAAAGATCATTTACTATTTATTATTAGCTCCCTTTATATATATATAAATGTCACAGTATAACAATTTCAATTTTTTTTTCATGGATGTAGTAATTCAATGGTGAATGGACAAAAACAGTTAAAAAATCATAATCCAATCCTCAAAATTCAATACAAACATTACTCTCATGGCAAATTAAGTATACAATTCAAGCCCAAGAAAAAAAAAAAAAAAAACACTTTCCTAAAATAAATCATGTCCAATACTTAAAAAACTAGGATTTTTCCTTATTATCCAAATTTTGTGCATTCATCAAACTTTTCGTCAGCCAGATTGCTGTTTCTCTCGAAGACACCATATCTTCGCCAAACGGCTTTAGCACGCCTGACAGCTCGTCAAATTTGTCCTGTTTCAGCAATCTCGCGCATAATTCAAGCAACGACTCTAAAGCATCGGCTCTCTGCAAACCCGGCAGATGTGACAATGTATCCTCAATCGACTCTCGGCTCAAAAGCTGCCGTTCGGTTTCTTTCTCCTCACTTCCGCTTTGGCCGTTTGTACCGCCAGCATTATCAGTTGTACCCTCGGTTTCTTCAGCTAAAGAGACGCTTTTTTCATCGCAAACCGTGACGGGCGGCTCGTTCGCTTTGCTGCTGCACTTCTCGAGAACAGCACCCTCCATGACGTGGGGCCCAGTGGCGTCTGTTATTTTTCCACCCTCACAGGCGGCATTTTCCGATTTCATCGTCAGATCGACGTCGTCTATTAGGTGGTTATTGCAGGCGGTCGTCTCGCAGCTTGTAGCCCCACTTTTAGAATCCTCGCTGTCGTGGGAGATCTTTCCGGAATAGCTGGTGGGGTCCACGCGCTTGGTCTCGAGTCTGTCTTCGGTCAGGAACTCGGGGTCGAGTAGATTCGGAAACTGGATATCCGTATTTTCTTCGAATAGTGGGAGCAAGTCCTTTTGTTTGGGCTTCACGTCTCGCTCTGTGTGGTCTTTCTTGGGACTACAAGTGCTGGGCGACCGCGTTTTTTTCTTTTTCTCGTTCGATTTGTTGGGAGATGGAGATTTCACAGGGAGAAAGACGGTGGATGGGTTGTGGCATCGGAGGAGGAACGGATGTAAATGCGGGTGTCTTAGCATCTCGGCAGCCTATCACATGCGAATTAAACGGGGGGCAATAATACTTTGGAAAATTACAAAAATACCCTTTAGGTTCAGTCTGATTACAAAACAGCCCATATCATTACAAAATTATATAACACATTTAATATTTGAGGATAATTACAACCCCTACCCTCTAGGTTTGGGCTTATTACAAAAAGACCCGGAGGTTTTACATAAAAAAAACAAGCTCGAGGTTTGAGTTTGTCTTATACTAAGAAATAAAAGGTTTGGAAAATTATAAAATCCCTCGAGATTTGATTTTATCTTAAATAACTAGTATTTCTACAAATGTCGGGGTCGGTTTGAAATGTTTTTTGCTTGTGAAGGGGAGATATGTTAGATGGTATTAACCCACAAGTGTGTTTCTTTTTTTAATCTTTTGTAGTTGCAATTTTCAAAACCCTCTCGATTTTTTTATTATTTTTTAATTAGCCCAAACCTCAGGGTTCTTTTGTAATTATCCCTTGTTTCTATTTAACAAATTGCATTCTCAAAGGGGGGGGGGGTCACTGTAAATTTGAAAAATAAAGGGGCTTCTTTGTAGTTAGGCTAAAACTGAGGGGTGGTGTTTGTACTTTTCTCATAATACCTTCGCTGCATAAGGGAAAATTAAAAGGAGAAAGGGAGAAGCAAACTCACCGTTGGCCTGTGTTCCGGGCTCTTCCTAAGCATGCACTTAATGATCTGTTTCCTGAGATTATCATAATCATTTTACGTCATTTTACAATTTTTTTTATATTGTAATAACATGAATGGAAAATCTCAAAGCCGATTTGAGTCGAACGGAGAAGACTTACAGAGTGGAAGAGTATACGATAGGAAGTGGAGAGATCAAAGACCTGTTTATCTTGTTGATCAGTCCACCCATATCCTATTTTATTCGGTTTTTCCAATTTTAGCAACAAAATATTGAATATAAAAGAGTAATTGTGCACGATGGTTTACGCAAAGCAGAAAAAATGAGCTTACAGAAGCTTTGAATGCTTGATGATGTGCAGCAATTTCAAACATACAACAACCTGGAAATAAGAAATTACGATTCGTTTATATCTTTTAGTAATACAGACATGGAGAAGTGTAATTACTTATTTTTGTTTCTTAATTTAGCTTGTTACCTAGTGACCATATGTCCGATTTATAGCCATATGGGATATCTGCAAGAAGCTCCGGGCACATATAATTGGGCGTTCCAACAACCTAGTTTGAGGTAAATATATTATCCGAATATGTTTGCGAAATATAAGAATGAGAGTATCGTTAGAACATTGAAATTGTCCCTTTGTGCATTAAAAGTTTGATTCTAGTCTTCATTTTTTTAATGGATAATTACAAACACTACCCTTGAGTTTTACCTGATTACTAAAATAACCCCGTATCTTTCAAAATTACGAATATCCCTTTAACATGTGTTACACAACTGAGATGGTAATTTGCAAGATAAATGTAAACCTTAAGGGTTTATTCGTAATGTCAACTGTTTTTTAATTTAAATTTTAATTTTAATTTTTGTTATGTCTAATAACTAAGCTAAACCTCAAGGATAGTGTTAGCCAAGATTTTTTACAGACAAAGCTACACACTCATATCAGATTAGCTCACTGAACTAGAGTTGCAGGTTTTTAGTCGACTATGAACTGTGCACACAGAGACGTAAAAGTACAAGCTATAAGTGATTATAACAACATAATGTAAAGTTTAGGTCGTTGTATAATTCATACCGAAGAAGCAAGACCACCCTCATCAAGAAGTTTTGCCAATCCGAAATCACCTGTAATTTCAATGTCAACAAATTGAAGTAAATATTATTATATATTAATGTAAGAGACAAATCATTCTAAACACTCGCTAAACCTTTCTTACCGAGACGAATATCATTTTCCTTTGTGAGAAATATGTTGGTTAACTGGAGAGGGAACAAAAAAAAAAAAAAAAAGGCAAATTATGTAAGAAATGATCTAATCAATAAATGGCATGTTTACTGTACATGGATCATAGATCGAACCTTTAGATCCCTGTGAAGGACACGATTGGAATGTAGATAGTCGATAGCTAATAACAACTGAGTCAACCATTTGCATATTTTCTGAAGAAAAAACAATAACATGGAAATTCAAGGTGAGTTAACTAATGTGGATAATAGGGATTTATTTATTTTGTTCACTAGAATATCAACCAAATCACCTCCTCCGGAAAATATGCTCCTCTTGCCCTTCTTATTATCCCGGACCTGCAAAATTGGAAAAAGTATAAAGACAAGAACAAAGAGCTTTGCCCCATGATGTAAATAATTACACAACACCAGTACAAGCACAAACATGCATATATCGATGGTTCAATTAGATTTGAAGTATTGATTACAAAAACTAAACTTAGGGTTCAGTCTAATTACAACAAAACTTGTTTCTCTCATAATTACAAATATCGCCTCGGCGTTTGCAGTACCTTAATGGGTATTTGTTATTGTGATGGATAGCACCAGAATATTCATCCCAAGGTCACACACACACACACAGGCTTGCAGATATTTATTGTGTGAATTACTACTGGAAAAATATATGAAAGTAACAAAGAATTTACTCATCATAATGGCATACATGACATTGACATATAATTGCTTTTCCAAAAAAAGAAAGACACACACACACACACTTACATGTCTCCACCTTCACAGTAGTTGGTTACAATGCATATGCAGTTTCCCTGTGAAACATTCAAAACAAAAAGTTCTCTTAGAAACTAAATTAAGCTTAATATTTCAGATTTCAGGGTAACTTTCAACCGACACAGAAGATGAAAAATCTACGTAATAAATACCTTGTCCATCCAAGCATCTTTATATTCGACGACATATGGATGTTGTAGCTTTGCAATTAAGTTCATCTAAAATGGAGACAAAGCATACATTAAAAGATATAAGGGGCAAATAAAAGATACAAAGAAAGAACTTGATGCAAAAGAAAATATTAACCACTTTAAATGATATAAAATTAAGCAAGCGAATAACCATTTGATACTCTGCGGATAAGTAGAACAAGTATTTAAACGAACCTCTTGGTGCGCTGTCCGCTTAAACTTCTCTGTCTGCTTATTGAGACGAATTTTCTTTAGAACATATCTGAACAGAGAAAATGAAAGCCCATCAGCAATAGACTCAAATCACTTGGCTAATAGTTCTAAATAGTAGCAGTGATTTATCTAGTTTGATTTTTCTGGCATCTATCTCTCTACCAAACATACTGGTAATTTTACACAACAACACACCACAATTCCCGCTTTTTATTGCATAAACCTTTTTTCACCCAAAAATCTCAAAATAACTAGGCTCAGTTAAAATTCCACACACACACACCAAAAAAAAAATGATATAAATAAATAAAACACGTTTACATACTATTCATTAAAATTTCTTAGAGTTCATAAGTCACACAAGCTTTCTGATTTTCAAAACCTTTGAGCTCAGTTCTACAATAATGTGAAGTACCCTCTCACACACATACACACGCAGAGTCAAATGACAACCATAAAAGAGAGTCAAAAGTGACATTTTATGCATGCACAAGAATTGACTAAAAGAAAGGCTAAATAATAAGTAAATAGAGTGTTACTTCATATTCTCAGTTTTGTGGAGCACAAGAAATGCAGCTCCAAAAGCACCCCTTCCAATCTGCTCGATTACTTCATAATCTTCCATCTTCGACTTTGAATCCACATTTTCTGTCTCCATTTAAGCCCCTTCAAAGCAAAATAATTTCAGATGGGTCAACCCATTTCAGCTATATAAATATAAAAAGAGAGAGAGAGTGTGTGAGTTATTGAGCTCACCCACCTCCAAATTATCAAGAAACTTGAAAGAACAAAAAAAACAGGCTTCGGCCTTTTGCAAGCAAATAACAGATCCTTTTTTTTTGTTTTTTTTTGTTCCTTTCACAATTCACAGTAGCAAGCAACTAAAAGAAATCTGGGCTATGGAAATTTGTTGGAAGTAAAATTAACACTCTCTCACTCACGCTTTGACAAATGAAGTTGTAAAGTCAAGCGGTACAATTACGGCACCAACCCACAACATGTGTGTGTGTGTGTGTGTGAGAGTGAGTGAGTGAGAGAGAGAGAGAGTTTTTTTTGTTGTTGCTGTTTGGGGAAAGGGTGGTTGGTGGTGTTTGGTCAGAAGAAAATGCACTTGAGCAAATCAGCGGTACAATTATATATAGTGGATAATTAAAGGGTTGATTATTGCAAAATCCCAAGCATAACAAAATACTATTGTGATTTGTATGGAAAGTTTATCTATCTAGCAAGTTAAGGCTCAAAAGCAGAAAATAAAGAGATTAGTGGGAGGAAAGATCCAAAATCCACAATCCAATTACCCAAATCCTCTCAAGATTCTCTATTACATAAGGTAGTTATTGTTATTCAATGATATTATTAAATGCAATGTAATATTGTTTCTTACAAAGTCAAGATTTCTTATTAATTTTCAACCTCAATATTTGATGAATATTCATGTGATGTAATGTTGATATATAAAATAGTGTGAAAATAAAAAATGAATTCATTGTTGGTACTTATATACAAATATAATATTAAAATTTGTGATGTATACACTTCAAATAAGAAGTTTGCATGTACATGTTATAAAATAAAATAATACGGTAAAACATAATATAATATATATATAATAATTGGTTTAAAAATCGAGAAAAAAGGTAAATTTCAAGAATATGATTGGGCATGAAAATTAATTGGGATATAAATAATAAAATAATTATTGGTACGTTAGTTAACTAAAAATGTAGGTGAATTATACTATCCACTCAGTTTTTATATATATATCACACACTATTTGCGCTCGAGCGCTCGCGCTCACACACATATATATTACTAACACTTGTATATTTATCATGTCTCTCTTGCGTATTCATTATACGGTGATGAATATGCAAAAGTTGTGTAATGAATATGAACTTCTGATTTCATTTATCATCTAACTTTTGCGTATTCATCACCACACCACTTGTATATTTATCATACATCACTTCTATGTTGATTTAGATACATGATATACCAATTCGAATATGTATGATTGATTAAATAGTGGAATTTATGAGAATATGTGTAAAATAAATTAAAAACGATAAGAATATAAATAAAAACTCAAAAGGGCTACATATAATCTTGGAGGCAAGAGTAGATTCTAAGTAATGTTAGAGACGCCATCAACGAGAATGAGTTTACAAATAAAATATGAAATAAACTTAAAGTATCGACTATTGGCAACACTTGAGGATATAGTTAATCCAATAGCCTAAACTACAAGTGACCCCACAACCCCAACAACACCTAACAAAAGGTATACCACAAACCTAACACTCACACTTGTGGAGATATGACATCCAATTTAAACAAATTTAGGTACGAGCAAACTCAAACTGCAAACAAACTTGCTTAACAGTTAAGCCCCTCAACCCAAAACAAAGACAAAACAACAAGAATAACATAATAATACAAACCAAAAAACACAAACCAACATAAAAACAAAGACACAGATGACACAACAACGCAAAAGCAACAAAAAAACTAGAAGCAAAAAAACAAATAAAAACAAAGAAACATTCTCCCTCTCTGAGCGCTTCCATCGTTGACAGCCCATGCACCGGTCACTTGCCACCAACATCATCACCACAAACTTCGACGTGAGATTATCATCGTTGGTCCTCCATCCACATCAAGAACAACAAAACCATAGGTCCACCCCTACTGCACCCAGATCCAACTTCACCCAAGTCAACCATCAAAAAACTTGATATAAGCCATTGAATCATGAGAAATCAGAAGGGGTGTAGAGAAAAAAAAACCCATCTCATCGATATCTATGAAAAAACATGAAGATCGGGGAGGAGACCGATGCCCACCATCACCAATATGATTAGTGGAAGAATTTAATTATTATTTTTATTGAAAAGCTCATTGGTGGAAGAAAATATGAAAGTGAGTTAAACAACAATATGCTTCTCTTGAAAATCATAAACAATTGTATTTTAGAATACCTAATCGAACCAAAATAGAGAAGTATTTTTAACCAATCATGTGTCTTTAACCCTTAGAGTATCCTAACGCACTTAATTATGAGTGTTAAAGGAAACTTCCCCGCGCGGACCGTTACAAAGCGTGGGGAAGATGCACCAGAACATGTTCCACGTGCAGTGACGTGTGAGAGTCTACGTGGTTATCATTGAGATTAAATGAGCGTTGGAGGTCTAGTGGTATAGATTAACCCAACCTATTTTAATATAATCAAGAAAAAGGAAAAAGACAAAAAAAAATAGAAAATAATTCAAAATTAATAAATTGGCGGTCGAGATTGGTCAGCCAATGTTTCTTGCTTCATTTCAATAATTATTTTAAATTAAAAGAATTACGATAAACTCCAAAAAATCATTAAAAATTATATAAAAATGGTTTTTATAATTAAAATAGAGTAATTTAGAATTGTATGATTAAAAAATATAAATAATTAATTAAACTCAAAAAAATATTTTTAAAAAGGTAAATAAAAAAGGCATAAAAATACGAAGAAAATATGAATCTGGAATAAAAATTGGATATAGTTACCAACAACCATTTTTTCAAATCTACATCAAATTTCTATAATTAACACTATTTCCACTCCATTTCACAGACAATCTTCCATTTTTTTTTCCAAACACCAAAATTCTTACTTCACTTTACACAACATCTTCTATTTTCTTCCAAAGTACCACCATGGATCCATTCAACAGTGAAGAACACAATTCACCTTCATCTAAATTTCCCCATGGACCAGTGCAAATTCATCAAAGTAATAAACAAATGATCAAATAGTTTTTGTCCCAGGGTGCATTTCTTCACAAACTTCATCTCATCTCAGCCCGAATTTTATTTTCACAAAATCAATCCCCTATTCACTATGAAGCAACATAGGCATTAGGTTTAAAGAGTTCATGAAAGGGGAAGAATGTTTCCGTGATTTGCGAAAACAATGGACAAATGATGAATACAAATATCTAATAAAGGCGTGGGTAGGTGTTTTTACCAATCCGGCACTCGTAAATGATCAAAGTGCCATAAGATTTTGGAGAGTGGTTCAACAAAAACACAACCATGAGTAAGACAAAGATTGGATGGTGCATAGTCATATAAAAATACGGAATCATTTTATAGATGTTGTGAAACGGGTGTTCAAATTCCAAATTATCATATTAAGTGCACTCGAAACATGCCAACAAAGTAGATCAAACGACGCTATGATAGTATTTTCATTAACTCAAATTAATGTCGTATTTATTGTCTCATTTTTCTATCTTAACCTTTTTTGGATTGATAGTTTCCAGAAAATGCAGAAGCACAATACGTGTTCGGACTCACCGATCAAAAGTCTTGAAAAGTATTGAAAGACCAACCAAAGTGTAAGATATGGTCTTTTGGTAAATTCAACAGGAACTCGGGAGTTGCGACCAAAAAAATGAAAAACGTTGAGGGTGAATCCTCTATATCCATTCTCAACACCTGCCGAATCACCTATTGAAAATTTCTATATTAAAGATCGAGAATTGGTGCACGAAACGTCGATGTGCCAGAAAATGTTTAAGAACCATGAAAGGAGACGGATCAAAGTATGCCTTTGTCTCTAAATTGCTCAAATAAATGAAGTATGCACATATAAAACAATGACTTGAGCAAGAAAAGAATGGCCCTGAACAATTTGATAGGATCCCCTTTGTTACGTTCCCATATCCCTGTGGGGGTGACAAACCATTTTCCAAAAATAGAGAGACGTCGCAAGAGGAAATGAAATTGTGCAGAGGGAAGCGTAAAGATGGGCGAAAATGAATGAAGAACGAATCATTCAGTTTGATGTTAACTATAAAAATGGACTAAAACCCCGGTGTAAATACTGCAACAACGTGAAGAAAAATTTTGGCCCAAAGGACTAAGTTTTTTTTTCTTTTTTTAATTTATGTGTACTACATTTTTTTATTCAATATAATATTTTTTATTATTTAGATATTTATAATATTTGTTGGGTTGTGGAGCCTGAAATACTGTAGAGCCCTCGTCCACTGCCAAAATTTTTGGGGGTATTTTAGGGAGTTCGCGTAAAATTATAAATAGGGTTTTCTTGTTATAAATAGCCTGGCCGTGTAATTGTAAACCCATCTCAAAATTATTATAGTACAAACTCCTGGCTTGGCAGCGCCCCAGACGTAGTCAGAATCTCTCTCTGACGAACTGGGTAAACAATTTCTTGTGTCGTTTTATTGCTTCTCTTTTTCATCATATTACTTCTAATCCTAACAACTGGTATCAAGAGCGAGGTTCGGTGAGAATATGATGGGTGACGGAAAATTGCCAGTTGAGAAGTTTGACGGAATATATTACGGGTTCTGGAAGATGCAGATCGAGGATTACCTGTACCGTAAAGATCTATATCAACCTTTGGGTATGAAACCAGAGGCCATGAAAGAGGATGAATGGAAATTGTTGGACAGAAAGGCGATGAGAGTGGTGCGCTTTTCGCTGTCCAGAAATGTCGCTCTCCACACAACTAAGGCGGAAACTACGAAAGAGATGTTAGAGACGTTATTAGAGATGTACGAGAAGCCATCGACAGCGAACAAGGTTCATCTAATGCGATATCTTTTCAACTTAAAGATGTCAGAGGGTACTGCGGTTGCCGACCATCTCAACGAGTTCAACATGATACAAGCTCAATTGAGCTCGGTTGATATTAATTTTGATGATGAGATCCAAGCCCTAATTTTACTGTTCTCTTTACCAGAAAGCTGGAGCGGAACGGTTACCGCTGTTAGTACTTCAGCGGGGAAGGAAAATATGAAGTCTGACGAAGTTAGAGATCTTATTATTAGTGAAGAAATTCACAGAAGAGGATCGGGCATAACTTCAGGGTCAGCTTTGAGTACAGAGAATAGGGGGCGATCACAATCAAAGGGTAAATTTAATCAAGGTAGATCAAAATTAAGAGGCAGAAGCAAGCCAAGAAAGGATAAGAGTGAGATCAAGTGTTGGAATTGTGACGAGTTAGGTCACTACTAAAACCAGTGCAAAGCACCGTTGAAGAAGAAGGACAACAAATCAGCTAACACAACAACAGAAGATATTGCAGATGCACTTATTTTGAGTGTGAGCAGTCCATTAGAATCGTGGGTTTTGGATTCAGGTGCATCGTTTCATTCTTGCAGTAGTGCTGAGGTCATGGAACAATATACGTTCGGCAATTTTGGGGAGGTTTACCTTGCTGATGATGAGCCGCTAAGAATTGTTGGAAAGGGAGATGTTCGGATCAATACTCCAAATGGTTCCTATTGCAGCTATGCAATGTGAGACACATTCCTGGTTTGAGGAGAAATCTACTTTCAGTAGGGCAGCTAGATGACGAAGGTTATGTGGTGACCTTTGGTTGTAGTAATTGGAAGATAACCAAAGGAGCCATGGTGATGGCTCGAGGAAAGAAGGAGGGTACGTTGTATATGACAACTAGTACCAAAGATTGCATTGCTATTGCAGAAAAAAATATTGATGCGGATTTATGGCATTGTCGACTTGACCACATGAGTGAGAAGGGTATGAAAGAACTGTGTCGAGACAATTGATGTTGGTTTATGTGAGGATTGTGTCTTCGGTAAACAGAAAAGAGTGAGTTTTTCGAAGGGTGGTAGAACCTTAAAGAAACAGAAGTTGGAGTTGGTACACAGTGACTTATGGGGACCATCGCCAGTAACATCTCTTGGTGGTGTGTCATACTACATGACTTTCATTGATGATTCTACAAGAAAGGTATGGGTTTACTTTCTGAAAAATAAATCTGATGCATTTGATACTTTTAGAAAGTGGAAAGCCCTTGTAGAAAATGAAACAGGTTTGAAAGTAAAGTGCTTAAGATCTGACAATGGCGGAGAGTACGAGTTTAGAGAATCAAAGAGTATTGTGATACTAATGAAATTCGCATGGAAAAGACCCTGAGAGGAACCCCTCAGCAGAACGGAGTGGCAGAGCGAATGAACAGAACTCTGAATGAGCATGCCAGATATATGCAGTTGAAGTCAGGTTTACCAAAGATGTTTTGGGCAGATGCAGTTAACACAACTGCATTCCTGGTTAATAGAGGACCATCAGCTCCTTTGGAGAATGGCATACCGGAGGAGGTTTGGAGTGGTAAGGAGGTAAACCTGACTTATTTTCGAA
This sequence comes from Phtheirospermum japonicum, assembly GCA_014905375.1. Taxonomy (NCBI): domain Eukaryota; kingdom Viridiplantae; phylum Streptophyta; class Magnoliopsida; order Lamiales; family Orobanchaceae; genus Phtheirospermum; species Phtheirospermum japonicum. The sequence continues at coordinate 496,366 of BMAC01000478.1, forward strand.
TATTTGGTTGTGTTGCTTCTGTTCATATAGATGCTGCAGCAAGAAGTAAGTTGGATGTTAAATCTATTAAATGTACATTTATTGGATATGGTGGTGATGAATTCGGTTACAGATTTTGGGATGAACACAATCGAAAAATAATTCGCAGTCAAGATATCATATTTAATGAACAGGTTTTGTACAAGGATAGGATGGGTGCACCAGATGCTGAAAGTACAGGTACTCAGGTTGTAGAGTTAGATATTTCTAACTCAGGTGGGAGCAAAGCAGTTCAGTATGACCAGGGGGTTGTTGAGGCTGAGCTGAGAACACCACCAGTTCCGTTGAGAAGGTCTATAAGAGTGCGAGGATCACCAAATAAGTTCACACCATCAAATTACTACTTGTTGCTGACTGATGGTGGTGAACCTCAAAGTTACGCAGAGGCTGCACATGGTAAGACCAGAAGTAAATGGAGGCTTGCCATGGATGAAGAGATGGACTCCTTGATGTAAAATTACACTTGGGATCTTTTTGAGCTCCCAAAAGGAAAGAAGGCACTGCATAATAAGTGGGTCTACAGAATTAAAGACGAGGCTGATGAAAGCAAGCGTTACAAGGCAAGGCTGGTTGTGAAGGGATTTCAGTAGAAATATGGTATTGATTATACAGATGTTTTTACTCCTATTGTAAAACTAACCACTATTCGAATGGTTTTGAGTATGGTTGCTGCAGAGAACTTACTGTTAGAGCAGATGGATGTAAAAACAGTTTTTCTCCATGGTGGTTTGGAGGAAGACATATATATGAACCAACCATAGGGATACTTGTCGAGAGGTAACGGCGATCTAGTGTGTAAACTGAAAAAGAGCTTGTATGGTTTGAAACAGGCTCCAAGACAGTAGTACAAGAAGTTTGATAAGTTCATGCTTGATATTGACTTCGTCAGATGCAATGCTGACCATTGTTGCTACTTCAAGAGGGTTGATGATAGTTATATCATATTATTGCTACATGTTGACGACATGTTGATAGCAGGTTCTTGTGCTCGAGAAGTGGATAGATTGAAGAAGTAATTGTCAGAGCGGTTTCTATGAAAGACCTTTGAGACGCCAAGCAGATTTTGGGTATGCGGATTACTCGAGACTTGGTGGGAGGAGAATTGTACCTTTCTTAAGCAGAGTACATCGAGAAGGTGTTGAAAAGATTCAATATGGAGAATGCCAAGCCAATGAGTACCCCGCTAGGTAGTCATTTCAAACTATCTAGAAAATAGTCTCCTAGCAGTGATGAAGAGCGTGCCTATATGCAGAGGGTTCCCTACGCTTCAGCAATTGGTAGCATCATGTACGCGATGGTGTGCACGAGACTAGACATTGCTCATGCGGTGGGAGTAGTTAGTCGTTTTATGAGCAATCCGGGTAGACAACATTGGGAAGCAGTGAAGTGGATTCTTAGGTACTTGAGAGGTACCAAAGAGAGAGCCCTATGTTTTGAGGGCAAAGACGTTGAGCTTTCAAGATACACTGATGCAGACTTAGCATCGAGTGACCTTGACAAAAGGAGAAGTACTACCAGGTACATTTTTACTTTGGGTGGTACAGCGATATCTCGGGCTTCTAAGTTGTAGAAGGTTGTGGCTCTATCTACCGCAGAAGTAGAGTATGTAGCAGTGACAGAGTCTAGTAAAGAGATGGTATGGCTGCGAAATTTCTTAGGTAAGTTGGGGAAAGAGCAGAAAAATGGTATACTGTACAGTGATAGTCAGAGTGCTATTTTTTTGGCTAAGAATCCAGCATTTCATTCAAGAACAAAGCACATTGAGTTGAAGTAACACTACATACGCTATCTCTTAAAGGAGAAGATCTTGCAGCTAGTGAAAATTCGTGGAATTGACAATCCTGCCGATATGTTGACTAACTTGAGAGGAAGGCTTGGCGCTGCTGAAGTTATGAGTTACATTGAGAAGATGTAGAGATGGTTACATTCGAGATCAGTCTCCAGGTGGGAGATTGTTGGGTTGTGGAGCCTGAAGTACTGTACATCAAAGCCCTCGTCCACGATGATCCAACTAGGGTATTTTAGGGAGTTCGCCTAAAATTATAACTAGGGTTTTCTTGTTATAAATAGTTTGGTTGTGTAATTGTAAACCCATCTCAAAATTATTATAGTACAAACTCCTGGTTTGGCAGCGTCCCAAACGTAGTCAGAATCTCTCTCTGACGAACTGAGTAAACAATTTCTTGTGTCGTTTTATTGCTTCTCTTTTTCATCATATTACTTTTAATCCTAACAATATTTTTAAATATTTAATATTGTAAATACTTTTAATTATTATTATATATTTTAATTATTTATCCATTATATTGTTTTTGATTATTTAATATCGGAATGTCTTTGATTATTTAAATTTTAGAATTTTAATTGTCATTTCATCAAATAACAAAATAAACAATACAACAATAATTTTTGCAACATTTCTTACACAAATTTTCACAACATTGGATACTGCTCACATGACCCACTAAAAAAGTCATTTCCACTTATCATTTACACAAACTCACTTCCCCTCTCAAACTTCACTGTATAAATGCTCTCAATCTTGAGGAATTCTCACCATCCTTAGTTAAATAGTTTTATTGTTTATTTCTAATTATCCATTTACGCAAATACACATATACATACTGATGTGGAGTATCACACACACAATTCACCTCAATATCTAACGCCATAATCATTGAATTTGGCGTTGCACACTTGCACAAATACTTTTTGTGCGTGTGAATATTATATACGCCAATTATTTCTGTGTATTTGCATGCGAGAGCGAGCGAGTGGGAGTGCATAAGTTGTTACACGATCACCATCCTAATTCAAAATAATTGTGGAAAATTTTTATATACTTTTTTGCTTTCTTTTTTTAACATTTTCATTGTATTAGCTATTTCATGTTCTCTCTCTCATTTCTACACTTTATATCTTAATTATGCTTGACAATTCCAGATACTTATTATTGATACCAAGTTAATTCTGTGTCTGAAACAATTAGAATTATAATCAGAGATAGCAACTCAACCTATTTGTTAATATATGATAAATCACAGGATGTGCTTGGACAAACTATAATTTTATTCGAAATCAAGTGATTAAATTAAGATTCAGCTCCAAATCAAAAATTCACCGATTACGGTATAATATGATTTTGATCGTTTGATTGGAAAAAAAAAAAATCTATTTTCCCTTCCTTGATTTGGAGGTATTTCTTACCTTCTTGAATTAAATAGTAACGCAAAAGCTTAATGAGTAATTTTTTTTTTCTTTTTCAAATGCTCTTTCTGGCTAATCAAGCAAACCCCACCACTAAAAACTAGTAAATAAAATCAATAAAGTAGAAGGTCGTATTCGTGCATGCATTCCAACACTATGCAATTATTAATTGTGGGTGTTGCCAAAATAATATGATGTGGAAGTTTGGTCATTATGAAAATAAAAGATAAATTAGTACAACTAATTTATCAAAGGTAAATTCTCTATGACCCCACTCTTAATTAGAGAAATTCTATGTTGGCCCCATCATGAAATAATGCGTCTATTTAGTGAATGTACGTGTTAACTACCAGGTTCCAACATCTCACTAAATGTCAATGCGACATGTGAATTAATTTACATTTTTTAACCTGACCCTCTCGCTTTTTTACTTCAATCATTGCTTAAATTCCATTTGTATTTAAATTATATCTCACTGATTGAATGTGATTGTATGAATTATAAATTGTTGCCAAAACTGATCATCCAAGGCGTAAATTATTAGTTGTCTTTAAAAGATGTTTCTCTCTACTAATTTGTAGGGTAATCAAGAATCTCTTTGATACAATGAAAGATTGTTGGACTCAAAAGTGATCAAGTCTATGAACACTCTTGAAAGAACATTAAAGCTGCTACATTAATTACAAACCAGTGCTTGAAATCGATGAATGAAAATTGGAATGCTAGAGAAAGAATTGTTGTGAAAATATAGAGAAGGGAGAAGAGAGGAGAGAAATGAGAGTAATGAAAGAATGTATTGTATTATGAGCACTAGAGTCTCTTTTATAGGTATAAGATCAGGGTTTGAGGGTAGGAAGGTCATTCACATAATATATAATTATTATAATTAATTAATTACAACACTCCCCCTTGAATGACCTCCCTTGAATGACCTTAAAAATGCTGACTTATTAAAATCTTGTCGGAAAAATTCAATAGGACAAAATCTGGTCAAATGAAAAAGAGTACAACCCTACTCCTCTGAAAATCTCACTATAGATCTTTGAGTCGATGCATGTCAATCTTGTGTACCAATCTTCTAAACGATGATGTTGACAATGCTTTCGTGAATAAGTCCGTCAATTCTCATATGAGCGAATCTGCTTGATATCGATATCGTCATTCTTTTGGAGATCTTGTGTGTAGAAATTCAAGATATATCTTGTCTTGTCACCTTTTATGTTGTCATATATGAGTTATGTCATATACGAAATATTTCTTTTCACACTTCAAATGATTTCTCATTAAAACCTTATCATGAAAATCATGTGGGACAAAAAATTGATAGAAGGAAAAAGAGTACAGATGTTCCCCGTGACTTTAATTGGTTGTAGTTCTCGAGTTTATCATATATCTGTCTTCAAACTTTGAAATGTAATATGATAGTTCTATACCATATGTTGACGTTTATACATCATTATTATACAAAGAATGTGCCT
>BMAC01000478.1:505119-515209 GCA_014905375.1 Phtheirospermum japonicum
AATTTTTAATAAGAAATTTTTTTACTTTTTCATAATAAAATATGAAGTTTTCACTATAAAGTAAGATTTTTTCTATTTATTTTTGAACATAAATTAAAAATTTTCACTATAAAATAAGAACTTTTCCTACTCTTTCGAATATAAAATAACAAACTTTCTTACTTTAAAGGATATAAAGTAAGAGACTTTATTAGTTTTTTGAATATAAAGTATGAAATTTCACTATAAAATAATATATAATTTGTATTATATAAGAAAATACATAATAATTTGCTATTAAGCAAGAATTTTTTTTTTCTATTTTTTTTGGCAAAACAAAAGTGTGTTAATAAGTAAAAAAAAGTGTGTGATAAGTAAAAAAATACATAGCAAATTTGCACATCAAAACAAGAAACTTTTGCAATCAAATAAAATACGTTTTGTCATCAATTATGAATTTTCGGACATTAAATAAAAAATCTGTTACATATAGTAAGAAATTCGGACATATAGTAAGAAATATTTTCGGTGATCGGAATTATTTTTTGGACATTAAGTAAAAAATGTTTGGACATATAGTAAGAAATGTTTGCCCATATAGTAAGAAATACATACATATAGTAAAAAAATCCAGACATATAGTAAGAAAAATAACTGGGTTGAAAAAAAAAACTGACTGCACTGACTCCATGGACATGTAGTAAAAGATTCAGACATACAGTAAGAAATTTTGGGCAGAAAAAAAAAACGCCGAAAATAAGTTTCGGTAGCCGGAAAATATTCCGGTGGCCGGAAAATATTTTCAGATGATTAAGAAAAGAAAATGTGACCGAAAAAAAATTCCGGCAGCCGGAAAATTTTCCGACCGACCAGTGGCGGCTGGCGGCTTACTTTATATTTGTTGGGCAAAAAAAAAAATCTCGCCGAAAATTTCTCCGGCGGCTGGCGACAGGTGGCCCCATTTTATTATTATTATTATTAGTTATTTTAATAGTAAGGGTATTGTGGTATATTCATATCACAATTTTGGACTATTTGGCAAAAAAATAGGTATTATTTGACTTAAAATTGGATGGAGGACTAATTGACAAATGGATCTCCACCTGGGGTACTATTTGACAATTTCTCATATTATTTATTGTACAATAACTAACAAATTATGAGAAAAATGTTATCTTTATTTGATATGTTCTCAGCATTCGCTATCCATTATGACATGTGGTTGTGCGATTACAAATATCGCACTTGTTTAGCTTTTGATGGAGGCTTCTAACTGAAATTCATAGATAAGGATTTCACATATATTTTCATATTTGGCATACTAGTGAAATATTCATTTCACATGATTACAAAATTGTTCTCATCAAATGATATGAAAAATATCATAAGGCATATCAATTGCTTTTGCCAACCATAGTCGATAATATATAAATCATGACTTTTGTAAATAATTTTACTAGCAAGTGATAAGTGTTTATTAGATATATACGGTACTTTGCTCTCATAACCAATAGAGCGAATATTCTCATAAACTTCTGGTTATTTTGAGATATAACACATGCAATGTGGATCCAAATATCTAGAAGTCAACATGAAGGGTGAATGAGCCCAAAAGATCTCACCCCATAATATAAAATATGAATATTATTGGAACCTAATTCCAATAAAACTAGTGATAATTTAATGGTTAAGTTTATTGAGAACATGTAACTTTAAAAATAAATAGAAGAATCTTCATACTCTTCACAAATTAATAAACTGGGATGGTCATACTAGTCATGCCAAAATCATGATAATACTGAACTTCAGGTTCAAAATGAAAATATAATTTCTAACTTATTTAGAGCTTTTATTGAACTTTTCGGTCAATATAAGAATATATGATTTAGTACTAATTTATAGTATAAATTAATTCTATAATAAGTTGTCTCAAATTCTTATGGATATTTCAAGTAAAAATTAAACTCCTGGTTGATTTATATTCTTAATTGTATCATCATAAGCACTCAAGTGGTATCACCAACCCTTTATAATGGTATTAATAAGGGCTCAACCTGGACCTCTCATATATATATATATATATATATATTTGAGGTTTATCTTTACTTTCTAACCACTCTGCCCAACTGATTAAAACAATATTTTAAATCATTTAAAACAATGACAAAAATTTTACTTGTAATATTATTGAGATTTGTACTACTTCAATAATACAATCAATTTAAAGTTTTAAAATTTATAAGAATCTATAACATATAAATAATACTTATGGTATATATTTTTTAGAAAATAATAAATTTTGTATAAGAAATATGCTTTTCGGTGCATTATCAAGTAGAAACAATTGATTTAATTTGTTACTCCTTTGTGTTAATACTTGGTTTTTAATATTGCATATGACAAAATATCATTTTTCAAAAGTAAGAAGTATCCAATTTAATATTTGACATAAATAGCACTACTTTAGAGCAATATATTAATATTTTTCAGGAATATAAAATTGACAAATAAATATATAAATAATTTTCAGGGGCATATAATATTTGTAAGAAATATTTTATTATTAGTTGCGCTACTTCAGGAACAACAACTTAATCATAATGCAAATAATACAACAACGACTTGTAAATAATGCTTTTAATAATTAAATAAAATATATAATAAAAATATTCCTTCAAGAGCATTGTTAATATTCTTTTGGAATACTATACATTATTTTTCATTGGAAAAATATAGATTATATATCTTAAAATGTTTTTCATGAACATATCATACTCAACTGAGAAATTACAATATACCATCACATTTCTTCAAAAACCATGATTTATATATTAATGATCTTCAAGATTATTGAGAATTTTGAAATCATATTTCGCAAATACTACGATAAATATGAGTTGAAAATAAATTCATACATATACATGATTACATATTTTATCAGGAAAAGAAAAACATAGCTTGTTATTTCAAATCTATTATGCTTGCATAAAAATTGTGTTATTTAACTAATTGACAATAACAAAAATTAAACCAAATGAATATTCTAAGTTCATATTAATAAATAGATCTCATTAGAATCATATTAACTATAATATTTGGGATACATTCCCTCTTAACCAAAAGCACATCACAAGAAGTACTATAATTACCACATAATGCACATTAACAACTATACAATGTATTCCAAGAAAATTAGGGATGAAATTTTCAAGTTTCAAAATAGAAATGCATAAATATATGCTTGCCTTTGATTATCAATTCAACAATATAAAACTTCTAATATCATGAATGTAAATACATGATAAAGTCTCAAGATAAATATCTAATTGTATTCGCCTTTTTAAAAAAAATAAAATAAAAGATAAACATTAAAAACCCTCTAAGAACAAGAACAAATTCACCATTGAAACGCATAAATTTGGATTAACATCTATATCAAAAGAGGAAATATGTACCTTAATATTGTTATTCTACTCGTGAAAAATACGTGCCGGTGGCTAAAACTTTTTGATGAAATTGTGGACAAGCTCTCCTTCATCAATTGCCCGAAAGAAAATAAAGGTAATCCCATGAAGAAAATTATTTGATCTAGAACTATAATGTCAACAGGACATAAATATTAAAATTTCTTCAGATATAAGTACCATATATCATAACATGCGGTACTTCAAGAGCACAATTATTTAGTTTAGATTTTAAAAAAATTCATATTCTTCAGGAATATTGAATTATGATATAATTGAAGTACAAGTATGTATGGTTCTTTTAAAAATATATATATTCTTCAGGAATATTGGATTATCACATGAAATGAGAATATATACATATACTCTTTCGAAATATTATTATACTTAGTTGTTCTATTTCAGGAGAAACTATTTGAATTGATATAATTAAAACACATGACAAGAAAATAAAATAGTAAAATAATAATTAAATAAAAAAATTGCTTCTTCAAGAGCAATTGTAAATCTCGTAGTATTCTTCAAGAATAAATAATATTCAAATAGAATATATTGAGATATGGTTGTATTTCTCCATAAACTACAGTAATATATTGACGGTATCGACGATGGAAGAAATCGATTTGTCACAGTACTGTTTCTTCAGGAAATAACTTTGATGATAGAGTTACATAAAACTGATCTCTACCATTCAAAATCAACTTTCGTATATCTTAAATAATATATACAAATATCAACTTGATCCAACAGTTAGATTATGCGAAATTATTTTTTTTTAAAATCTGCACCGACGATTTCATGTACAAAAAACTGTTTTATTCAGAATCTATTATTGTACTCAATAGATATCATGAAGCCGGAATCGCTAGTAATCGTCGGTCAGCCATCTCCACCATTCATTTCTTAATTAGATAAGTCTTGAATACTCTGTAAAAGTTTGAAAGCTATCCAACGGTTAAAACTTTATGAAACAGTTCTGCAAACTTTCTAAGCAGAGAATTATCGCGTAGAAGATTTTCTATTATTTTTGTTTATGAAGGTTTGGTTTTGAAACCTATTATTATTCGATCAATATTAATTGCTTAGATATTCGTGATGATAACGTGTTGTGAAACTATAGATAAGGGAGAAGAGAGTGAGAGAAATGAGAGAAGAGAGTGATGAAAGAGTGTACTGTATTATGAGCACTAGAGTCTCTTTTATAGGTACAAAATTAGGATTTAGGGGTAGGAAGGTCATTCACATAATATATAATTATTACAATTAATTAATTACAACAAGAATAATGAATTTCGCATACTTATTTGTTGGCATTATTATGACTTAACATTCAAATACTAGCAATCAAACTCATATTGGTGTAAATATTATCTAAAAGCTCACATTTAAATTTCCCATTCCAAACCCCCTGATTACCAAGCACACCTAAATAATGTTTTGCGGATTAGATAGGAATCCAAGCGGTGTTAGGTAAGATTTTATTCTTATCTATTATACTAATCACATTGTATTAAAAATACTCAATATTGACTATTATTAAATAATATCTGTGAAATTGGTTAATTCATTAAAAAAAAAGTTTGTTAAAAGTCCGATCGGGCTTTTTACCTGAAATGGCGTTATCTAATATTTTTGTAATCACTTTCTTTAGTTTTAAAGATTAACTTGAAAACAAGAACTTGAGAAAAACTCATTTTAATCCATTATATTGACCACACTCTATAAAAGGTACGTGACGTTGACCATTGTCAAAACATGTCTGTTAAGTTGAAAAATTCATCAACAAGGGAAAAAAAAAAACATGGATCAGGACTTTTTTTTTAAACATGAAATAATTTTATATTTTCTTATTATTTAATTTTAAATATTAAATTGATGAATAAAACCTACTTTTCCCTCCATTTTATTTTCCATTTTCTTTTATTTTTCCCTTAACAAATTAGCAATGCTTTAGTTAATAAAAAATTAAAAAATCAGTGATAAATAAAAAAAAATATAAAAAAATCTCAAAATCTTATATGGTTTTTTTATTATTAATAAAAAGTTAATAATATCACAGATAAATAAAAAAAACATAAATTGAGTCTTAATATTATAAAATAAATACAATTTTATATGAGAAAAATTATTTCTTCATATAAATTTCTATATTTATTTTATAATTTTTAATATTTATTTTAGGTTTTATATTTGTCTTTCATTTTATTAATTCTTATTAATTAGATTAGAGGAAAAATAAAAGAAAAACGGAAAAGAAAAGAGAGAGTAAAACAGGTTTTTATTTTCAATTTAATGAATTGTTCAACTTAACAGACGTGGTTTTATTATGGCCAATGTCACATAATTTTTTATAATGTGGCCAATAAAATGGTGCAAATTGAATTTCTTTGCCGGGTATTTTCTTCAATTTAATTTTTGAAATTAAAGAATAATAACCAAAAAATATTAAATCACGATAGATCAGTAAAAAAGCCCGATCATATTTTTTTTTTTTGGATATTTGATTATAAATAAAAAAAAGTTCAGGGGCATTATGATAAGTTAAAGTCGTTCATAAGAAGGAAAATTTTCTTTTCTCAGTTGATAACACTTTTTTGCGTCACTTTACAATTAATACTCCTAAATAATTTTTTTTTTCATAACTTAATATATAAGTTATTTTTTTGACAAACAATCATATGAACTATATTTACAGTTGGCCTCTCATTATCAGAACTTAATGATTTTATGACACCTCATCATCGATTTTGAAGGAAAAGAAAATATAATTAAATAATTATAAATACTTAGTTAATAAAATCTAAAAATTAAAAAAATAATAAAATATAAATATATAAAGTAGATATGAAAAATTTTATGAAACTTAGTGAAGAATTCTAGTTTATTTAAATAACTATTTAAAATATGAAAATACACAAAAATAATAAAAATAAACTTAGTTATTTTAAAGTGATACAAATTAATGAAATCTATAAAATCACATAAAGTGAAAAGTTATAATTAAATTATTTATGAAACATGGAAGTTAAAAAACATGAAAAATAATAAATTAAGAATAATTTAAAGTAATAATAATCATTTAAAGAAAATCAGATATAAGATATATAAATAAATTTTAATAATTCTTTAAGTTATAAAATAAGAATAATTATGAAACTATAAATATTATAAGAAATCTGAGAAGAGATAATACAAAATTTTAAAATAAATGGTTAGAATTTTGAAATAAATTTAAGGATTTATAAAATAATCTAAAGTAATAATAATCGTTAAAATAAAAAAGAAAAAAAAACTATAAAATAAATTTAAGGTCTAAAGTTACAAGATAAAAATAAGAATATTATACAAAACTTGAAAAGAAAAATTACAAAAATAAAATAACTACAAAAATACAAAATAAATCTTAAAAATTATAAAATAATTGTAAGAAATTATAAATAAGTTTTAATATTTAATTTTGAGGAAAAGATATTTACACCCATACAAGAGTTTGTTTTATATTTTATTATGATTTATTAATTTTGTGTTCTTATTTTTTAATAATATTTGGGTTTTTTTTTTTTTGGTTTTTTTAACTTTCAGATTTAAGAATTAGTTAGATTATAGGTTTCTATATTTTCATTTGATTTTAAAAATTATATGCAGTATTATTTTATATTATTTTATAATATTTATGTTTATTTTTATGTTTTTTGGTTGTCTAATATTGTAAATAATTAATTTAGATTTTTTTTCACTAATTTTATAATTTTGTACAAATTAATTTTATATTATTAATATATTTTATGATGTTTTAATTTTTTTAATTTATTAAGTAAGTATTTATAACTCTTTTATTGTATTTCTTCTTCTAAAATCGGATGAGGTGCCATAAAACCACTACAATCCTAGTATTGGGGGTGAGAAACTGCAAATCACGTATAGTTGTGTGATAATTTATTAAAAATAAGAGATTATATGATAAATTGTGAAAAACACGATTGATTGGAATAAAAGTAATTGCCCCTTATTTATATTTATGAAGATTTATTGCAAAAAAAACCCAATCTCACAAATACCGTGGAGGATATCATGTATGTATGTTTTACAATATTTAATATATATTTACAATATATTTATATATATATAAAAAGGCTAGCGTTTCTAAAAATGTTTCTCAAAATTTTCCCTCCAAAACGACATGCTAAAAATAGTAGTGAGTTTTAATTAATTAAAAAAATATATAAAAGTTATGTATTTATGTCTATATTTAAGTTATTAATAACATACTTATTAAATCTTATATATATATATATATATATATATATATATATATATATATATATATATATATATATTTGGATCATATTTAAATCTTAGATATGACTTATATATAGTATGTGAATTCACATATATAATTATTCAACTAAAACCTGCCATTAAGACAATCATTACCAAATGTATGCATATCTAATTAATTATAGAGTTGATACTGTAAATTAAAGTTAATATCTATTATTATTATCTATCGCATTAATTTATTTATGACTTGCATATAAATATTTTTAATATATTTATATTCTTATATACAATAAGTAAAATTTTAAATCAAATTATGACAAAATAAAATTACAATTAATAAATCTTACAAATATCTATAACTATATACTAAGCGAGCAGTATAAAAAAAATATTCTCAATATTATTATCATTATTGAATGCATGGTTACCATTTTATATAAATAGCAAAATTTCTTCCAATGATATTTATATACTACTGGCAAACATTTTCTCTACATTGCTAAGAAATAAATTTAGAACTATGTTCTAATTTATATTTATGCATGAATAATGTACTTAACGTTAAACGCGTGAACAGATTTTTTTATAAAAGTTTTGACATATCCAAATTGATTCATATTAGTTTCTAATTGATTTAGATTAGGTCATAAAATTAGATTTTAAATCATATATTGCATATGACAATATAATTAGATATTTTCAAAATAGAAGATCAGTACGAAAAACTTTATATAATATTTAGTTTAAAATGTTGTAATATCCCAAAATTTCAATATAACTAAAATAAATAATTATTATTAAGAGCTTTCATAAATAATTATTTACTTTCTATTAAGTGACCTAATATATGATTTAGCATTCATAAATAATTATTTGGTTAAGTGTATGTGTGTTTAATCATATTTTAAATAAAAAGTAATAATTTAAATTATCCTTATATATATATATATATATATATATATATATATATATATATATATATTATACTAAACATCAAAATGGTAAAATACGAATTGTACCCTCCATCAAATATTATTTATTCAAAATTAAATAATATAAAATAACCTTCATAAATAATACATTATTTTGAATGTGGTAAACCCAATTAGATTAATCATATTTGTTATCTAAATGGCAAAACTTGAGCAATTTAAAATAGATAAATATTCTGCTAAGAATATAATAATCTCTATTAATTATAATTGAATTAAATTAAAAGATTTCCTACCTAATCCCTGGTCAACTATAATTTAAAGCTCCGCACCCAAAAAATAAAGTAAATAAATATTGCCGTAATCAATTTGTTTCTAATGTTCAACTATTTCTTTATGAAAAAATAAAAGTGATCAAAAGTTATGTATTGCCGCAAATAACCATTAAAATTCAAATTTATATATATATATAACAATGGAAAATTTAGTACTTTATATACACGCTTTTCTTATAGGTGTGTCGTTCTATTAATAGAGATATTATCTAATGAGCAAATAAATTGGTCTTTTAATTAATATTTATTCAATTGATAATTACAATATATGATGAAAAATAATAAATAGGTATGATTTTATTTTTTATAAAATTGATCATGTTGTTTATATTTCTACATAATTAATTGATTGTTCATTTGATACGGACTTGACGATGTGGATATTGTCTCCTTACAATTAGTAATGTTAGCGGATCACCTACATGAACTTACCTCAACAATCTCGAAAAGTGAAATCTCTAGTTAAAACCATAAAATAACTTACCGGTATGGAAAGGTAATTTTATGTGATTATTTTTAAGAATAATTGTTATGGGATTTAAATAATATTTAACAAAATATAATCTTTAAGTTAAACCATAAAATTACTTTAACATTACGTAGAAGTAATTTTATGTGATTATCCTTGAAAATAATTATTATGGCTTTTAAATTATTTTTATTAGTTTTGACATTGAATGTAATTTAGGTGTGTTGTTTTTTCCTCCATGCTACTTTAATATGAGAATAGCTTGAATGAGTTTAACAACAATTAATTTTAATATTTGTTGAATATTGATGTTATTTATTATTTTAGCATAATTTTTTTTTTCTCCTTAGTGTTTTAATTCTAATATTTCATATTCCACATATGGATATTACTTAGTACATTAAGCTTTAATTATTAGAAACATAGGCTAATGCTAGAAAATGACTTCTATTTATAATTTAAGATGATTAAACCATTCAAGTATGATGTATAAGAGGGTGAATGATTCAGAAGAACTAATTGAAAATTATGTTTATATTTAATGTGATTCTTAATAATAATATTTTGATAAATAAAAAAGAATCAAAAAATATATAATTACCGATCAATTAGTATTTTTAGTGATTCTAA
>BMAC01000478.1:533565-571966 GCA_014905375.1 Phtheirospermum japonicum
CAAAGACATCCGCATTGCTTCTCAAAAGAGCTACCAGGTCCGTTAACACCTCAGGGCTAAGGGTCGTGCCCACTCGAAGGGCTCTGCCTGCATCGCCTGGGACGATTTCTACCATCATCAGCCCTTCTCCTTGCCTTGCTAGCTCTAGCTGTGGCTGCTCAACCCGAGGCCTCTTACTCATTCTCTCCTCTTCATTTCGTCGTATACAATCTACATAAGTTTGCCGCGCAGTGTACTGGTCACCCCTGACCTCTCCCGTTCCGTCTTCCGTTGGGAACTTCATCTTCATATGGAAGACGGATATAACAGGCCTGGAATTGGCTCAGGGATGGCCGGCCTAACATTACATTGTAAGAGGATGGTGTATCAACTACCAGGAAAACGTACCATCCTGGTTACCCTATATGGCTCCTCCCCTAGGGTTACGAGGAGCTTAACCGCCCCTATAGGTTTCAAGGCTCCTCCAGCAAACCCGACCAGGGAAGTAGTGACCTCCTCCAATTCAATATTCAGTTTTAGCTTTTGGAAACAATCAAAGAATAAAATATCTGCAGAAGATCCTGTATCCACGAAAATCCGTCGAACATTATAATTAGCAATGGTGGCCGTTATTACCAAAGCGTCCATATGTGGGGCGAGAATGCCATCGCTATCCTCCGATCCAAAACAAATGTTAGGCGTGGCCTGCTACCTGCCCTACTTCTCGGGCCACTCTGACCAGATCCTTGGCAGCCCTAACATAACTGTGTTGAGTTCTCTTAGAATGCTCATCCAACTCTCCTCCCGTTATCATCTGAATCTCACCATGAATGACCTGAGTCTGGTCAGGCTTTCTGAAACCAGATCTTACTCTGTCCTGGGTATCTATCTGATTACCCTTGCCCTGTGAGGAATGATCGGAGTTCCGATTCCCAGGCCTGGTATTACCCTTCTTCACACCCACATATTCCTTTAAGTGTCCTGCCTGAACCATTCTTTCCAATTCATCCTTCAAATGTGTGCACTCATCTGTGCTATGGCCATATTCATTATGGAAACGACAAAAACGATCTGACCTTTCCTTCCTTGGTCTCTGCGAGTAAGTTTTGGGCCATTTGAGCTCTGGGTGACGCTCTATTGCCTGCAATATTTCGCCTGGAGGTGTTGCCAAGGGGGTATACTTGTCAAATCGAGATCGACCCATGGACAGCTCTGGCCTAGGCTTTTTAGTCACGACCCTTTCGTCCCTGTCATATCTCTCTCTCTTCCTTTCTCCTTCATCCTTAATCTTTAAAAGCCTCCTCCAGGTGGATGTACTTCTCTGCCCTTTCCAAGAGCTCCCCAAATTTCAGGGCTGGTTTTACCACCAGTGACTGGAAGAATTCCCCTCGCCTTAAGCCTTGTGCTAGAGCATTCACCAATAGCTCCTCGGAAGCTGAGGGCACTTCTAACTTGGCAGTTGTGAACCTATTAATATAAACGCGAAGGCTTTCATTCTCTTTCTGCTTTAAGTTGAAAAGTTCGAGTGGCATTTTTTGATACTTTCTACAGCTCGTGAACTGCTGTAAAAAGGCTGAGCTGAACTCATCGAAACTGCTAATAGATCGTGGTGGCAACTGACTGAACCAGAGCTGCGCTGACTTAGTAAAAGTCATCGGAAAGACTCGGCACATGACAGCGTCCGAGAACTTGTGTAGGGCTGCCGCAATCTCAAAGCGACTGAGATGGTCCCATGGGTCCGTGGTTCCATTGTACTCAAAGCCCAGGGATCGGTATGAAGCCGGTACATCATCTCGCATGACCTCATCAGTGAATGGTGTGCCCCTTCTCGCTGGCGTCACATTTTCCCTTGCTATTTTCTTCTTAAACTCCCTGACCTCTTTTTGTAGACTCTGCATCTGCTCAGCCAGATCTGGATTAGTTTGGCCTGAAGTCTCGCTATCAGAGGTAGAAAAGTGCTCTTCCCTATTATGTAAGGGAGCTCGACCCGCTTGTCTGCCTTGCAACGGCTCTATGTCCACCACTGGCTCAGTTCGTGCCGACGGCGCGTTGGTTGGCGGCGGCGCCATTTCTGCAAACTTCTTTTCTACTGCCGTCTCCACAGCTTTGCCGATCAGCTCCGAGAGCTGTAAAAGGAAGGATTCATTAAACAAACCGTTCATGGCGGGTACGGATCTACTGAGCGGAGGGGCGTAGCGTCTGGTGCGGCTTCTGCCGAAGGCGCTGTCTCCTCTGGTCCCCTTGCCGACGTTTCAGTCGACCTAGGCATCCCCCATGGCGCGGCGGAGCTGGGGGTTCCACCAAGCTCACCTACCAACTTTCGTCGCAAACCGTCTGAAGCCATAAAACAAACAAAGGATCTCACGTCTTAGCTTATCCGGATTCCCACAGACGGCGCCAATTGTTTCAGCCCGAAAAATAGCCCAAGCTTCACACGGCCCCAGGAACAATTGATATCACACCAACCCTGCACCACAAACAAGGATTAGAAAGGACCACCGGTGGTTTTTCCGGTGGAAACCTCTCCGATGCTTAAGTCAGTAAGCGTTTGAGGTGTATTCCAAGAGAAATAAGTGAGAGCGCTCAAGAGAACATACCTTCCTCTGCCTCAAGGCTGAGATATTTATAGCTTGCCCTAGTGGGGACCCCAGCCGGGATCCCAGGAACACGTGGCGCGAATCATGGGCCGTTTAGGGGAAACATATTCTGAACAAGTGTCCCACTTGTTCCCCCTCAGGTAAGCCGGAGGTCGGGTCTAACTAAACCATCTCTGGCTTCATCGTCCTTAGGATCATCTTACCGAGGATGCCTCTCAAGTGGGCAGGTCAGGTCTAGCATTCTGTTTACTGGTGTAAGCTCCTGTCCAGGTCTGTCAGGGACATACAGTTTCTTCCCAATGGTGACCTCTTTCCGGGACACATGGCGTGAATCAAGGATCGTTATGCAACAAACTCTGGCAAGTGGTCCCTACTTGCCTCTTTTGTTAGGAATCTAGAAAATGGTCTTCCCCTTTCCAGGTCTGCCCCATTTTCTTCTCTCCTTCCAACTCAGTTCTCACCACCTCTGCTCTTTTTTTCCTTTCCTTCTGTAGTTTAACAGGTCAGCCCTTGCCAACCATTGAAGAGTTATACCTCTTTCATAGAGACAGAGTCATTTTATTCCTTTTCCTTAGAAGAGTTGATTATCTTAGGACAGAGCTACCCCGAGAAAGGTCTGGGGAAACATATCCTGTCCTATCAACTCCTCCCCCCCCCCCCCCCCCCCCCCAAATAGTCAGGGTAGATCGGTAACATCTCTTAGGCTTTTGTGAGATAAATGTGGTCCTTTCGTTTTTATGATCTCTCGTATTGGGGAATCCCGAGATATCCGCCTGCCAAACAGTCCTGATTGCTGGCGGTAGCGATGTCGGTCCATATTTCCTAGACCACACGTCTTCCCAAGTACTACCTCTGGTTGGTTAAAGACACGTGGCTTCTTTCCGAGACGGTTATCGCTCCAGCTCCTCGCCTAGGGTGCTGTTCTTTTTGCCCGCATTAAATGCGAGGATCACATCAAATCCTACCTTTTCCTTGGTTTTCATTTTTCAAAAT
The DNA here is from genome assembly GCA_014905375.1 of Phtheirospermum japonicum. Classification (NCBI taxonomy): domain Eukaryota; kingdom Viridiplantae; phylum Streptophyta; class Magnoliopsida; order Lamiales; family Orobanchaceae; genus Phtheirospermum; species Phtheirospermum japonicum. The sequence goes on from BMAC01000478.1 coordinate 537,135, forward strand.
TTTCAACTTCCTTTTGTCCCTCCAAATTCCTTTTCTCCCCTTTCACTTTCCAAATCTCATACTTCGATAAATTTCTAAAAACCTTCCCCCCTTTTTCCTCTTTCCAGCGTTTTCTGGCAGTTTCAACGATCTCCGCCCCTTCTCGTCCTGTTCCTCCATCAACCCAATAACCAGGTACTTCTTCTTCTTCTTCTTACATACCCTTACAATTATGTCCACCTCTTCATCTCCGTCAAGCTTCGGTGAGGGCCGTTCGTCTTCCTCGCCGGGCAATTCAACTTCTTTTATAGATATTTCCTCGCCGGAACCCACTCAAATGGAGAGGCCTCCGGCGATACTCGCTCCCCCTCCCCCAGATAATTTAGTTTCGATAATTAGCAATAGAACCCTTAGGAAGATGCGTGACACCTTCCCAATGGTGACCTCTTTCCGAGACACATGGCATGAATCAAGGATCGTTATGCAACAAACTCTGGCAAGTGGTCCCTACTTGCCTCTTTTGTTAGGAATCTAGAAAATGGTCTTTCCCCTTTCCAGGTCTGCCCCATTTTCTTCTCTCCTTCCAACTCAGTTCTCACCACCTCTGCTCTTTTTTTCCTTTCCTTCTGTAGTTTAACAGGTCAGCCCTTGCCAACCATTGAAGAGTTATACCTCTTTCATAGAGACAGAGTCATTTTATTCCTTTTCCTTAGAAGAGTTGATTATCTTAGGACAGAGCTACCCGAGAAAGATCTGGAACATATCCTGTCCTATCAGTTCAGTTATTTGGTCAAGTTCTATTAGATAATTATTTCCTAGGAGGCACTGTACGTATGATCAAGTTCTATTAGATAATTATTTCCTATGTCCTCCATAAAGCAATTCATCGAGCCTGTTGGTTCAGTTATTTGGTCAAACACCTTATCGTCACCTCCACAGATGGTTGGCTTTGGTATATCAGGATCCTCCTCGGCGGCCCTCCTCTAAGAAGTTTCAATGACGAGTTAGCATCAATTTGAAGACTAGCCTCACTTACCTGGTTTTTTGCTCGACCCAGTTGCATAGAACGAGGGACACTCGAGAAAGGTTTTGCAAATTTCGGGCAACTCATCAATCCATTGCTTTCAGGGCACGGAGGCGAGTTGCTCTTTCTATTTAAATGTTGAATGGGTTAGTCCTTATCTCAATTGTGATGTGGGGCGACCGATGTTGATGAATTCTGAAATCCTTCACGCATGAAATCATTTGGATCACGAACAGTAAGAACACAAGAAGTTCTTCCAATGATAATGAATTTTGATTTCTTGTAATCTTCAAATCATGTAATTAAGTAAAATAAAAATAAAAATCTTAAGCGTTAAATTAAAAAAATATAAAAAGTTGAAAGGGTTATGTTATATATTATATAATTATCTGGCTCCACGAATAGTAAGAACACAAGAAGTTCTTCCAATGATAATGAATCTTGATTTCTTGTAATCTTCAAATCATGTAATTAAGTAAAATAAAAATACAAATCTTAAGCGTTAAATTAAAAAAATATAAAAAGTTGAAGGGTCATGTTATATATTATATAATTATATTTTAAATATTAAGATTATATAAAGGTTATTTTGGTAATTTAACTATAATTATAATATTAATTATTTAAAAATAAAAAGCATAATAAAGTAAAACTGAGAAATTCAGTAGTACTCAGTTGTACTCAAATGGATGGATGTGACTGAATTATCACACAATCTAATAGTTATTTCAGAGAGAGTGGATATAGTTATTAGTCTATTTTGCCCCAAGTTATTTTTTTTATCCAAACCCAATTCCTTTCATCCTTTTCCTCTTTCACACAAACAGACGCAAGAGCAGCAGATCTTTTTCCTATCACCGCTACCAACCTCCACCGCATTCACTGCATCGTTACCTCGGCGAACTAGAGCAACTCTACTGCCTCTATAAACTACCAAACACCGAGATGTAAGCCAAGTTCACATCTCAAACCATTAAACACCTCCGACATTAGATATGAAATTCGACCGTCAAAAATAGGTGGTGAGAGGAGGCCAAATTAGATTTGAGTGGAGACCAGATCTGAGCTTTTTTGGGGGGCGAAAAGCGCAAAACCTACCTTTTGTTTTTCCTTTTTGAAGGCCAAAGCATTATCCTCTTATTGTGTATTTTTTCTTCTGTGCAACATGATTTGATTATGTTATTTTGGGCTATGTGTGCGGTTATTTGAATATGTGTGCGCGCGCCTGGCTTCGAGTTCTTATCCAGGACTTGTGGTTGTTTAGGATGGATTTGGTGGCATTAGCTTCTGGTGATGGAGGTTTAATGTAGTGCAGATGACATTGGGGATTGAGCCGAACTTTTGTGTCCCTTTCAAAATTAATTATCGGTTAAACCAACACACGTCTACGTTTGAAAAGGAGTTTAGTTCGCCCGCAAGAGAACGGGGTCACTTGTAGACTAGTGAGTTAACTCGGGTCGATCTCTCGAGGAATGGGAATCGGATTTAACGATGCTTTATTATACTAATATCACAATTCTATCTAAACACACGGTCAATTGGGTTTTTGGAAATAATTCGAAATCAATTGTTTTGAAAACAAAAACTCTCTTGTCTCGAGGGTGTCAACCTCTCGACAAGTCGTGAGAAAAGCGACAATTGCAAAACAAATACGGAATACTACACATCATACTAGCATTTGCATCCCATCTTGCATGTTCTAGTAATAACAACTAACAATCTAAGATTCTTCAACAATCAAGGATTAATAACAATTCTATCACAATACTACTTCCGAAATTATCTCAAATGCGCAACAAGATTTATAAAAACTTAAATACTAAATGCTTCACAAAATATAACTAAACCAACCATAATTCCATTCTCAATCCAATAGTTCAACCAAAATCAATAATCAAAAACACAAAGGTATGAATCCAAATCACCAAAACCTTAACAATCTACTAACTTAACATTATCTAACATACCATCAACTGTTCATATCCAATATCAAACCAAACCACTTTCAAAAACATCATATCAAAAGATGAATTTAGAGATTACTAATCGTTGAACTACTTTCAACGAATGATGACGACGAAAGAGTGCACTCCAAGAAATGAGTAGAATCCCGAGGCTTGTCACGAACCCAGAATCCTAGCGAAGAACATTGGTTGCTGCGAATCGAAGCTTGAAATGGTATTGTATGATTTTTGAGATATGTCAAATCTCTCAACCTTTGGGTGTTTTGTGGGTTCTCTAACCTTGTTTCAGCCTCCAAAAGGTCTCCAAGGCTGAATGATACGAAACCCTAGCCTCCTCTGCCGTTTTTAAATGAGCTTAGCTGTTTCGTAACTGAAAATTTCCAGAAATCTGCATGTGTAACGTTCTTGTCCGATCGGACGAAAGCTACTGCCCGTGGGCTCGATCGGTGCACCAGTTCCCCCGGTCGGTGTGCACTTCCTTAGTTATACCGATCAGAGGCATATGCTGTTTGATCGGTGGGTGTCCTTTTGGGCTACTTGTGAGCGTTGCTTCTTCTATCTTGTGCTTTTGGATCCACCGGACGCTCTAGCATATGAGAAAAAACACAGAATCACTCTCATTTGGACCGATTAATGATCAACAATTCGGAAAGCTAAGTGAGGAGACGAAATATGCAAAACGATACAATTCAACCTACACTTAACCCGAAAAAGAGAATAAAATGACTAAAACAAGACTCGATTATGTACAGATTCGTAACAAAAACGTACGAATCAACCACCCCATGCTTAATTGGTTTGTTCGTCCTCGAACAAACGAAAGGATCAGAATCAAAAGAAGTGAAAGTAATTAGAGCTAAGAGTCATGTTTTGCATATAGTTTAGTTTTACAATTATAAACACTTTCGCCGAAACCATAAAGCTAACTCGTATTACCTTTTCACCTTGAAATCGAAAGAATGCTTCCTCACAAAATGGTCATATAACATGGTGCACTCATTCGCTCGAGTTTTCAACAGGTAAGTGTATACGCTCGGATCATCACAATCATGCATTCAACGACTCGTGAAAATCAAAGACTCAATCATCGCATAAGTGTGCACATTCAATCAAGAATCATATTAGGACTTTTCAGGGTTGTAATGTCGGCTCTTTGGTAAGGTATGTCATATATAAGGATGTGTGGCTAACTTGCGGACAAACGCAATCTATAACTCACTCAATCCGCCCTTAAACGCATAGAGCATAATTTTTGTTCCTCATCCTTCCCAAATAACCATGTACCACTATTTTTAGTCTTTTATAGCTAAGACTCCCTTCAATCCCCAAACCCGAATACTTGCTTTAGCCAAGATGCTTTATTTTTATTTTCTAGATGCTCTTTTGAACTTAAGCACCCTTATTATATATTTTTTTTAATTTTATTTTGCTCTCCCTCTTTTTAGAGAGTCCTACTAGTTCCTACCCCATAATCGTCATATATTATTAACCATCATTAAAACTCTCATCACAATTTTTAGATGAAATAAGAGCTGCAATCATGCTCGTGGATATCAAAGAAATGGAATTAAGGCTTTAAGGGGTTCATTGGGGTTTTTAGTAGTTTTTATTTATGAATAAGGCCGAAAATGGGTTTTATATGTACCTATCGTCACTTTCAAAACCAAAAGTACACATGCGATTAAGAGACTTTTCAAAACACTTATCGAATCACAACATGAAATGATGATAAACACACAAGGCTTCTCACTAGGGTTCAGTTCAAACTTTGAAAACAAGGTGATCGAGTTTTTGAAGTTTTGCAGAATTGGTAACGACCAAGTGTTGTTTAAAATACATATAAGTAGTTTTGAAAGTTTGCACTTAAAAAAGCTCAAAATACTCTAACATCATATGACATAATACCTGATTCCGACAGGCATGCCAATACAAACACAAATAAGCACGGGCAAATATTCAACAGAAGTTGACGTAATTGGTTGACCAACATTATGTTACGAAATTGCGACTATGTTACTTAAAATGGTTCAACCTCAAGCATGCATAGACTCAAATCCCCAAAAACGGAAAGTTGTGCACTGTCCGATTGGTCAGGGTAAAACTCCGATCGGACTGCAGTCCGGTAGGCTTTCACCGATCAGTTAACCCTGTAACTCCGATCGGACTGCAGTCTCTCCCCCCTTTTCGAAAGTGTAAGCAAACTCCTAGTTGATAAAATACGATCATGAACATTGGGGAATAGAAAAGTGCAAAGATTCAATGCATGCAAATGAATAAAACCCCAAGTTAACATAGTCATCCCATCACGACATAAAAGAAATAATAATACATAATAAATCCGAATAAAATAGTAAAAAGTCTAGAAAGCAAATAAAAAGTTGGATAGAGTGGTGATACAGATGGGGCATGGGCCCGCCTCCTGGTCCATGTTGTCCGGAGGTGGAGGTGGGTAGCGGTGCTCGAGACAGGAGAGGCGCTCGTCAATTTGAACGAGGTATCCATGATTCACCTCTACATTTCCGGTCAACCGGGCAAGATGCTGAGTAGTTTCTGCCCAGTTGTTGCTCATTGTCGTCAACGTGTTCCGGAAATAATGAGCCTCCTCCCGAGCTTCCTCACGCGCAGCCCAGGCGTCTCGCTCCTCTTGATGGATGCGCAACTGCCCCATTTGATCCATCATGTGTGCCTGAAAATCCTGCTGCTGCTGCCACTGCTCGTCCTAGAAATAAATGTCGTCCCCATAGTCACCATGATCGTAAGTTCGGGAACCGGTGTTCCCATTTCCTCCATTGTCCTCGTTCATGGTCTCCTCCCCGTTGTCCTCCTCATTCTCCTCTTCATCATCTTCCTCATCGTCGTCATTGGCATCATCGTTGTCGGTGTTTTTGATTTCCTCGTCTATTAGCCTCTCCGAAGTCAACATAAACGTCGGGATAGCCACGTTCCGTCCGTTAACCGTTCGACTCTCGACCATCATCGCTACACTCGGGTACACGATTTCATCGTCATAGGGGTCGCAACCGTGGTGCCGAGCAAGCACAGTGATAAAGGCTCCCAGAGTGAGCTTTGCCGTTTTCTTTTCCCGCACTTGTTGGACATTCTCGATTGCCGCGGTTAAAAGTGGATAAATGTTTGCATTTCCACGATGGTACGCAATCCACAAGGCCTTCAATTTGGTGGACGAAATCCGAGTGGCGTCCTCCTTGCCCAAGAAAACTTGCATGAAAAACTTGTAAGTGAGATAGACGGCATTCGACCGCAAGGATGTCGAATTGAAATGGCACCGGGCTCCGGTGGTGCTCCAGAAAGCTTAGCCCACCAAGTGCTTTTGTCGTAGTCATCTAGCTCAAATCCCTCGTTGGGTCCTCATTGGCTATCAATCCCAAGAATGTCGTCGAGGTCACAAAAGAAGGTACAGAATGTTTGGTTTCGAAATCGACACTCGAATGTTCCTTCTGCAAGTGATTTGAACGTTGTGAAGAACTCGAGCATAAGAGTTCGATACTCGGGGTTGATTAACATCGGCCCACTTCATTAGCTCGAGGTTCCCGATTCCCTTAATGAACTTTTCGGCCGTCTTATCACCAATTGTGACCTTCTCTCCCCATAATTCAAGTTTGATGAAACGGGGGTGATAGACATCCCGTTTAACGAGGTACTTGTAGAGTGTAACCTCACGTTCGTCCTTGAGGTCAAAGGGAGCCAACCCTCCCTGGGTGTTGCTCGGGACTCGGCTAGTGGTTTTCCCACGTTGTTGACGAGAACCGGATGCCATGGTGGAGTTTTAAGTTCACAAGAAACAAGCGAACTTCTCACAGGACTTACGTCGAACACTTGGTATGCACCTCAAGAACTCAACCAATTGAAGCTCAAATTGGACAAACCCAATTCCAATTCCCACAAGACCTGCAACTCAATCTCCCAAACAATTCAATAAAGTCGAGTTTCAGCCATTATACCTTGAGTTTTTCGTGTTTTGGATCGTTGGCGAAACTTGGCAAGATATGAAGGAGTTTGTGCTTGAATTCCCCAAATTATCCGAACGGAAGCAATTGTGTGTGTTGTGTCTCTGACCGGATGTGTTGTTGCTCTTAATCTTAAGATTAGTGAATTGTGGAAGAGTGATTTCGAGAGTTATGCTCTGCAAAGGAAATAAATTGGAGTGTTTAGGGCGAAATTTGCGAATGGGCCGACAGCAGTTTTATAAACTGCTTCGTCGTCCGATCGGTCAGTGTCGTGGTCCGATCGGACTAGAGTCCAGTGGGCTCTGTGCGATCGGTCGAGGCTCTTGACCGACCGGTCTGTACTGTTCGTCTCTCTCTTTTTTTTAATAATATATATATATATATACTTTATATATTTATTTTTACGGTCCCCTACGAAAATTCAAAATCAAAAATCAGGTATGAGCAATTTAATCCACATAATAAGTCATTTATTCAATAATTCGAGCAAAATTGCTCGTTTATTTATGTTAATAACTTAATCCCAACATCATTCATTCAGAAAACTAATCTCTGGCAATCAATGGCCTATCGGACTAGTTAGGCGGTGGAATGTGTCCAAATGCAGTTTGTACAATTCCTTAACCTGTTCTTCAAGTTCAATGATTCTCCTCTTTAGACGCATTATCTCGGCGTCCGCATCGTCCAGGATGCCATGGAGGCGCTCAATGTTCTTTGTCAAAGCAACTTCTTCAGTAAGGAATTCATGGAGATCAGTTTGTAGTTTGTGGATCTTTTGACGGTATTCCTCCACTTCTTCTTCAAGCTTCTCGACCGTATCCTCGTACTTCTTCCTCGACACCCAACCATAAGCATTGTTATTATGGTGATTCATGGTGTTGGGTGTTGGTCAATGCTCGCAAATATCAAAGAGGAGAAGGGAAGTTGGTGCGGAATTAAAGGTCCAGTGGGTGGGCTTATATAGGGTTTTAGGAGGTAGGTGAAAGGATTTTCAGAATAGGATAATATCAAGAAGAGGGGAAAGAGAATATTTGCTTAACCTTAATAAAATCACCCCCCCAAAATTAAAGATCCGCTTACCTCAGAAGATATTGCCGAAATATCTTACCCAATTGGCTTCCTTTGCATGGCGATACTCCTTCCAAAAATAGGCTCTCGCACCCACCGTCCGATCGGTGACATTTCTCTTCCGATCGGACACCTCAACAATGAGTAGTCTGATCGGTTTCCTACTGGTCTCCAATCGGCCTGTCCTGGAAATTCGAAATTTTCTTTGGAATTCTGCAGTGGTACCTGCCAAATACTCTAACCGACACAAATACACACATATATACATATAGAAAATGAAATAAAGAATAAAAGAAAAACTTGGGTTACCTCCCAAGAAGTGCAACGTTTAATGTCTTATGCTTGACGGTACCACGGTCGTGCTTCAATTTTGAGTTTGAGGGGGATCATTGAGTATCACTACTTCATGATCCTTCTGCGAAATCGGTCCCCCTTGGTACAATTTCACGCGATGGCCGTTGACTTGGAAGGTAGATTCGCTCTTCTCATCAAGCAAAGTCACGGCTCCAAATTCGTTTATATCGGTAATCAAGAATGGACCGCTCCACTTTGATCTCAATTTCCCTGGGAAGAGTTTGAAGCGAGAGTTAAAAAGCAAAGCTAGCTTACCGACTTTCAAGCTTTTATGGACGAGCTTCTTGCCATGTGCTTCCTTCATTTTCCACTTGCTCGCCCATGCTGTCTCGTACGAATCGTTGCGAATTTCCTCCAACTTGCTTAGTTCAAGCTTCCTATATCCTCCGGCCTCATTCAAATCAAGGTTCAATGTGCGAATTGCCCACTCTGCTCGATGCTCCAACTCGACGGGAAGGTGGCACGCTTTTCCATAAACCAACCGAAATGGGCTCATGCCCAACACCATTTTGTAGGCTGTACGGTAAGCCCACAATGCATTAATTGGCTTTGCTGCCTAGTCCTTACGGTTCGGTCTCACGATTTTTTCTAAGATTGCCTTGATTTGCCGGTTGCTTGTCTCTACTTGCCCCGAGGCTTGCAGATGATAATGGGTTGCCACCTTGTGATGCACCCCATACTTGCTCATCAATCGATTAAAGGCTCTATTGCAGAAATGGCTACCCCCGTCGCTTATGATCGCTCTTGGCATTCCGAATCGGTTGAAGATGTTCTCCTGGATGAATTTTGAGGACGATCTCGGAGTTAGCTCTCCTTGTGGGAATTGCTTCCACCCATTTTGATACGTAATCGACTCCTACGAGTATGTAATCGTACTCTCCGCTCTTCGGAAAAGGATCCATAAAATCGATGCCCCATATGTCGAATATCTCGATCACTTGATTGGGTACTAAAGGCATCTCGTCCTTCCTCCCTATAGTTCCCGACCGTTGGCATTTATCGCATGTCTTGCAATATTGGTGTGCGTTGGTGAAAAGTGAGGGCCTGTAGAATCCGGCCTGAAGGACCTTGAAGGCCATTTTATGGCTTCCGAATTGGCCTCCCTCGTCATGGCAAAATCTTAGTACGCCTATCTTCTCTTCGTCCGGTATGCATCTCCGAAAAATCCCATCCTTGCAACGCTTGTAAAGATAAGGATCGTCCCAAAAGAAACTCCTGCATTTAAACAAAAATCTCTTTCTTTCTTGCGAAGAAATATGGTTCGGGATAATCTTACAAGCAAGGAAATTCATAAAATCAACATACCATGGTTCGTTGATTTCTTCGATGGCATTTGAACTTTCATAGGGGAACACATCATCTACAAACCCGATTTTACTCGGCTCTCCTTCCACTAGCATGCTGGACAGGTTATCAGCAACCACATTTTCGCTCCCTTTCCTATCCTTAATTTTGATGTCGAATTCTTGTAGGATAAGAATCCAACGAATCAATCTAGGCTTGCTTTGCATTTTGGCGAACAAATGACGAAGCGCTGCATGATCAGTATGTACGATGACTTTGGAACCGATGATGTAAGAACGGAACTTATCTAATGAGAACACAACCGTGAATAGCTCTCGTTCTGTAGTAGTATAGTTGTGTTGGGCACTATTCAACATATATTTGGCATAGTAAACGACCCTCAGCATTTTATCTACTCGTTGGCCCAAAACTGCTCTGACTGCCTCGTTCGAAGCGTCACACATTATCTCAAAAGGAAGAGACCAATCTGGTGCAACTACCACTGGTTCTTGTGTCAATTTTTCTTTCAAAATGTTAAAAGCACTAAGACACTCACCATTGAATTTGAAAGGCACATCCTTCCCAAGAAATTTACATAACGGGCGACAGATCTTTGAAAAATCTTTAATGAAATGTCTGTAAAAACCCGCATGTCCCAAAAAGCTCCTAACTCCTTTGACATCCTTAGGTGGTGGAAGAGTTTCAATAACTTTGATTTTCACTTTATCAACTTCCAACCCCTTACTCGACACTACATGCCCCAACACAATCCCACTTTTCACCATAAAATTTGACTTCTCCCAACTCAAAGTTAAATATGACTCGACACAGCGCTCCAGTACTTTTGTTAAGTTTTTCAAACAATGAGAGAAGGAAGAGCCAAATACCGAGAAGTCATCCATAAAGACTTCGAGAAAGTCGTTGATGAATTCGGTAAAGATGGAGATCATGCATCTCTAAAAAGTTGCTGGTGAATTTCACAAGCCAAAGGGCATTCTCCGGTAATCAAAATGTGCCAAAGGGGCACGTGAATTTGGTCTTTTTCTGATCCTCTGGAGCTATTACAATTTGGTAGTAGCCGGAAAGTCCGTCTAAAAAGCAATAGTATTCATGCCCTGCTAGCTTTTCAAGTAATTGGTCTATGAATGGGAGTGGGAAGTGGTCTTTCCTCGTCGCCGCGTTGAGCTTGCGATAGTCGATGCACATACGCCACCCAGTGGTTAAGCGTGTTGGGACGGTTTCTCCCTTTTCATTTTCCACGATCGTGATGCCCCCTTTCTTTGGGACAACGTGCACGGGACTCACCCACTCGCTGTCGGATACGGGATATATATTCCCTTCTTCGACTAGCTTAAAGATCTCCTTCTTGACGACTTCTTTGAGCGTGGGGTTCAAATGTCTTTTCCCTTCTCGTACCGGTTTCACTCCTTCCTCTAGGTCGATCCGGTGCATGCACGTGACCGGACTTATCCTTTTTATGTCACCGATACTTCACCCTATCGCTTGCTTGTATTTCTTGAGAACCTCGATCAGTTCTCTTTCTTCATGTTCAGCCAATTCCGCAAAAATGATTACGGGTTTCCTCTCACTAGATTCGAGAAACACGTATTTGAGGTGGCTCGGAAGCGGTTTCAGCTCCATCTTGGGCTCCAAAGTTGGTACAATGGGCGACTCGATCATGGTCTCTTCATTAATTTTGAAAAGAGTGACCACCCCCTCCCCGTTGTAATCAAATTTGTCGTCCTCGACGTCAAAGTCTTCTATTGGTATAACTCCAAACAATTCGCTCACGCATTGGTCCACCGAATCAAGGTAAGAGCAATCGGGACCAATCATGGGTGATGGAATGTTTTGGATGTCTTTGAGCGAGAACGTCACTGATTCCCCAAATACGGAGAGTGTCATCTTTCCTCGTCCCACGTCGATTAAAGTGTGCGATGTTGCCATGAAAGGTCTGCCCAATAGAATGGTGTGCTCCTTTCTTTCCGCATCCACTTCCCCAACATCTAATATTACAAAGTCCACTGGGACTACCAATGATCCAACCTCCACTAGAACATTTTCGACCACTCCTAAGGGATATCGTAATGAACGATCTGCTAATTGAAGCTGTAAGCTCGTTGGCTTCATTCTCCCAAGGTTAAATTGCTTGTACAGGGCGTAGGGCATCAAATTGATCCCCGCTCCCAAGTCGAGCATCCCGTGAGCTTTTTGTCCATCCCCAAGGGTTATCGTAATGCAGAAGCTCCCTGGGTCTCTTGCCTTCGGTGGCAGTGGTTGATGGTATACCGTGCTCAGTTCCTTGGATAATATAACTAGTTCATTCCCTTCCATCCTCCTTTCTTTTGTTGCAAGTTCTTTGAAAAACTTGACGTAGGCCGACATTGCCTTAATCACGTCGAATAGTGGGAGGTTCACGTTCACGTCTTTCAGCATGTTATAAAGTTCTATGAACTTCTTGCTCTCCTTTGCTAGTTTGAGACGACTTGGAAACAGTACGACGTCCCTTATCACTCGTTGTGGTCTTTGTTCTTCGTCAGCCCTCTTGTCCGGTCGGTCAGTCTGCTTTGACCGATCGGAAGAAACCTCCTGTCCTCTACTCTGATCGGACATTATTTCTTTCCGACCGGAGAATGTACACTGTTCTCCATTTTGGTCGCACCCTGGATCATTTCGATCAGAAAGAGTCCACTGTTCTCCAGTCCGATCGGTCGGTTGTGTAGTCCGATTGGTAATGTTGTCGGCTGCGTTCTTCAAATTTGCTTCGGAACGTTTCGGCTGAAAAGTTCCCGTCAATGATCCTGGAACATATGGGTTACGTGATTTGTGAATTTTTCCCACTGTTCCTTCCACACCGTTTGGACTCGGCTCTCCTTTATCTCGTCCATCCGCAGCCCGCTCATTTTCAGAGTCTTCTCTCTTGATTTCTCGTACTCCGTTATCGACCTCCTTTTCACCACGTAACACATGCACCGCCATTGACTGTTCGGGTTGGCTGGGTAGCTTTCCCGAATCACTTGCCGTCTTAGCCATAGAAGCTGAGAGTTGTCCTATCATCATCTCCAACTTCTCCAGTTGCTTCCTCGTTCGCTTCCCCTCCTCGATTGTACGAAGCGTTTCCTCCCGATTACGTAGAGTCTCATGCTCTAGTTGTTGACGCCATAGTCTTAGTTCGTCGTCAGGATTGATCGGGAGTGGCATTTACTGCTGTTGCGGTACTTGTTGATAATATTGTTTTGGAATTTGTTGGTATTGCGGCTGTGGCGCTTGTTGGTATGGTTGCTGTGGTGCTTAATATTGTTGCGGAGGGTGTTGAGAGTAGTTGCCTTGCCCCTTATTTTGATAAGAGTTATGGCCACTCGGTTCTCCTTGGCTCTTATTCAGAAGTGGTCGGGAGTCCGATTGCTTGAAATTGGGCACGTAATTCGAGCTCTTTGGAACGTAACTCGAACTTGAGTTGTACTGTCCAGCAAATTTCTTCCCATACTTGTTATTGGGTTGATAATTCTGGACGGCATTCACCTCCCCTTCCTCTTCGTCGTCGAACACCACGTTACAAGTGTCCATTTCATGTCCCACTGCTCCACATTTTTCGCACATCTTAGGCGGAGGTGTCAAAGGTTCCTCCCCTCCCTTCATTTTACTCGTTAATAGTGCGACTTTTTTTGTCAGCTCTTCGATCTGGATTGTTTGGACTTTGTATTTCCTCGTTCGGAAACTCGTTTGATGCGATTTTTCCCTCATATGTTCGAACAAATCCCAAGCCTCCGTAGCACTCAACTCTCCAAAATCTCTCGCCTTCACTTCTACTTGCTGTTTGTACACCGGAAATAGCCCTTCATGGAAGTAATTATTTACCATCTCGGCGCTATTGTTGTGGTATGGACATTTTTGTAAGAGCCTTTTATATCGTTCCCATGCATCGTAGAACGATTCTCCCTCCATTTGTTCGAAGTTTGTGATCTCTCTTCGCAATTTGGCAGTTGTTTGAGCGGAGTAGAATCTACTCACAAACTTTTTATACACCATTTCCCAATTAGTCAAAGAATTGGGTTGCAACAATAAAAGCCAATGCTTTGCCTTATCCTTTAATGTTGTTGGAAAGCATTTCATCCTAAATTGATCCTCATGTAATCCGAGATGCGGAATTCTGCCCACCACGAGGTAAAATTCCCAAATGAAATTCAGTGGATCTTCATTGGGCATGCCGTGAAAAGCAGGAAGTTGGTTTACGCTGCCCGCTTTCAAATCATAGTCTCTTGCCGCGGGGCCTAAGACTATTGCACTGCTGTATGAACCAATCATTGGGAAGAGGAGATCTCCTTGACGACGTTCATTAGGGTATCGATGCCCTCTTCTTCCTCCGAAGTTAGCTTGTGCGCCAAAGTTCCTTTCCTCTCTATACTCCTCGTAATACCCATAATTTCGCTCCTCCTCGTAATTCCCATGATCATCATATCCATCTTTTCAAAAGTTCTCCCTCTGCCAAGCGTTGAACGGACGTCCCTCCCTCCTATTTTAATTGTGGTTTCGTTCTCGTTCTAAGTTCTCGTGCCTTTGGTGGTTTCGTTGGTTGTTTTGGGGCTGGGGCCCGCCATGACCACCATTGTTGTGCTCGAACTCTCGATTCGCTCGAGTGTTGCAAGCTCGAGCCTCTTCACGGTTCCGAAATTGTTTAGGAGGTTGTTGGTAAGTAGGGTTCTCTTGCATCATGATTTGATGATCGTCCCTCGGTTGGTGCTCCCCGTTGTTTGCTTGGTTTAGCTCTCTTGGTTCTTCGTCATGGAGTAGAGGTGGATTTCTTGGCTCTTCATCTTTGTTATTATCCGTTTGCTCTTGTACATGCACATCGTCAATGGGTGGCACGCCATATGGATAATCGCGAGGAGGGGTTTGGGTGTTTCGTCCTCTCCCTCATCCTCCATTCATTCCTCCTCGTCCTCCAAGAGGTAGATTCTCTGTCATGTTGATTGAACTTGTTTCCGAAAGATTCCCTTCAGCGGAAGGAAATAATTGTCTCGGTCTCGACACACGTTCGATGCTATTGATGAATGGGGTCAATTCTCCTCTAAGGCTTCATCGACCTTGCATCAACAACAAACAATCACCGCATCGAGTGGAAAACCATAAACATTACACAACTAATGACACATAAGCAATAACACAAATAAACACCATTAACACCTTTACCATTCCCTGGCAACGATGCCAAATTTTGAGCCGAACTTTAGTGTTCCTTTCAAAATTAATTACCGATTAACCAGCACATGTCTACGTTTGAAAAGGAGTTTAGTTCGCCCGCAAGAGAACGGGGTCACTTGTAGACTAGTGAGTTAACTCGGGTCGATCTCTCGAGGAATGGGAATCGGATATAACGATGCTTATTATACTAATATCACAATTCTATCTAAACACACGGTCAATTGGGTTTTGGAAATAATTCGAAATCAATTGTTTTGAGAACAAAAAACTCTCTTGTCTCGAGGGTGTCAACCTCTCGACAAGTCGTGAGAAAAGTGACAATTGCAAAACAAATACGGAATACTACACATCATACTAGACATTTGCATCCCATCTTGCATGTTCTAGTAATAACAACTAACAATCTAAGATCTTCAACAATCAAGGATTAATAACAATTCTATCACAATACTACTTCCGAAATTATCTCAAATGCGCAACAAGATTTATAAAAACTTAAGTACTAAATGCTTCACAAAATATAACTAAACCAACCATAATTCCATTCTCAATCCAATAGTTCAACCAAAATCAATAATCCAAAAAACACAAAAGTATGAATCCAAATCACCAAAACCTTAACAATCTACTAACTTAACATTATCTAACATACCATCAACTGTTCATATCCAATATCAAACCAAACCACTTTCAAAAACATCATATCAAAAGACGAGTTTAGAGATTACTAATCGTTGAACTACTTTCAAGGAATGATGACGATGCACAAGTGCACTCCAAGAAATGAGTAGAATCCCGAGGCTTGTCACGAACCCAGAATCCTAGCGAAGAACGTTGGTTGTTGCGCGGTATAGTATGATTTTATGCTAGAGGTATGAGAGATGTGTCAAATCTCTCAACCTTTGGGTGTTTTGTGGGTTCTCAAACCTTGTTTCAGCCTCCAAAAGGTCTCCAAGGCTGAATGATACGAAATCCTAGCCTCCTCTGCAGTTTTTAAACGAGCTTAGCCATTTCGTAACTGAAAATTTCCAGAAATCTGCATGTGTAATGTTCTTGTCCGATCGGACAGAATTCTTATCCGATCGGACGAAAGCTACTGCCCGTGGGCTCGATCGGTGCACCAGTTCCCCCGGTCGGTGTGCACTTCCTTAGTTATACCGATCGGAGGCATATGCTGTCCGATCAGTGGGTTTCCTTTTGGGCTACTTGTGAGCGTTGCTTCTTCTATCTTGTGCTTTTGGATCCACCGGATGCTTTAGCATATGAGAAAAACATAAAACCACTCTCATTTGGACCGATTAATGATCAACAAGTCGGAAAGCTAAGTGAGGAGACGAAATATGCAAAATGATACAATTCAACCTACACTTAACCCGAAAAAGAGAATAAAAGGACTAAAACAAGACTCGATTATGTACAGATTCGTAACAACAACGTACGAATTAGGGATACAACAATGAAATTTGGATAACAACGAGCAATATTTTGAAAAAATAGATCTATTATAATTAATTAGATAAATGTGAATAAATAACAAAATGAAAAAGTGTCAAGGCGATATAACTCTTTCCTTAAGATTCTTATTGCCCCATACACAGTGTCCATTTTGGCCTTAGAACACCCTTGGGATTCTTAAGTGCTCTAGTCAAGGTGGCCACTCCTCTACACTTAAATAGGTGACTTTGTCTATCGTAAGTATCCTATAATGATCCACCTAATAAGTATAGATCGTCATTAAAGATCTTCGACATAACCTCACCACTTTCAGCAGGCATACCACTTGGTTATGCTTTCTATGGATGAGATAGCTCACAGCTAAATACTAAGTGTTTAGAACTGAATGGTCTAAAGTTTGGTTGTCCCATTAAACAAGTTCTTAGAATCTCCAGTCATCATAGTTGGATGTCTACTAAAGACCGTTCTTTAGTTGTGGATTTTACACCCATTCCCTCTAGCAGTGTATGAAACTGGTCTCAGTTTAAACTCTCTATGAGTGGATCCACTATAGTTTTCTTTAATTTCACATAATTAATGGAAATTATTCTTCTTGAGATCAGTTCTCTAACGGTATTGTGTCTCCGCCGAATATTTCACAATTTACCGTTACACATTTCATTGTAAGCCCTTGCGATAGCAGCTTGATTATCACAGTACATCATAATTTCTGATACTGGCTCCTTCTAACATGGATTGTCTTCGAGAAAATTTTAAAGCCACTCAGCCTCTTTACCAGCTTTATCCATAGCTATGAATTCTGATTTCATGGTGGATCGGGCTATGCATGTTTACTTAGTGGACCTCTAAGACACAACACCTCCACCGATGGTAAATAAATATCCACTTATGGAGTGTGAATCCTTAGAATCCAATATCTAGTTCGCATCACATTAGCCTTCTAGTACTTTTGGATATCTCGTATAATGCATCCCATAACTCATAATATACTTCAACTATCGCAATACTCTAGTTAACCCTTTTTAGTGGTCACAATTCGGATTACTCGTGAACCTACTTAGTTTGTTCACCAAATAAGATAGATTTGGTCTAGTACAACTCATAATGTACATGAGACTCCCCATGATCGTTCTTTGTTTTTCACCAAATGAAGGTTATCGTAAAATAGTGTTTTAGCCATTTCACAATGAAACGCATTAAACCTTTTCAGTACATTTTCCGCATAGTGGGCCTGAGAAATAACCATGTCATTTGAGTTCCTTATGATCTTGATCCCAAGGATCACTTCATCTAAACCTATGTCTTTCATATCAAAGTTGTCTTTTAATACGTTCTTCGTATTTATGATCATATCACAAGAGCTACTTAATACCAACATGTCATCAACATAAAGACAAACGATGATAAAAGAGTTAGACGCGATCTTAGAATCGTTATATGGATTGAAACAAGAATCAAAGCAATGGCATCTTAAGTTTGACACTGGCTACACACCTTGTTCTCTTCAACCAGGAACTACAAATTCTTCAGGTTGTTCCATATAGATCTCTTCATCTAACTCACCATTAAAAAATGCAGTTTTGACATCCATTTGGTGAAATCCAAGATTGTGCAATGCAGCAATTGCCAAAATCACCCTATATAGAGTAATTCTCATCACAGGTGAATAAGTATTAAAGAAGTTATATCCTTCTCTTTGTTTAAAACCTTTGGCTACTAGCCAATCTGTATACTTATTAATCGAGCCACCGACTTTTATACTTTCTCCTTAAGACCCACTTGCACCCTAGGGGATTATTACCCTGGGGAAGATCGACCAAGTCCCATGTATGATTCTGCATAATCGAGTCAATCTCAACATTGAGGGCTTCCTTCCACATAGGAACATCAGGACTAGACAATGATTTTCGAATGATATGAGGTATATTATCTAGTAAATAGATCATAAAATCCGGACCAAACATTTTAGCAGTTCTAGCCCTTTTGTTGTGCCTTGGTTCATCATCATCATCTTGTGATTCATCGTGAACTGCATGAGGTGTTGATTCATTTTCAGCATCATGAGTTCTCTTGTTAGAACCATCACCATTTCCTTTGCATGGATATATGTGTTCAAAGAATACAACATTTCTTGACTAATTGGTTGTTCCTTCAATTACATTAAGTATATCAGACTTGTGTACTAGGAGTCTATACGCATGTGTTATTATGCGAATAAAATGAAGATACGGTCAACTATTTTAGGTCCTATATTCATTTGCTTTGGCTCTGGAACTCTTATCTTATCCAAGCACGCCCCGCACTTTGAGGTGACTATAAGCAGAAGCTTTACCTCTCCATAACTCATATGGTGTCTTGTCCTTTCCCTTGTGGGTAACTCTATTCAAAATATGGTTAGCAGAAAGGACTGTCGCCCCCACATATTTGGGGGTAACCCAGAATTGGTTAACATGGCATTCATCATCTCTTTCAGGATGGATTTTTCTGTTCACCAATGTCATTCGATGGAGGTGAGTAATGAGAAGTTGTTTGATGAATTATGCCATGTTCAGCGCGTAACTCCTCAAACAGTGAAACATACTATGTACCTCGATCACTTCGAATTGACTTAATTCGAGTGTTCAAATGATTTTCATCTTCATTCTTGAAAGTATTGAAAACTTCAATTGCTCCATACTTGGCTTTAAGCAATAAACATATGCACAAGTTTCATATCACAAATATTAGTGTGAATTAAGTGTAGAGGTGGAGAAATCTTTCCACAGAAAGGAAAGATACTGTTGGCATCTTAGTCTCAATACAAATATCTCATTTGTGTTTTAAGGCAAAATTAACATTTGATTGTAAATTCATATTTACCAATTTTATTGGACTTTATTATGGGCTTTATATCATAGCCTCAATGTTAGAATACCTCATTTCCAAATAATCACACAGGTCCAATAATTATGACTTCTCATAATCTTCCTTTGATTTTTCGAGCTTTACATGAATTTTGCAAATTTAATACTCTTGTGCGATCATTTGTCTCATGTTAGCTCTCTCAATATTCACTTTATTTGACCAACAACAATGCCACATTTTCCATTGTTGAAGAATCAAAGCAATAAGAGAAATTTCAACAATTAAATCTCAAGATTTAATCCATAATATAGATCCAAATTTAATTCAAATTAAACTTTATAAACTTTATCCAAACAGTGAGTTCAAATTTATAAATCTATAGATTTTTTAAGCCCAAATAACACAAGCCTAAGATTTACACTTTAATAAACTTGAACCTAATTCAAAATTTAGGCACAATATTTATTATAAATCTAGTCCAAAACTAGACTTAAGTCATCTTTTAATTTATTGATCCCAAGTAAAATTTATCATTTGGACCAATAAACATGACCCAAACATGGCCTGAATTTAATCCAATAGGTCCCATTTGGCTCAAACCCTTGTAAAGGGCCTGAATGATCTCCTGGATTAGACTAAAATCAGTCGCCTTTTAATTTGGAACCCAAGCAAAAGCAAAACAAAATTGGGTCCAACAACATGACTCATGACTAAAGCTCAATCGGGCCGAAATAACAAGTAGGGCAGTAAACGAGTCGAGTCGAGTCGAGTTTAGAGAGTTAAAACTTGCTCGTTTATTATCGAGTTCGAACTCTTTCGAGTTCAATCAAACTCAAAATATATTAATTATTAATTAGATTATTCTTTACTTTATTACAAAATAATATAAAATATTTTTTAAAGTATATAATACACCTACTAAGATATGTAAAACAAATAAGTTTATATATATATTTCTATATTTTTCATATGAATAAGTATAAAAATTATAATTAAAATCAGATTATTATTTTAATTTATACGAGTTTAATAACGAACTCACTCTACAACTCACTAACGAACCGCTCATGAGCTAACAAGCCGAATACCATGAATCTAGAGTTTGCTCGTTTATTAAACGAGCTCGAGCTAGCTTTTATCGAGTCGGGTATCAAATATCTCACGAACTGTTTGACTCATTTACACCCCTATTAACAAGTACCTGTAGCAAAACTCAAGGTCTCACCATTACCGTTCATCTGGTCCATTCACTGTCGCCATGTCTGGCTGGCATCTTCTAGGTCAGCAAACGTGACAACCGGGACACAACAAGCAGCAGCGGTGCGTGTACCAGACCTATTCTTATTTTTATTTTCTTTGAAGAAAACGACAATTTAGGTCTAAAACTCCACCGTTTAGACCTTTTTTGGCCCATCTAAAGTTTATTTTGATTCTGTTTTCTTTTTGCTTTTGAATTTATTTAGGGATTTTTGTTCCTTTGAAATACTTATTTAGACCTAAATGGCTTGCCCGGTTTGGTTATAAGTTGTAGTCCGAATTCGACTCAGTTCAGTTATTTGAATATTTAAGTGAGCGTGAGATCGGTGCTTGGGTTCCATCTTTGGTATGTTGGGGTTCCTAAATTATTGAGGACTCATATAATTAAGGAAAGGTTACCTAATTGATGTATGCTCTTAATATTAGGAGATTTTATCCCATGTTAAGCAGGAATCCTATTATTTTATGAATAAACTTAAGTAATCTTTTATATATGGAGCTCTATATCTCACTCTAATATATATTCTTCTATCTCTATATTCTCACGCTACAGTAGGAAAAAAAAAATAATAAGCTGAGAAGAAATTCTAGATTTTCTGCGTTTATTTTGTAATAAAGATGGCTGCTGCTATTGTTTGCGGGAAGAGACCGTTGTTTGAGGAAGTAGGATCGGCAGCGTCATCGCCTGCTTACAAGAAGTTCCGGTGCTCTTCGCCGGTCCGCTTTGCCTACTCTCCGCCGGTTGACCAGCTCAAGTCCATGTTTCCTGATTTAATTGTGAAGGAGATGAAGAATGCCACAAGCGTAGATGATGCCAAGTCTCGGGCCGCGCGGGTTTTAGACAATTTGGAGAAGTCGATCAGAGTCCAGACTAGTGTCCAGGTGGCTCAAGGTTTTCACAAGGAGAACGTGATGCTCAAGGAGCAAATCGAGGCACTTCACAGAGACAATGCSATCCTCAAACGRGCCGTCACCATCCAACACCAACGCCAAAAGGAATGCGACGACAAAAACCAAGAATTGAAGCAGCAATTGCAAACTCTTGAGATGACCAACTATGCCTTGACCTTGCAATTGCGCCAGGCTCTGCAGATCAGCAAACCCATCCCTGCACGGTTCAATCCCAATGTATTCTAATACAAACATTTTMTTCTTTTTTTCTTTTAACCCTGAAGTTGAAGGCATTTATTTCTTTATGGTGCTGTTTGTACTTATTCAGCTACGAACAAGTGTCATTGGAGGGTTAAAGGTTATATTTATTTGGTGCTTTCACACACGCTTCTTTTAAAGTTTGCAAATGTTCCGTTAATATAATCGTTATCGATCTCAATAATGTTGAAACAATTTTTATAATTTCGTTGAGGATTTTTATACAATCAATTTGTTCAAAAGATCACTAGATTTTAGAGACTGGTTTCTTGCAGTACTAAAAATATAACTCCCGTTGAGCGAAGAATAAACACACAGACACTCGATCATAAGTAATAACTCGTGTCAAGAAAAAAAAAATCACAAACAATAACTGCGACGTGAGAAATTAAAGTTGACAATGCATCGTACATAGCTTTGTTAACTTGTTCTTTGACAATATTATGCAACAATGTAATGCTTCACAAAAAAAGAGAAGAAAAAAAAAAAGACGAACACTCACTACAACAAATGACACCTACTGGAAGGATAAAATTGGAAGGACGAATTTGTCCTTCCTATAGGGTAAACATATAGGAACGACATACAAAAGTCGTTCCTGTAGGTCCATTTACCTATTGGAACGCCATTTGTCGTTCCTATATATAAACTTGTCGTTCCAACAGAATGTCAATCTATTGGAACGACATTTGTCGTTCTGTTGGAACGACATGTCCTTCCAATTAAGCAAATGTCCTTCCAAAATACCGCTAACCTCATTTAATACCCTCCACCAAATTTTCACCTTCCCGCCACTTTTTCAATATTAATTTCATTTTTTCTCCTTCACCTTATCCTTCACTTCGATTTTTATCCTTCACTCCAGCCTCATTTCAGCCCCCGGATATTTCTCATCTCCAAATTTCTCCTCTTCAAATTCATGTTTGAGCATAATTTCCTGTTGATGTAACTGGAAGGACTTGTCTTTCCAGACGTTTTGAATGTCCTTCCAAAATAAATGACAGATGTTCGAACTGTAAATTCCTCTTGAAGGACTTGAGACAAAGGTACAATTTCAATTCTTCTCCCTACCTCCTATGTTTGTATTTGTGTTATATTTCAAGAAATTTTCAGAAATGACAGATGAATTGCTTGTCCCTGCCTCATGTGTTTGTTTTTGTATTATATTTCAAGAAATTTGCAACAATGTTTGATAAATTGGGGGGTGAATCATTTTTCTTGTAATTGGAAGGACATGTCCTTCCAGAATATCGGGTTGTCGTTCCAATAAATTTGCAATGTCGTTTATAGCAGGAGCATCATTGTGGCTCTCTTCAGTCTGCCTGTTGACTGCTGGACTAATAATATCTCAAAATTTCCTTAGTTGTTAATCATTTAGGTAAAATAAAGATTTTACAGTAATATTTATCATATCTTCAAATCCAAATATGTTTATTTATTAGTTATTTTAAGATTACATTATCACACGTCAGGAGCAGATTCTTGTGTTTGGAAGGAATTGGAAGGACATGTCCTTCCAAAATCTTGGTTTTATCGTTCCAATAGGTTGTCTGTTTTTGTGTTTGTTTTCAAAATAAAAGAATAGAAATTTGCTAATGCATATCATATGCACACTCAAATAGAAAGGAAAATTGTAATTTTATGTATTATAGTTCTCTAATATTTTTGGGTTTTTTTGTGTTTTGTGCTTTTTTTTAATCAATTCACAATTATATGTTTATAAATAAATGTAAAATAGACGAATTTTGTAAATAATTTATAATAGAGTAGCTAAAAATTTACCTAACTATAGTTGCCAGCCACAAGTTTTTTATTTGTTTGTTTCTATGACTTTCAGGCTATTTGGTTACATTCTGGTTCCATTCAGCGGCCATTTGCACTGGACTTACTTGAGTAAGGAGCTAGTCATTGTTGTTTATTCTTAGGGCTTTATGTTGATGATTTATCCCAAAGTTCCCAATGTTGGCTTTTTATTAAATGGGTCCATTTATTATTCATTTCATTTCATCAACCTACAACCCTGTCTGATTTTTTCTGCAGAAAAAGGCCCCCTTTTTTATTTTGCTAGCTAGTGGTTAATCATGATCCTTTGTGTTTTCGAGTGTGAAAAATGAATTACCTTGTGGTTAATGAGAAAGTCTTGTGTGAAAAGGAAGAGTCTTTTTTAAGAAAGAGGGGCGAGTTTGTATTGTAAGAGATTCGTGATTCTTGATTGACTTTTTTGTTTTGTTTTGTTTTCTTCTGAAGCTCTGAAACTTACATTCAAGAAGTTCATCATCCACTTTAGTATTTCTTTTTTCATGTCCAAAATCTGCACTATACCACTTGATAATCCGGGAGAGGTATACAGTTCTCTTGGCAAGGTCTACTTGCATTCCATCGTCCCTTTGGAAAAACTCCCTTGCAGCATTTCTCAATTCAGATTAGATGCTTCGAGAAGTGAAGAATTTGATCGATGGGCTTCCTCTTGTTGCATTCCATATTCCAAAATGAATTAATTGATTAACTTTGGCAAAAGCCAATTCGAGGCGCTTGTCGCCACTACAAAAGTGCAACTATTGCTCTTTGTGGTATCTACTGTGTAGGCAGGTTGTTGATGTTACTACTTATATGTTTTACATGTAGATTCATATGGATACTATTTTTAACAAAATTACTTTTATAATGTCTTATAATAAAATTAAAAAAACCTGGAAAAATATTTATAAATTTTAAAAGTACAAAATAAAAAATACTTTTTTTTAATATGTAAAAACATAATAGATTTTAAAATCAATTAGTTATTTAAATATTACAAACTATATGTAAAATTAAAATATATGCATGGAAAATACTTATAAATATTAAACCTTCTCAAAAAATCAGAAAATCAGATTTCGAAAATAGGAAATGTGAAAATTCTATTAAGTGGTTATGAAAAACCTATAATTCTACAATAAATCATAAAGTTAGTAAAAAATAAAATAAAAGAAAATCATTTGAAGATATAAAATTATTTGAGAATGAGTATAATTAACTTTGTAAGTAATTTTGTTAAAAAATAGTGTTTCCATAAGCTTAATCTAATAAACTGTTTAATTCATTCTACGTTTTTTAATTTTTTATATTAATTACCAGTTTTGTTATTATAGATATCAGTTTTGGTATTATATGTTTTTTTAATTTAATTTTATATTAATTATTACCAGTTTTCAATTTACCGACGATGACGAGGCATCTCTTGACAACGCAGATTCTGATTCTGATTCTACGACATTATCTTATGACGTCAAAGAATAATCTATGATTGAGGAACTTGTTGATGTAAGTAGTTTTTTTCTTTTATTTTTGTTGATCTACATTCTTAGTTGGGAACTTTTATTCTGTTTTACTAAAAAAAAAATAATAATAATAAACATGTGTTTTTGTTAGGATATAACCATCGAGTGGGTGACTGATGATGTATTAAAAGATGATGAAGTTGTTCGGATTTTAGAAGAGCTTCTTGGAACCCTTTCTGACAAATCAGAACATACCTCACATACTCGTGCACTACAACATTTTGACAAAGTGAGGAGTGTATGGGAAAATCGTCGCTTTATTAAATTAGTACTAAAGGTAATCTGTTCTTTTTTGTTAGCTTTCTTGTAGTTTTTGCTTCTTTTTTCCCACTCCCACCATGCCCGAAATGTTTCCCAACATGTTACCTGTGGCAACTGGAGAGGTTTCCTCTTTTTTTTTTTTTTAAGTTGTCATATATTCAATCTGTCTGATTCAGCTTCTAAATTAATCTTACTCGATTGCAGTTCACCGTACTCCCACTAATGCCTTTTCAAGCAATGACTCAGCAGGTTTATTTTTGTGTTTATCTCTCTCAGTTATTATAACTTCTGTTCTTCAAAAATATTCCTCAAAAGTTTTCATCTCAGGCTACAAGACATGCTCGACGAGTCTATGTTTGTGGACTTCCCCCCTCTACTAATGAACAGGTAATGTGTTCCTTTTCTCTATATAAATAAAATATAAATAAAGCCTATACAAGTGAACTCGTCTTCTTTAGGATCTTAGAACTTCAAGAGTAGACTCGAATTAATTGTCAATCAAGCTATTCACCTTTTCTTATTAATTAATTCCTCTTTTCGTCTTCTTTTTCTTCTGGCAGACTGTAGCGACCTTCTTTAGTAATGTTATGGAAATAATTGGAGGAAACGCTGCCGGTCCATCTTTGTCCACATGCAATATAAATCACTTCCTGTTCATTTAGACCGAGAAAAGTTGTCAAAAATGCATATAACCTTTTATTTTGTGATTTCAGGAGATGCCGTTGTTAATGTTTATATTAACCATGAGAAGAAGTTTGCTTTTGTAGAGATGAGATCTGTCGAGGAGGCTAGTAATGCAATGTCTTTGGATGTCATTATATTTGAGGTAATAAAGATCTTCTGGACTCTTAATTGTTTACATTACTGAAATCTTAATTTCGACTTCTAATTAAATATACAAGGTTATACTTGTCAATTATTTTTCGTTGCTTTGATTTTTCTATGATGTGTGTATATAAAGCACATGGAGGCTRRTGGAGGCTCGGCTTAGTTCCAACTTCCAAAAAGAATTACGCACCCTTGAAGTGTATAATTGTTTTGAAGGCTCAGCTTAGTTCCAACTTCCAAAAAGAATTACGCACCCATGAAGTGTATAATTGTTTTGAATCGTTTTGACTACTCTAGCTAATGGTGGAATTAATAGGATTGGTTTGAAGTGTACAAGTTGCGTGTTGCAATGTATATGATTAATATCAAATTATTTTGAGTTATTTATGAATTCCTATCTTTTGAATTTAACCTATAATAATGATTTTTTTTTATACCTATTTAACTTGGCAATGACAAAATTGGAACAAAATTTTGTTTGAATAGGTGCACAACCAATAGGAATGACAAAATAGGGAGGACATGTTGCTCTAATTTGTGTAACACTATTGGAGCAATTTGTTGTTCCTATAGACCTATAAATACGAGATTTTTGAGACGCAATATTTGAGGAACTGGCACGAAATGTCGTTCCTATTGGTATTTAAGCTACAAGAGCGACATAAAGTCGTTCCAATAGATATACAGGCAGAAGTCTATAGGAGCGACAATTTTGGAACGATTTGTCGTTCCTATTTGTATTTAATCTACAGGAGCAACACAAAGTTGTTCCTATATATATATAGGTAGAATTCTATAGGAGCGATAATTTTGGAATGACTTATCATTCCTATAGGTATTTAAGATACAGAAGCGACACAAGTCGTTCCTATAGATATACAGGCAAATGCCTATAGGAGCGACAATTTTGGAACGACATGTCGTTCCTATAGATCAAAAGCAAAGACAACAACACTTGTAGGAACGACTTTTGTCCTTCCAGTTGGTCTCATTTGTTGTAGTGACTAATAAGATTGTAAATCATTCCGTTAATGTACTTACAACCAATTAATGTTAGGGGCCGGATATTGACACCCCAAAATTTTATAAGTTGACCCCATTAGTTTTTTGACAAAAATAGATATGGTTGAAAAGACAAAAATAACCCTCTTATAAAATTGATTTAAACATTAAAAAAAATACATCTTCTTCCTCCCAAAACTTTCAAGAGACACCTTGAAACAAAACTCAATAATGCATGATGCTAATATAATGATACAAGTTTTCTCTACAATATCCAGTGTTACAATAATCACATTGCTATTTTTGTGCATTTTTTCATCACTTTTTCGTCATAAATTGGCTTATTAGGGTTCATTGTCGGGGTTGTGTTCGAACTGGTAATAATGAATATAAACAGGTTGTTCGAAAGAAAAATTCGAACATATCATAATTTCTATCAAAAAACAGACTGTTCGGACCAAATTTTCGAACATGGATTTAAAGTTCGAAAATTTGCTCCGAACAGTCTGTTTTTTGGCCAAAAATGGAGTGTTCTAAAAAAATATTCGAACATCAGACATTTGTTCTATGAAAATTTTCGAACCACCGGCATTTGTTCTACAAAAACTTTCGAACATTATACATTTGTTCAAAAAAGAAATTCGAACACTGCTTCATTGTTCGTGAAACCAGAATCGAACCCTACGGTAGTCCAGGTTTCCTTTTTCAAATCTCTTTTGGAGGAACACCAATTTATACATATAAGAGACTTACCCTAAATGTTTGATTGCTTATTATGATTCATCTTCTTGTTGTTTTTTCAAAATATTTCGGAAAAAAACTCTTTATTTTCACATTCTTTTCATCTCCTTTCTTCTTCATTTTTTTTCCTTTCTTTTCTTCTTGCTTTTCTGTACGTGTTCTTCATTTTTTCCTCTTTTATTTTTTTGTTTATATTATATATAAGATAGGGGGTAAAGTAGGGAGTTTATGAGGTTCATTTAGTAAGGTTTTAATATATTTAAAATATTATTGGGGTGTTCTCATCCATGGGGTGAACTCATCAAATTTTGGGGTGCAAATATCCGGTCCCTTAATATTATTAAATTACTATTTGCGTGGGAAGATTATGCACAAACTAACATCAAGTATATGACACCGAAAAATAAACAAGAATACGAAATTAAATTGTCTATGAATTAACAACTCAATACAAAAATTTTGTCTATGAATTAACAACTCAATACAAAATTAAATTTTGTGTATGAATTAAAAACTCATACGATGTGGTCTCAAGCCAAAATAAATATTATAAAACGTGTACTAGCAACAACGAATAACGATGTTCCTTGATCTTTTTGTATTCTTTTAAAAGCGTAAAAACTGAATTCTTAAATTTATTTTTATACACAATGTGTTTCTACATCTTTTAAAAAATTTAAAATATCAAGAATAGTTATAATCAATATCTTTATAATTAGAAAAAAAAATAACTATGAAAATAATGTTTTCCTATTACTAAATGATTCAAAGCTAGATTAAATAACTTAGGTTACAAGATAAGTTTAATTAAATTAATTAAGTTAAAAGAGAAGGACAATTCAATCAATTTCCCCTTTTAACTTTTTTTTTTCTAAAACAATCAACTCTTCTTGAGTTAATAAACGACTCCCCCTAAAAATAAGAGTTTTGCTATAGATGTTAGTAAAGATAAATTAATTAAGTTGAAAGAGAAGGACAATTCAATCAATTTCCCCTTTTAACTTTTTTTTTTTTCTAAAACAATCAACTCTTCTTTAGTTAATAAACGGACTCCCCCTAAAAATAAGAGTTTTGCTATAGATGTTAGTAAAGATGTGGAGTTCACAATGCTAGCAACACTAACATTAAAACCTAGCAAAATAATTTAACACTAACATGATTAAAATATCCACTGAGAAGTAAATATCCAAATACTTAAACAATACAGAATAAAAAATATCTAATAAACACTACCCAACACATTTTTTTTTTGTGTATATTTTTTCTATATTTTTATTTCTTATTTTGTGTGCTTTAGTCGGATTTAAGTCGTATTTTGTCCAATCTTTCCTTACGTTGCGTTTTTGTAGCTTTTGTCGTCTTTTTAGTATTTTTTGTATTCTTATCATATTTTTTCACATATGTTATTTTGTTTTTCTTGGTTTTAGGATAGTCGAGCGAGCAAAAGAGCGTTCTCGAGAATCACAGTTGGCTCAATTTAACAAAAATATGATCCGGACCCGCTAAACACAGTCATCAATCGACAAGCCATTGACATCTTAACTCTTATTCACCGAGGTACGAATCTTATGCTCCACTCATCTCACCCTATTCCAATACGAGTTATGACTATTATGCTCAATCCACTTCGAATTCCTATGCGCCGAGCTACACGCTCCAAGCACGGTTTGGGATATAATGATTCATATGGTCCTCATGCATCATATTCTCATAATCCGAGCTATGGTCAATATCCCTCGTCCCCTTCGTGTGATTGTGTTCGACTTAATGAGGCCTCCTTGGTTGAAGGTAATAGAGTCCTGATTGGTGCTCTTGGGGATGAGAGTAAGGAGACGAAGGTTGAGGTCGAGATCGTCGATGTGAATGTGAACTCCCTCTATTCGATTAGACAGTCTTGAAGATCAAAGTGTGGGGGTGACGCTAATGGAGGTTCTGGTGGTGAACGACGACTTGAGCTTGTTGGGTCTTATCAAGGATGAGAGTGAGTTGGTGGGCCCTGTGGGTTTGGAAGTGAGTGCTTATACCCTCTTACCATCCAATAAGGAAATATTAGTAGACGAGTGCAAGGAGGTGTTGCCATGGGAGATCCCGGAGGATGTTGGAGGTTTGAGCCTCCTTGGTTTTTGTGAGGACGATGGAGTTACGGTACCAATCTTGGAGGAGGTTGAGATTGTCGAGCCCCCTTTAGCATCCCTCGATGATACAGAACCCAATACAATAAGAGGACAGAGATATATAATTACATGTCGACCTTATTATTGATGAATCGAATGAACTTGTCAATGAGGCAAAGGAGGAGACAAAAGACGATTTTCTAACAGATGATGAAAATACGGACGAAGATGAGTTTGATGATAACCTAGATAGTGAAAGTGTCGGTTCAGATTAATTATAAAACTGATACATACATATATAGTTTGAAATTATATTAATTCATTTATCCCAGTTCAATTTTGCTTAAATTTTAATATTTTTTAGATGAGAGGTGGAGATCATGGACATTCTTCTCTATGCCCATCTTCGGGCCATGCATCATCCTCGTATCATCATCACTTAGAGGATGAAGATGATGATATGATGGACTTATCAATAGGGTCTCCTTCGGCCTTTCCAGTCACCCCGTTCGTTGCTAGTATATCGAGAGGCCTCATACCACCGCGTCCTGGCATAATCGAGGTCTATGTCGTCCCCCCATAGGTAAGTAACTTTAGTTTAATTTTATTACTAATAAATTCTTTATGTTAGTATATTACTCTAAAAAACCATATATTTTAATAGGTTACGCAGTCACTCGACGGAGTTACTAATGATTTTTTGGCTGATCCACGAGGCTCGTGTACAACCCAATGTTGGAAGTACAAGCATATTCCCCAGTCTCATCGTCAGTTGTGGTGCCCCGAGTCTGGTAATTAACTAATAATGTAAAATTTGAAGGTCTATGGGTTTAAAAAATAAGTCTAAGATTTACGATGTTGTTATCAATGTTTAACAACACTGGTTAACAACATCGACCAGAGTAAAATAATAATATGCAGCGGAAAATAAATTTAAGAACACGGTTTAAACAAATTAAGTTCACAAGTAAAAGTACTTGTGAACTTGGGTGTACAAACCCGAAAACTGTATTACTTCCTTGTTTTTCGATCAATACATAAATATTAAGTAATATATGAAAACTAAAGTATCAACACATGATACTAAATACTTGTCGCCTAGGTTGAACAAGCTCTTCTCCATTGGTCACGCAACTTTGAATCACTTGTCGATCTCGATCAATGGCTCCAAGTAGTCTTCGTGTTCTTCAGTCCTTGCCATGTGTCTTGTGTCTTGCTTTGCGTCGATCTCCTCTTCAAAATTCTGTGCGTCCAGATCGTAGGTAGCTTTAGGATTCTATTGTCTTAAATAGACAATCCTAGAATCCTAAACTAGGTAAACAAATAAAAACAAATCCTAAACACAATCTAGGAAACTAATAAAGTCTTAAACATAAACTAGGAAACACAATATATTCCTAAATCTAGTTTCCTAACTTATTTTGTGCCCAAGAAAGGCAAATAACAAAATAGGAATTATTGCCAAGAATAAATTCCTCAACAATCTCCCCCTTTTGCCTTTCTGGACAAAACACTATGATGCAAACACAAATGAAAATAAAAATACTAACTCCCCCTAAACAAAACACCCAATGTTCTTAAAACCCAAACCAACATTATAAACCAACATTGTTCAAAATAACACTTAACAAAACAAAATAAAATAAAGGAACTTAATGACTTCGAACCCTCTTCGAACGACGAGGGGATGTCGAAGTTCCTTCACCCCTTTCCTTCCTCTTCCTCTTCTGCA
Organism: Phtheirospermum japonicum; assembly: GCA_014905375.1. NCBI lineage: Eukaryota > Viridiplantae > Streptophyta > Magnoliopsida > Lamiales > Orobanchaceae > Phtheirospermum > Phtheirospermum japonicum. The sequence goes on from BMAC01000478.1 coordinate 568,678, forward strand.
TTCGCATCATTCTCCTCAAAGCCTTATCGCGAGCGCGAATTCGCTTCCTTCGCTTTTCCTGAGCAAGACTGGCCAAGGTTTCGGCAGCAACGGCATCTTCTCCATCAGCTTCATCTCCAGCAACATCACCTTCAGCAGCAGCATCAGCAGCGTCATCTTCTCCCCCTTTTTGATCAGAAAGCAAAAGGGCCTTCAAGAAAGAGCTACGAAGAGCCTTCAGCTGAGTCATCTGCAAATCAATGGAAGCGACATGGGCACGAAGGACCTGCGCAGAAATGTGAACCATGTTGGGATCGCCCCTCCCAACATCACTAGCAACATCAGCTTGAAGCGGCGCTTGCCATGGCAGATCAATGACTCTGGCACCAGTAACATGCTGACCTCTCAAAGCAAACCAATCATCCTCACCCGTGAGCACATCATCGGGATGAAGCGTCAACCCTTGGTTCTTGAGCAAGCTGAAAATCAACGATTGAAAACACAACGAGACCGCAGACTTCGTGGTGGCAAACTTAGCAACAGTGTCAAAAACATGCTGGCTAAAACTAAAGGGAATTTCCCTCCCAAGCCTAAACAAGAACTGGGCCTGAGGCCGCGTAACACACGTCGTGTTCTTAGAGGGGACCCAGTTGCAAATAGCAAGCTTATGCAGAATAGAATAAAGAGAAGACAAGCGAGTACTAGGGAGCTGTTCAAACCACGCAGCTACCATCCCCCAAGATAAAAAAGAAATGACCTCATTCATATCATCCACCGTCGAGTCACCCCGGTATGGCTCAATGCCAAACAATTCATCAATAAAAGCCGGGGTGAAAGAAAATACTTTGCCACGCACAAAAATTTTGCCATAATTCACAGACTCCAAATCAACAATAGACGGCAAGAGATTGGCATAAAACTCGACCACAACATCCCGGACAAAAGGCATAGCAGTTGAAACTGTGGAGTACATACCTTTGTGTTGAAGATAGGCGATGAGGTTGTGCTTCTCAAAAAGCTCAACCGGGACACGACGCTCGGTGATCATGTGGCGAGTCTGGTAAGTGGAAAACAACTCGGCAGCTTCAGCAGTAATAAATTTCTCCGAAAAAGGATCCATATCCTCAAGTTCAAGGACCGGAGTAGGAGTGTCTGTGGAGGACTGGGAGTGTTCACAGGCATCGGAAGTGGATGGCGTGGGAGCATGAGAAGCAAGGGGAATAGAGGCAATACGGGAGGACGACACAGTCGGAGAAGGATGTGATGTTGGTAAGGGGGTATCAACATGAATACCAACATCATCCTTCAGAGCAGCTTTCTTTTTCTTCTTGTCCTTCTTGCATGCCTCAAGAATATCACGCAGAGGTATATCAAGGGAGGAATCAGGGGAATGTTCAAACAAACCTGTATCAAACTCAGGTTGATCATCATGAACTAGAGACGAAGGAGGAACATCGGCAGGTGGTTTGGCGGAGCTGGTGACTTCCCCTGTGATAAAATCCAATACAGTGTAGGGAGGGGATGAGTACTCTGTGTCTGTGGAGCCAGGAGAAACCTTGATTTTGTCCGGGCTAGGTCTCCTGTCAGCCTTCCTCACCAGCTGTTTCCGGCGAGTAAACTTCTTCTCCGACAAACTCGGGGCAGAAGAAAGCGGCGGCTCGAATCCTTCAACCGGAGCAGCAGGAACAGAATCTTCATCATCAGGGTCGGACATCACAGTGACATCCTCCTGGAGGTTCATATGTTCAATAGGCACATGACGGCGCGGTCCAGCCTTGCTTTTCGGAACAGAAGGTGGAACAATGCCGGGAGGAATATTGCACAGACGCCTGGACCTTTTCAAAGTAGGATTCCCCACTCGCCCAAAAGTCTCAGCAATAAACGCCAAGTTGGGGGGATCATCAACATCAATTTCGTTCCCAGGCTGTCCTGGGAACACTTGCAAAACAGGAACGGCGTCAATCGGCGGCGAAATTGGAACAGCAGCGCTGGAGTCTTTTGCCGGCGAGGGTGGTGGCGATGTTGATAGCGGTGGTGGGATAGAAGAGGTACCACGACTGATTTCTTCGCGAATATCCAGCCCACCAACTCGCACATAGGTTACAGGGACCTGTTCGCCAGTGCAGCGGAGTTCTGCTGGTAATTCTGGGACAGACGAAGGCGACGACGGGTTTGACATCCTGCAGAATCTCAAAAGCACACGAGGAAAAACAAGAAAATTGAGAGAATTGGAGAAAGATAAGGAAGTTCGAGAGTTCAATTCGCAGAGGGTTTGAGTTGTGATCAAACGGTAAAAAAAACATTCAGGTTTTTATGCCCAGAAAGTGACCATTGCATAAGGAGAGAGAAAGGAAAAAGAAAAAGAGAAATCCCTAATCTTCACTACTTGCGGATTTTAGATTTTAAAGCACGATTTTTATTTCTATTTAAGAAGTGCCACTCCCCCGTAGATTAGGCTACGTGATCACATAACAAACCCATTATGTCTTCCCATTATCTCCCCTTTTTAAAAAATAAAATAAAATTGCACAACCCATTTTACAAAATCGGCCGAAAATACAAAGCTGAAATTTATGAACCATCAGCCCAATAGTACCAATATTGTGCAATGTTAATTTTCACTCACCAAATTCACCTCGTTATTACCTGTCCAGCCGTCCGATTTTAACTCCACTGAAACACTTAGTTAGCTCAACTCAAAACAAAATTAAGAGATTTCAATAAAGATAAGAACACAAGTAACACACGCACAGCAAGATGACATCTTCACAAAGTATGAAAGTCCTATGGGATGTCTAAAAAACATGACCTAAAAGAATAAACAAAAACATATAATGATTTCAGTGACTTGATCCAATGTTGCTTTTTATTACTGACAACATTATAAACCAACATTGCCTCAAGTGAAGTCAATGGAAACTTACCCCTTAACCCAAGTTAATGACTACATCAAGATCTCTCAAGAAGGTAATATTTAAAGACTGGATCATTTTGTATCCAGATTTTCTTCATCCTTGAAGGGATTTGAATCTTTTAATCTTCAGCAATTGCTGTTAAAAACCTCTTGTTTTTGGACCTGGGAGAAAGCCAATTTCTGCGGGCAAATCCCACAATCACCTAATTGAAGAGGTTGGTTCTTTTTGCCATCACTTTTATTGCAACACAGGACCTTATTGCACTTTCAATCAAACTCAATGCATTAGGATTATGTAAAGATACAAACGGGAGGAGCGAGAGCCAAGGCAAAGAGAGTTCACGACTCCCCAAGTGGGTCCCTATAGCTCTGCCATTGTGTTGGGTCAGAACTGCA
>BMAC01000478.1:580051-626961 GCA_014905375.1 Phtheirospermum japonicum
TCCGATCCATGACCGCGTCAGTCGACACAACCTCCAGCCGACGCGCACACCCAGGCAGCAGCGACGCCGAACCGGCACCGTCAGTCGCGCAATGTCGACGCACCGTCGACGCGGCGGTCCAGAATCGGGATTTTAGGGTTTTCTTATGCTCCAAGTTAAGGGAAAATCTATATAAACCCTCTAAGTCCGTCCCAAAAGGAGACACCTCTCTCCCACACTCTGAATATTCGATCCTCTTGGCTCGAGATCAACACCATCACATCCTATTCACAATAATAGATCAAGATCGAAGATTCGAGGATCGCGAAGCTCCGAGTTCCAACATCAGTTCGTGATTCGTTCTTCGACAAAGATCAACCCTCCTCTCCGGATTAGCTGGAGAATCTACTGCATTCCTTAGTTTAAATAAGTACTTAAACTCTTTAATCGTTTTCTTAGTTTAATTTATGCAATTAAGTAGTGGATCTTAATAATTTTTCTTGAGTGATTTCATGTTCCAAACTTTAGATACTTTTGATATCGCAATGCGTAATCTTAGTTTAATTAATGCTTAGTTAATATTCATGCTTGGTTAGTTTATTTCGTTTACATTTCGTTTCTCGATAATTGCTTGATTGTACGCTAGTTAATCTTGTTTGAGTTCTTAGAATAATTTCTCTAGTTTATAAGTTCCAATTGTTGAATTAAATTACCTAGTTTTAATTATTGTTCATGTGTTTTAAAATTCTTAGATAGTAAAAACAATCAACCACCCCCCCCCCCCTTCTTAGTATAAGTAATTGCATTTGAACAAACTATTTGAGATTTCCGATTGTATGTTTCTTGAGAGACGACTCGAGTCAAGTTGTCAAACTACTCGCGACCCCGTTCTCTTGCGGGCAAGCTATTGATCTTTTGACAAATTTTCATAAGTAGGCAACACAAAAGCTTGAATCAAATACCGTCATCAAGATGTTTGATTTGTAAACCAAGAAAGTATGAGAGGTTACCTTCCATGCTCATCTCGAATGTATCGGAAATCCGAGTAACAAACTCCTTGACCATGTGCTCGTTAGTGGATCTAAAAATAATATCATCCACATAAATTTGGACGATTAAGATGTGCTTATTGGATTTAAGAAGGAATAAAGTTTCATCAAATTCCCCTCGTCTAAAGTTCAAATAAAGTAAATGTTGAGTTAGCCTTTCATACCAAGCTCTTGGAGCTTGTTTTAAACCATAAAGAGCCTTTTTCAGTTTTAAAGCAAAATTTAGTTTTTGAGGATCTACAAATCCTTTAGGCTGCTCAACATACACTTCTTCACTCAAGACTCCATTTAAAAAAGCACTTTTAATGTCCATTTGATGCAATGAAATCTTCATATAACAAGCAACAGAAAGCAAAAGCCTTACCGACTCAATGCGGGCAACTAGGGCAAAAGTCTCATCAAAATCGATTCCTTCAATTTGCGTATACCCTTGTGCAACAAGTCGAGCTTTGTTCCTCACAATGTTGCCAGCCTAATCAGTCTTGTTCTTGAATATCCACTTTGTTCCCGTCACGTGGGAATTTTCTGGTCGTGGCACTAAATCCCAAACATCATTTTTGGCGAACTGATCCAGCTCTTCTTGCATTGCCCGAATCCAGAACTCATCCTTGAATGCATCCTCCACTCGCTTGGGCTCTATTTTAGAAAGATACAAAGACTCACGAATCTTAGAACAATTAGTAGACAGACATACGTACCTGACCATCTCCTTAAAATTAATCTGTCTCCGTCTTGTACTCCTTTCGTCTAAATCACCGATAATTTGGCCCACAGGGTGGTTTTTCTAGATTCTGGATGGAATATCCCTTTGATAAAGATCAATGGGATAAGCTGGATCTTCTTCTTCTGAATCAGATTTTGCGACTTGGCTCGATGTTGGTTCTGATGTTGGTATCCCAGTAACAACATTGGTATCAACATTACTCAATTCTCTGGGTTCAGCACCTGCATCTTTGTTCTCAATACCTGCACTATCAACTGAAGGAGAAGTGACATTTTCTTGAGGATTTTGATCATAAACCAGATCATTATCCTCGGTAGGTTTGACTGCAGTCGTTAGATCGTCGAACTTGATATTAACTGACTCAAACATGCTTCTAGTTCTCAGGTTAAACAACCTATATGCATGACTGTTTTGGGAATAACCCATGAAAATGCACTTATCACTTTTTGAGTCTAGTTTAGCTAGATGAATTTTGCCATTGAGAACATAACAAATACATCCAAACACATGAAAATAGCTCAAGTTAGGTTTCTTTCCCATCAACAACTCATAGGGAGTAGCACATGAACCTGGTCTAAAATAAGCCCTATTTGTAATATGACATGCAGTGTTTATTGCTTCAGCCCAAAAACGTTTTGCAATGCCATTAGAAATAAGCATAGTTCTAGTCATTTCAGCAAGAGTCATATTCTTACGTTCGGCTATGCCATTTTTTGTGGAGTAATAGGTGAAGAAAATTCATGACTTATGCCCTCAGAAGTGCAGTATTTAGAAAAAGAAGCATTTTCAAACTCTTTTCCGTGATCAGTTCTAATCCTACCAATGTTCACATTAAACCTTACACACAGCTTCTTTGCAAGTTTTTTGAAAGCCTCAAAAGTTTCAGATTTTTCTTTTAAAAATTATACCCAAGTGAATCTAGAAAAATCATCAACAATCACTAACACATACCTCTTGCCACCAAGGCTCTCAACCTCAAGTGGTCCCATGAGATCCATATGTAGAAGTTCAAAGCAAGATGATGTAGTGAGACTTTGCTGGACTAAATGAGGCACCCTTACTTGCTTTCCTTTTTGGCATACCTCGCACACAGGAATGATCTTGGTGTTGATCTTAGGCAGTCCACTCACAGCTTCTTCTTTGACCAACCTATCCATCATCTTGTAATTCACGTGTCCAAGCTTTTGATGCCACAACTCAGCATCACTTAATTGGGACAGTTTGCAAAGAGCATCACTTTGAATTTGGTAGCAATTATCTGAAGTCCTTTGACCAGTGAGAATACATGGTCCATTCTCCTCGTAGACTTCACACTTCTCACGGTTGAACTTGACACTGAAACCACCGTCGCACAGTTGACTTATGCTAATCAAATTTGCAGTAAGTCCTTCTACCAGCAGCAAATTTTCAAGAGTCACAATGCCTGAAACATGGAGAGTTCCTTGGCCAACGATTTGGCCATTCGCGCCTCCACCGTACTTTACTTTTCCACCTCGAAACCTGACAATGTTGGAAAGCAGCTCCTCGGACCCAGTCATATGCTTGGAGCATCCACTATCGAAATACCAGGCTCCAGGGATGTGGGACTTCAGGGAGGTATGGATCATGTTACACTTGACGTTATTCTTCTTGACCCACACTTGTTTGAACCTGTTTTTGGTATTGATGTTGGTATGACGGAAACCAACATTGGATTTAGCAGCCGCATTAGATCTCTGAAATTACCTTCTCTCGCCTATGATCTTCCATCAAAAAGGCCGAATGTGTCCGGGCTCGCCACAATGATGGCACACGAACTGTCTCCTCCTCTTCTTATATCGCTTGGGCGATTTCTGCTCCTGACTTGGCACTTGAGGTGGCAAATTTAGTTTAAATCATATTCCTTGCTTCGAGGTTTCAGGAAAGCTAATCTCCAAGATTTCATCAAGCTTAACTTTGCCTTTGTTCAGATTTGCTATGTTTCCATGGACCTTTTTCAGCTCGGTTCTCATCTTCTCTAGCTCAGCATCCTTCTTGGTGAGCGATGTTTCCAGTCGAACAATTATGTCAGTCTGATCATCCTTTTCTTTGGTCAGTTTTTCTACTTCTTTCACGAGATCCTTGACCTTGAGTACCTGTTTTCCCCAACTGACAAACAGTTGCTGGTGCTCAACACTCAGTAGTTCATACTCCTTATGATAATTAGGGAATTCTACATTCAAGCAAACGATGTTGGTTTCAAGGATATCAACATGGACATCGTCGTCCCAAACAACATGGGTAAATAAGGATGGAACAGGTTCAGTTGACTCGTAATCATTGACATTCTCAGTGAAATCAGTAGCAACCATGCTTTTCTTCCTAAGAGTGTTAGGACACTCATTTTTGTAGTGTCCCCAACCTTTACATTCATGACATTGCACCTCACTGAGTGGTCTCGTGGTATTGGATGCGTTTGGAATTGAAGACGTGGACTGAGATTTAGGAAGAGCACGTCCAGTGAACTTTGGCGTGGACACCTGTGGCCTGATCTTCGAATTTGAGCCTCCAAGGCTATTCTTCTTCTTCAAGAAACTGTTGAAACGTTGGGTAACAAACGACAATTCATCTTCACCAAACGTAGTAGATTCCATCTTCTTCAAAATTCCATTGAAATCAAACTCCTCATCATCGTCATCGTTGACTGGATTCACATCGGATGAAAAAGCAACATTCTTCTCCTTTGAGTTGGAACCAAGGTGTTCCATCTCATACTGCTTAAGATTTCCAACTAAGGTATTGAAATCAATGTTATCAACATCTTTAGACTCTTCTATGACAACCACCTTCATATTATATTTTTTCGAAATAGACCTCATCAGTTTTCCTACAAGACGAGAGTTAGTTATTGCCTCACCAAGTTCTCTGCACTCGTTTGTGATGTCTGATAATCTCATGGAGTAGTCCATGATCGACTCCTTCTCATCCATTCTCATCGCTTCAAACGTGGACAACAACATTCTCAGCCTTGATTTCTTCACGCTCGCAGTTCCTTCACACACCCTTGGAGTGCGTCCCATGCGTCCTTTGCTGAATCGCAATTCTTGATGACTCTGTAGTAGCTTGCATCTACATAACCACACAAGGCGTTGATGCATTTAGAATTCCAGTTTGCAGCAGCCACTTCGTCAGCAGTTCAGTCTTCCTCTTTCTTGGGGATGGTGTCGCCTTCACTATCAGTGACACGTGGCTTTTCCCATCCAACGAGGATGGTTTTCCATGCTCGTTCATAAATGCTTTTTAAGTGTCAACGCATCCTCTGCTTACAGAGAGAATAATTTTCTCCGTATAGAATCGGTGGCCTTGGGTTGCCTTGAGCGTCCATAGCACCTAAACAATAAGGATCAGTACTTAAAAGGTTAAGTAACCCGCTCTAGATGCCAATTGTAAAATTTGAAAGTCTATGATTTTAAGAAATAAGTCTCAAATTTACGATATTGTTATCAATATTTAACAACACTGGTTAACAACATCGACCAGAGTAAAATAATAATATGCAGCAGAAAATAAATTTAAGAACATGGTTTAAACAAATTCATTTCACAAGTAAAAGAACTGGTGAACTTGGGTGTACAAGCCCGAAAACTATATTACTTCCTTGTTTTTTGATCAATACATAAATATTAAGTAATATATGAAAACTAAAGTATCAACACATGATACTAAATACTTGTCGCCTAGGTTGAACAAGCTCTTCTCCGTTGGTCACGCAACTTTGAATCACTTGTCGATCTCGATCAATGGCTCCAAGTAGTCTTCGTGTTCTTCAGTCCTTGTCGTGTGTCTTGCGTCTTGCTTTGCGTCGATTTCCTCTTCAAAATCCCGTGCGTCCAGATCGTAGGTAGCTTTAGGATTCTATTGTCTTAAATAGACAATTCTAGAATCCTAAACTAGGTAAACAAATAAAAACAAATCCTAAACACAATCTAGGAAACTAATAAAGTCTTAAACATAAACTAGGAAACACAATATATTCTCAAATCTAGTTTCCTAACTTATTTTGTGACCAAAAAAGGCAAATAACAAAATAGGAATTATTGCCAATAATAAATTTCTCAACAAATAATGTTTTTGAAAGTTGTTATACATAATAATTTTTATTAATTAAATTATTTTATTTTGTTTTGAAAGGCGTTGTTATTGTGCTCGAGTTTGTATTATGAGGAGATCGTAGAACATAACTTTTACAGTTCTACGGCTCACTCGTGGCGCAGCCGTCTTCACGAGTAAAAGGCAAAGTGGAGAACGGAGGGGGTGCCCACGTGCGTGGGCGAGGACATCTGGAGGAGATTAGTAGTGGAGTTTGACAAGTCAGAGAATAAGAAACAGTTCGAGTAAGCGAGCAAGAATATGATGAGCGAGCCCGGTAGACCTAGTACTGGGATATCCAAGTACAGAGGCGGGTCTCGAACTGCTATTAGTCATGCACGTCAGCTCGTAAGTAAATTTAAATATATTTGTAAATTTAGCTCGTAAGTAATTAATTAGTTCATAATTAGTGATAAATTAAAATATAATTTAAATATTGTACACAACGTGAGGATATGGATGGGGAGCCCACTGCATTCGAACTTTTCTTAACTATGCATTAGAGACCTGACGACACTTTCACTGATCCTGTATCACAGCAGATTTTTTTAAGTATTTTTTAATGTAATTAATATAAATATATATTTTTCATTTTTAATCCTCATAACATAAATTATACATCAATTAAAATATTGCGGGAGGAGTATCAGAGACGTCTAGAGGAGAGACGTCCTTCATCACATGATTCTGCCGACGTTAACAAGTACGAGATCTACTAGAGACCGTCGGAGTGATGAATTATCGTCGATTTGGCATAAGATGCTTAGGAGATCTTCTGGCTTCGAAGACTTTCAGAGGCTGTACCTCTTCTGCTCCAGATAGCAGTGTCACGGAACTCCAGACGCAGTTGCATACTTTTAGGAGTCATGTCGAGACACAGCTCGAGGCAAACGAGCGGCCACATCAGAAGTAACTCTAGGCAATACGCGATGAACTTGCTCGTGAATGGCTCGAGATGCAGGCGACTCTCCATCAGCAGATGATGGAGGAAGTCACCGCAGTGATAAGAGCGCAACGTCGACAACCTCCCTCTAATCCTCCAGGTGGTTCTCTAGTTGATTCTTCAGATTCTGCAGAGTAATAGTGTTAGAAATGAAATATTTATTTTTGATATTTTATTTAAACTGTATACAATATAGGATATGTTAGTTAATTATATTTTATATTTAATTTTATATTTTTTGGGTCATGCAAATTATGTTACGTAATTGATTTTTAATTTGTGACGCGGGCACAGGTAAAAAAAGTAATAAATAAATAATAATATATAATATGCTGACGAGCTAAACCCGTCAGTATATGTTGATAGCCCTCAACTCGTTAGCAAATGCTGACGTGTTTCGATTAACGCCCAGGGGAGTGCTGACGAGTCTAATAATCCCGTCAGTATTCAAACACCGATGCCAGATATGCTAACAGTTAGTACCCGTCAGCACTCAGTAAATTGTTTGCTGACTGTTCTGCTCGTCAGCAAACTCCAATTTTTTTGTAATGCATATCTCTCAAGTTCTTCTACACACAAGATCTCCAAAATAGTGACGACATCGATACCCAACAAATTCACTCAAGTGATAATTTGACGGACTTATTCACGAAGTATTACCAACATCTTCGTTTAGAAGATTGGTACACAAGATTGACATGCGCCGACTCAAAAATCTACATTGAAGGTTTTCGGTGGGAGTAACGTTATACTCTTTTTTCTTAAACTAGGTTTTGTCCCATTGAACTTTCCTGACAAAATTTTAACAGGACAACATTTTACGATCATTTAACATGGAGTGTAGTGAATGACAATTGTATCCCTAAACCCTAATCTTATATCATACCTATAAATAAGAGGCTCTATTAATCATAATAAAAACGCTCCATATTTTATTTTCTCACAACTTCCTCTCCACTCTATTTCACAACCTAATCTAAATTATAGAGCAATTTTCCTTTTCTATTTTCTTTCTTAATACTCTAGAATAAATGAATTTATTAATTTCTAATAATAATGATACAGTTTATGGCCAACAATATCATTGATATAATGAAAAAAATTCACATTATTAATTTTATATTATATAATCATGATTTAATTATTATTTTATTAAAACAATTGAACCGTTCGATGGGAGACTGGTTAGCCAACCGGACCAATTTTTAACATTGATTGCATCGCAATATGGATGTATGTCATGTATACAGATTATTTTGTACCTACATATTTGGAGGTCATCACATTCACTCGTAATGTTTCTACGAACACATTATTTTTTTTTGGGCGACTTCTCTAATATCTGCCCGACTGAAATTGAGAGAATTTGAAATTACGGGATATATTTTGCAAATCATGATTTCCGTTGGACTATTATTGCCTATCCCATATAGTTAGGGCACAAAGTTGCAATTTAGCGATGCAACATTGACTATCTCCAACGGATTGTCTATCAAACTCTCTAAATCTCACTTCCTAAACTAATTCTCTCTATTATTTCAGACTCTCCGAATCTCACTCCCAAACTAATTCTTTCTATTATTCTATTATTTCATACTCTCCGAATCTCACCCCCTAAACTAATTCTTTCTATTATTCTATTATTTCAGACTCTCCGAATCTCACTCCCTAAACTAATTCTTTCTATTATTTCAGATTCCCTATCCCAGTTTACTTTATCATCAGACTCTCTACTTATGTCAGTTCCTTCTCCCTATTCTATTTATACTCCAACATACTCCCTATTAATAAACTCTTTATCATACATTTATACGGAGTCAATTTAAAAACTAATGATGATAATAATAATAGGGAGCCATGTTTGGCTCTCTACATATAGGGAGCTTGAATAAAATGTAGGGACTCCTAAATTTGATTAGTCCCTATAAGGAGGTTGTTGGAGCGAGTTTTATTATTTTGACTCCCTAAATTGGCTAAGGAGTCATTATAGGGAGTCTCTTGGAGATGGTCATGAATATTGCAAGCCAACAGTGGACAAGGATATATACATGTAATACCAGAGGTTAGCCTAGCTTACAATAAGCAAAACACCCACTTTAGCAATAAACCAAAGTAAGAAGGGTTATAGTTATCACAAAGCCTTTTCTGCAAGCAATATTAACCATTGCAATGTGTGATGTGAAAATAAAACAAACAATTCCCAGTCTACAACACGGGCCTTAAACTCCCAGTCTACAAACAATTACACACACACACAAAATATATATATATATATATATATAATAATAATAATAATAATAATAATAATAATAATAATAATAATCCCATGAGGTTTGGCTTTGGGTAGTTAAAAGAAAATCCACAAAAAAATCAAATTGCAGAAACCTCCTCGGTTTGATTACTGTTAATTGAACAAGCGGAATTTATTTTACAAATATATCCCTTACTTTTCTCCATATTACAAAATAAAAAAGTTGGGGCTCTTTGTAAAATTTAGAAAAACATAATCGTGATATATTTGAGGATGTCAGCAAATTCTGTCGTCGGTTCAACTAAGGTAAAACAGAATCAAAGCTTGAGTGGGTGATTTTTGCACTTTTAAGATTTCTACAGATTTTTCTCTTGGTAATTTCCCAAACCTCGTGGGTTTTTTCGTAATTATCCCCATAAACAATGGTGCACAAAACGATGACTTAGAAATCATCAACAGCAAAGCGAAACTATATACAGAAAGCGAAGTGTACGGATAACCATATAAGATTTAAAACCTGACTCAGAAGTGCATGCTCCGCAACTCATATTCAATACTATTTGTACGTACAGTTTGGCTTTGAAAGAAATAGCGACATGATGTGTTCCGTAACAAAAATGCATATCTGAAGTATGTATCTATTTGATTTTCACACCATCACTCATTTCACGAATACGAAAAACATCTATTTTATGAGGTTAAAAAAAGGACCATCAAATGAATCCATTGATCACTGACTGAATAACATTCTATCATATGCAGAATAAACAAACGCAAGTACACAATGATGGCAACTCGAGATAATGAAACATGCTGCGAAACCTAGCTAAGCACTTGAATCAAAAGTACTAGTATATACAAATTCAAAATGACAAGTCAACCACATTTATTTAAACGCAATGACTAAAAGATTCATACAAAAGAAAACAAAAACTCGGAAACAATATCCCAGAAAATCAAAGACAGCAAAAAACGCACAACTGAATTAAAAAGGCATTAACCAATTTATAAATCAGGCATATCAAGATCATTCCAAACAAAAACACTTTGCATAACAACTCAATAAACAAGTCAAATTACATTTATTCCTTGAAACAGCTAACTGCACAAGCACATGTAAGGGGGGGAAGGAAAAAAGCACAAGACCTTTCTTCAATCAGACTCGACGGACCGGGCAGCCTCTAATTCGAGCCTCTCCAGGGCTTTCTGATGGGCCCAGGTCTCAATCGTCAGATCGGGCTTGGCACTGAGACCCACTCCGAGAATGACTACAGTGAGGAAGCTAGTGAGGTAGCATGGCAGCTCCCAGTCTTCCCACTTTCGAGACTCCCCGGGCGGCGGCGGCGTGCGGCTGAAGGCCAAGCCTTTGGGCCGATCCTCGTGTCCTGGACTCACCCATCTGCTCGGCCCATTTCCTCCGCCGCCACGGTTCCGCAGGGACGGGCTCAATCGGGCCCGTATAGTACTCGCGGCGACTGCGAAGGGTTTTAGGGATGACATCTTGAATTTTTTCTCCAGAGAGAGTGACTGATCGAGTTTTGTCAGTAATTATTCGGGCTTATTGGGTGTGGGATAATACGACGTCGTGGCGAAATGGGACGTTTGACGTTCTTATTTATTTATTTACTAGCGGAATACCCGTGGGAACACACGGGTATAGAATATGTATACATATACACATTACACATTATATTATTGAGCGTATTAAGAATAAATAATTTAAAAATAATAATAATGATTAAAAATATATTATTTAATTTACATAGCGCAAAATTTCTTTATAAATAACATTATTTACTATATTTACATATCTACCGTCTTTGTCATAATAGAGTTTTTTCAATCATTTTCTATTTTTACTATTGACATTGCAAGATAAAACTGAACATTACTACAAATTGATGACACAAAATAATTGAGTATTTATCTGTTGTATAATAAAATATCTTTTTAATACTATACCAAAAAATATTGCAATGCAAAAAGATAAATATTTTATTATGAGAAACAAAAAAAATAGAGAAAAATATAGACTTTCTTCTAAACTAAATTATTTGAAATTTTTTAATAAAAAATAAAGAAAAGGATATGTTAGATCTGATAAAATATATAACAAGTTTTATTCAAAATAAAATTGTATTTTGCAAATAATAAAGAAAATTTCACATATTTCAGATAAGTTGAAAATGAACAAAATTGAAAATATAAAGTATCTCTAAATGTGTAAATAGTCCCATGATTCTCAAATGTATCATATATTTTCATCTTGTAAATAATATATCAACAAATCAGATAAGGGAATATTAAATTAATCGGGCACCCAAAAAATTATATCATAAAATACAATAGAAGTTTTTGTAAAAATATCTACAAACAAATTAATCGGGCACCCAAAAAATTATATCATAAAATACAATAGAAGTTTTTGTAAAAATATCTACAAACAAATTAATCGGGCACCCAAAAAATTACATCATAAAATACAATAGAAGTTTTTGTAAAAATATCTACAAACATCTGGTTAAATTGATGGGCAATGTCTATTATGTAGATCGAGGAATATAAATTAAAAAAATTGGTATAAAAAAGTAAAAAAATAATGTTTGTTAATAGATTGTTTTTAAATATTTAATATGGTCAATTACATAATATAAAATCGGAGAGAAAACACGAATGGGTGTATATCTTTGTAAGAATATACAGGAATATGTAGTTAAATTGATCCATACCAAAAAAATTATAATTCATAAAATACAATAGAAAACACAGATAACATAGAAATCTATGATAATGTATAATAAAATCTTCAAGTTTTGTAAAAATATTTAGAAAATTGATCAGCACCATCTATCATGAACATGTAGTTAAATTGATCGACACCCTAAAAATTACGATTTATAAAATACAATAAAAAAAAATTACAATTCATAAATAAAATAGAAAACAACAAATAAAATAAAACTCTATATAATAGTGTATAATAAATCTTAAAATTTTGTTAAAATATGCAGTGAAATTGATCAACACCGTATGTAATATAAATTAAAAAACTGGTATAAAAAATTAGTAAAAAATAATGTTTGTTAATAGATTTTTTTAATATTTAATATAAAAACACAGCAATTACATAATATAAATCAAAAGATTTTGTCAAAAATATGTAGGAAATTACATAATATAAATCAAAAAATTTTGTCAAAAATATGTAGGAACATGTACTTAAATTGATATCATTGTCTTTCGTGTAGATCGTGTAATATAAATTAAAAAACATTGGTATAAAGAATTAGTAAAATTAAAATTAATGTTGTTAATAGATTTCTTTAATATTTAATATGAAAATACCAGTCAATTACATAATATAAATTAAAAAATTTTGTCAGAAAAATTAATTCAATTAAATTTGTAGAGAGAAAACATGGATTGGCGTATTATTAATTTGGCTTGAAATAGAGGCAAAACACATGAGAAAAAAACAGGTGGATAGAACATAAAGGAAAAAATTAGCATAACACGTAGATAGAATAAAAAAAATAAAAAATAATAATCTTATAGACACATACAAAGAGAAAAGAAAGTAATGTACCACGTAGATAGAATAAAAAAATAAAAAATAATAATCTTATAGACACATACAAAGAGAAAAGAAAGTAATGTACCACGTGAGGCGTAAATTTAAAGTGTAATTTGAATTTGAATTAATATAATAGGGTGAATTTATTTATTTATTTATTTTTTAACAAGAGGGACGCTAGTTCGTTTTAATACGGTTTTATCGGGGTTATTGAGGGTAGGAGTAGTAATTATTCATTTTTATTTCCCACTTTCTTTCTCTCTTTTTCTTTTTTCTATTTTTTTTAAACTCGACTTTCAAGTGTACAATACTATAGCAACCCCAATCTCTTGTGCTATCAATTAAACCTCCAAAAGCAAGAATGTCACACACACATAAAATATAAGTAATTGATAATTTCACAAAATAATCTACCAATAATCTCCACACAAACACACCCCTTTTACAATATGATGAAACCTACTCTTATCCCTTATCAGCACCTCCCTACCATAAACCTGAGACACAAACTTAGCAAAATTATGACAATCCACACAAATTCTCAAATTCTTCATTATTCGTATAGCCTTCCCTTCAGAAACATTCATCATCCCAAAAGCCAAAGCCATTTTCTCACTATGACCCAACAACAATCTCTCCTTTTGCTCCTCATCCACGTCGTACAAAACACAACTCAAATCAGGACAATAACCAAAACCCTTTATCCTATCCGATAATTCTCGTACCTTAGACAAAATCTCGTCTTTTCTCGGATGCGATCGATCACTTGCATAAAATGTATGGATCGTACGTCCAAATTCAATCCAGCTCTTTCCGGGCTCTTTCTTCACCGCCTTTCCTTTCATCAACTCTCTCATTTTTCTAACCTCGTTCCATTTCCCATCCGACGCGTATAAATTGCAAAGAATCACATAATTCCCGGCATTGCGAGGCTCCATCTCAAGAAGCCGATCACCGGCGATTTTTCCAGCCCTGACGTTCTTGTGAACCCTACAAGCGCCCAATAGCGAACCCCAAATAGCAGCATTCGGTTCGAAAGGCATCTCTTTTATGAATTGCAAGGCCCGTTCTAATTGGCCCGCACGCCCGAGTAAATCGACAACACAGCCGTAGTGCTCGATACTAAGGTCAATCGGCTCGATACCGTTTTTGCAAGCCACCTCATCAAATATTTTCAGGCCCGTGTTTTCCATCCCTCCGTGGCTACATCCCGATAACACAGTTAAAAGGGTCGCGCTGTCGGGCTTAATATTATTTTCATCCTTCATTTTATTATATAATTCAACTACAGTTTTCCCCATCCCATGTTTACTGTACCCAGCCATCATCGCGTTCCAAGAAACAACAGTTCTTGCAGGCATTTCGTCAAACACCCTCCTAGCATAAGTTATGTTTCCACATTTCGAGTACATATCAATCAAGGAATTCTGAAGGACAATATAAAATGTTAATTCAGATCGAAGAACATGGCAGTGAACTTGCTTGCCGTATTCAAACGCAGCAAGCCCGGATAACGCGGTTACAATACTAGCATAGGTAACATAATTAAAAACCATTCCTTTTGTCTGCAACGTGCGAAAAAGCTCGAGCGCCTCGTTATCGAGTCCCAATTGAGCATAGCCCGAGATCATAGCCGTGCAAGACACAACATCTCTCTCGGGCAAACCCTCGAATACGATCCGGGCTTCGTGGGTTTTTCCAGATTTGGCGTACAAGTCGAGAAGTGAGCTACCGACGTATATGTGGAATTCGAACGGGCTCTTAACGATATGTGAGTGGATTTGTTGCCCGTATTCGAAACCGTAAGGGCCCACACAAGATGTAAGTACGGTTGCGAAAGTGAACTCGTTCGGATACGTACCTGTAACCTTTTTCATGTTACAGCAGCAACAGCAAAAAAGAAAAAATGTAAAACTTATCTATTTTAGAAGCAAACAGAAGAGGTAATGTTCTAGTTACATAAAAGAAAAGAATTGTAAAAGTGCTTTTACTTATATTCTCTGAGAAAACAGAACAATATCTTTTGACACAGTTCTGCAATATTATTTAATTTATTTAGATTTAACAAGAGCAAAATTTCCTAAGGGTTACCTGATCGTAGCATCTGAACAAAGAGTCTGAGAGCTTCTAAGTAAAACCCAGTCTTAGTGTACCCAGAGATCATGGCGGTCCAAGACACTACGTTTCTCTCACGCATATCATCGAACACTTTTCTCGCATCACGCAAAACCTCACACTTCAAGTATAGCACGATCATCCTTGTTCGGAGATACACAGGAGGAAGATAACGAGTCTTGATCATGTGGGCCTGCACCCTTTGGCCTCCACTCAAAGACTTTGAATTCACACACTCGTTTAACAGAGCATCGTAGTCTTTGAATTTCATGTCGAGCCCCTGTATGGACATTTGTAGTAACGCATGATTTAGGTTACTCTGGGATTGTGTAGTGTTTGAATTAGAGGTATTGGGAGGGAAACAATGAGGTGGCGTTAGTTGGTGGGTCGTAAAGGGTCTGTATTTTGAACTTGAGATGAATCCAAGTGGTGTTAGGGATTTGGGATCATGAAAAGATTTAGTTATTATTTTTTTCAGAAGCATATTTCTGTGAGGTGATATGGATTTGCAGGAAATGGTGTAATATTATTTAATCATCGTGTCAAAGTACTCGAATTTGTGATACTTTTCTCACGGGAGGGGTGTAATGATTATGTATTTATTTATTTATATTAATAAAACAATGAATTGAATGTAATGATGTGTATTAGTTTCTAAATTTTTGAAAAGAGGAATGTGAGAGTTTGCAGTGAAAATTGGTTCAAAACAATTCTCCCTCGCTTTTGTGAAAGTGTCTCAACCAATTTGTGAACGGTTTGACAATTCATTATTGTATTTAACACTATCCAAGAACTTGATATTCATTGCGTTCCATATGGAGTTTAAAACAGTGTGAATGAATGTAACAACTGATAGATCAAAGCAACATAACAAGGCTTAGTTGTTAATTTTGATTACAGTGACATTTTTTGTTGGTGGAATTTGGTTTATAAAGTGGCAATCTTGCAAGTATAAAAATTAGCATCTCTTGTCAACGAGTAAATAAAATCCCATAAATCTTGGTTTTTGCACGATTTAATAAGTGCATCTATAATGATTCAACCACTGAGAGAGATTTTGTAAAGAAATGAATTTTTGGCTTTTGACTTGGCATCTAATGTGTCACGAAAAAATTTGTGAAAAACACTTTTCAAAGGTTTTTCCATATTGGATGTCTTAAATTCAAACACAGCACAGCAGGCTGCGCCAATGCATAAACAGGGAACATCAGATTACCCGCGAGGCTACAAAAATAACAACTGCTGTAACAAAGTTAAAAACACATGGCACGAATCAAGAATAATCTTCAGTCTTCCCATGGCTATGGGTCTGTCTGTGACAAAAGTCAGATATCATTTCTTTTACAGATTTGGCTATAAGATCAATAAAACTGTATCTCAAACCGCTCATCCATTATTCTCAGAAAATAAATAATAACAATAATATATAGATTAACCATTACCAAAGTCATCAACCTCGATGTATTACTACTTAAATTAGTAGTATTAACATATTATATCTATATATGGCTTAACCAAGTTTACCTCTGGATAATTTAATATAAAGATTTCCATCCGGCAGCAATTGTGCGTGTGGTAATCAAAACCAAGCTCAATGCTGAGAAATCTGAAATAACCTAAGCTACTAATATATCCGGTATATACAAACCTAGCTACTCGATCGGGAAACTCTTGCCCTCCTTCAAAGCTCCATTTTCAGCTGATTCGAGTGCAGAGATGCTGTGTGGACACGATGAAGTTGTATATTAGTTATCCCAAAAGTTAAATCTTGAATCATTTATATCTTCTACAAAATGATCTTGTCCCGTAGCATTTTATAAAGGTCTGTATTTACTAACTAATACCCCTACTTGAGGGTGCAATTTTATAAATGAGGCAAATGTAATTGTAGTTTTAAAAGATAATGTTTTTATTTTTTTGTTAGGCTAAACCTCAGAGGTAGTTTTGTAGTTAACCCTTTTATAAATGATGAGACACATCTTGGACAGTTAAAATCGCTATGTTACACTCAGTAATTTAAAGATAACCTTGATATTCTAAGAATGGTAATATGACAAAACCATAAACCTAATGAGGAGAAGGGATAAAGTTAAAAGTGATTTATTAATAAAGTGTATTTACCTGAATTTGCTGGAGAGTCGTAACTTAAAAGTGAGTTATCTGGAGTAATGAAGTTAGAGGTGTCTTCTTCTCTGACCCAGGATGGCTGATGGAGCCCATCAAAATGCAACGGCTGCTGATATTGAAGTTGTCTGTTCCCATTGATTTGTCCCTCGGGCCAGATGGATGGATCGAACATGCCCGGGTAGCTATTATCAATCGACGATCCACTCTACAAGTAAATGAGAATGTGAAAATTATAACAAATTAAATTGACGTGTACGTATTTTAACAGCAGTGGCTTTTTAACATTTCAATTACCATAACTGACTATCTATTGGCATCATAATCAAACAAATTACAGAAATATATCGATCAATTATAAGATTCTCTACCACTTACCTAGCCCGTGAAACAAATTTTCAAAAAATGGCAAGAACAATGCGTTAAAATTGAAGAACAAACTCATGACCATTCGATAATTTGCCATTACATGAATTAAACATAACTTTCAGCAAATTTAGGTTATGCAACCATTGAGCGAAAATAATTGTAAGCTCAAATACTTACTTCTGCAGCAATGAGGGCGTCGAGGCTGAAATCAACTCTTGTGTTAACAGCAGCAAGTCTCATAGACAAAAACTGTATCCAAATAAACACTCCCTATCAGCTGAAGCTATTGAAATGCAATACAGGACTAACAAGACAAAAAAAAAAAAAAAAAAAAAAAACTCTCATCTTTTGTTGGTTACGATTTGAGGTCTTTTAATAGGATATAAATCATTCATAACTCCATAACTCTCCATTTCAATGTAAATTCTATTTTTGTGATTACAGCATCCAAGATGTACAAGTGTGTACAATGTGAGAGCTTCACTCTCTTCACTATTTTTGTGATTTCAATCTTTACAAAGTTTAATAAGATAGTCTGATACGAGCACTTTGGTAGAAAATACCCAACTATTCCACCCAATTGACCACACTCGAGCACAGACCAACATATTGAATCTAGCATTAATACAAAAGAGGCAAGGATGTGTCGAGTCTGACCTCCACTTGACGTTGAAGGGCTTGCACGTGATTTATTATCTCATCCAGCACCATTGCAGTACCTGAAATCTGTAGGGGAAAACAAGTATTATACTCTACACATTCCAATCGATTTCTTTATCAGACAGAAAATCGCCCAATGAAAAATTAAAGGAGCTGAACAAAAATATCTACTGTATTGAGTTAGTAATTAATAAACTGGCACCTTCTGAACTAGCTCTATCATTATCAACATCCTTCTCTTTCATAAATAATTCTGCCAAGAGAGTGACATTTCAATATTTATTCTGCCAACATCTTAGTGAATGTTTACTAATATGGAATATTTGATTCATATCTGCACTGTTTAGTCATGAACTTTCTTATTTAACTCCTTAATATTGATTTGAATAACAGCCAAAATGACCATCGCATAAAAGAAACGGAAAGAAGCGAGTAAAGAATTCAGAGGAATCGGAAACATTCAGAACTGAAGCATCAAACCATCTGAATCCATTAACGTTCAAAAGGCTTCAATAAAAGCAACTTTACATTTACCATCTTCTTCAATCAATCCCCATAGCACATTTAAATATCATCATACCTGTATCTTAACACCTAGCCTGAAGAAAACCAACTATTACTCAAGTTCAACATCTATTGTAAATTTGTTAGCTACTGTAGACCCAAGTTTGAAACTAAGACCTACGTCCAGCATAATTCTTAACTACCATCCGGTGACCCTAATATTTTGAAAGGGATCTTATAGATCATAGACCAAAGCAGATTTAATAAAATGCTAGTTACTATTGATAAAGAGGAAAATATGATAAATAGTTGAGTAATTCTCAACAATATCCTCATAAATGACAGAAAGATGCAAATGGCCAAAAGGTGAAGACGTAGTGTAAGAATTACGAGAGGGACACTTTAGTGGCAGCCCGCCACTTTTCTTGGTGCAAAAGACATCAGCTTTTTCTTTCTTTTCCCCAATTAAAAAGTTGAAAACGACCGAACGATCCCTTATATTATCAAATCTTTTACAAACATATCAATACTTTTTTTACAAATGAAAGGCATAAGATAATCATCAGGAAAAAAGAGGCAGTATAATCAAGACAAAAAATGATTTTCACAATCTAATAACCCACTAACTTCGACAAAAACAAATTATCATAATAATTAATCAGTGAAGAATTTAGCATTTGAGAAACGACAGCGTTTGACAGCTGACCTTGTTACATCCTGGGACCAGCTCCTGCAATAGCTTCATCCTGGCATTGATCTTCTCTCTCCGGGCCTATATAAAAATTAAGAATAAAGTTGAATAATTGCAAACTTATTGCAATGTATGGCTACTAATCAAGATCAAGAAAATGATTAAAGACAAATTAATGAATTTGGAGAATTACTCTTTCAGCTAAGCTATGGCTATCGGTGGCTTGGCCGCGACGGGCTCTGACATGAACATATGGAAGCTTCTCGCCACTTACTTCAGAAGCTTCATTCGCCAACACTTTTTTGCTCTTTTTATTCGATTCTTTAACCTGAAAACACGCGCGGAAATTGATAGTTGAATATGGATTATTTTACAACAACACGAGTTTCTTCAATCGATAGAGAGAAAATACTCTCCGAGTTAATTATCTCCAGTCTTAATTTCCGAGGCCGGCTAAAGATGCTTAATATGATAGTAAACTAAATCCAAATGTAAGTATAAATGAACAAAAAGCAAATCCAACCAAAGACATAGCAGTGTGAGTTTGAATTTACCTTTTTCTCCCTCTCCTTTCGCTTGCCAGACTTCGAACTCTGATTTGAAACCGCCGGTGAAGAGGAATTCGGGCGCGAGTCCGAGTCCAACGGCTCTTGCTTCACTAAATCAAGTTTCATCGAGCTTGACGCCGACAAAATTGTTGTACTCTCCGGCGAATTATCAGCCGAAGCGAAGACAGAAAATTTCGCCGCGCGGTCAATGAGGGCAATATTGGAAGGAAAAATTGGGGGCGGCATAGGTTTCGCCGGAAACTCTTCCTTGATTAAGAGCTCCACAGCTTGAGGCGGCGGGAGTTCTAGGAGCGCCGTGAAGGAGCTGCTGTCCGTTTCTGGTGGAACGGAGATTAAGCCGTGGATTTCGTCGAACCCGAACCCCATCTCTCCGGGTTTGGGTCCGAATATTCCGGATCTAAATTGCGGTTGCGTCGCTTCAACTTCCCGTTCCATAAATTGGGGGTAATTGACTAATTTGTAAAGTCAAATTGTGATGCCCAAATATTTTTCTGAAATTCAAGGTGCCGAAAACCAAAGCTTACTTCTCCGAACTCCAAATTATCAAGGATTCAAAGAATGAGTGGAAATGAGCCGGGGATGTTAGAGATAAACAGAAAAACGAGTTGAATTCAAAGAGTTTGAACTCAATTATTGAGATACTACGGTTTTCTCTTCGTAAACTCAGAGCATCTTTCAAAAATGTCGGGAGAAATACACCGAAATTGAAAAAAATAAATAAATAGCTCAATCACCAAAGAATGCAGCCGAAACTCGAATGATTCCAACAAAAATCCAGGCATTACTTGCCAGTAATTATTCCGGAAATGTCCACATTTTCCAGAATCCAAGGGGAAAAGAAAAGGAGTTAAATGTACCAAGAAGAATTTCAAGCCATTTTTAGCTTAATTTACCAGAAAATATATTACAGGAAGAAAATGAGAAATAGCGGGCTCCAAATAACTGCTGCAGATTATCTGTTTTTGTTTTCAAATTTCCTCCTCGAAGCTCCGATTTCAATGGCGGTCAAGCCTACACCTCCGATGGTTTTCTCTCTCTACAGTGCGTGTGTGTGTGTTTGAGTGTGAAATGAATTTGCCTTTTTTTCTTCATCAGTTTATATCAGGAACCCAACCCCAACTGTTCTGGGGAGTGCGAAAGCAACATTTGCTGTTTGGTCCCTACTCTCTCTGTCTCTGCCGTCTTTCTCTATCAACACCAATAATATCCCTATTTCATTCAATGTTGTCTAATATCACGTTAATTGTTGGTCTATATTTAGGGTCTTGCAATATTTCATTATTAAGTGTTTTGTAAACAGATGGAGTAGAGTCTATTCAAATTTGTTTAAATATTTGTCTTAAGTTTTAAATATGTGTTCAAATTTGGTTTGTTATTTTATTCATAATTTCTCACTTTTTTTTTTCTTGGTAGTTTAGTTAAGTTTGGACAAACATCGTGTATTATTGGATTGGTTTATTATGCTATTAAGTTGAGATCAAAGAAACCTTTAATTATCAATTTTGAGTATACAAACCCGAAAACTATATTCCTATAATTCTTTTAAAATCAAATACGAAATCATAAATTAATATATGAAAACATTAGTATCAACCGATTTTGCTATAAAATCAGCTTTGGTTCCATAAGACGGAACCAACTGCCCGGCTGGCAGCTTATGTGGCAAAAGGAGATGTGTCATTTCAGATTAAATAAATTTTGTCAAAAAAAAAATTCACTCTCTCTCCTTATCCCGTTTTCATCTCCGTCGGCCCCTCTCCTTTGGTTCTCTTTCTCCCTTAGTTTTCACAGGCAATAGCCGCAAGCCTCTCTTTCTCTCGCATTAAATTGAACACAAACCAACCGAAAACCACGTAAGCTGCCTACGAACACGAATTTTCACCAAAAATTTAACTAGGGTTCCTAAGGTTCGATTTTCTCCCTTTTTCATTTTAAGGTTTTCGTTACTATTTTTCATTGTACCTAGGGTTCGGATTTACCAGGGGTTTGGTTTGATTTTTTTCTCCTGCCTTCGTTTGATTTCCCCTTTTCTCTCTTAATTCTTTTATGAACATGATTCTTTTTATCTGGTTTTATAGCAAAACCGCAAGTAGTAGTAACTCCATAACTAAACATGATTATTATTTTTTAACACAGGTATGGACGTGATTCCGCAAGTAGATTTCGCAATCTTGCCTAACTTAGGGCTACAATTTCAGTCGTGGGAAGAGGCTCGTGAATACTACAATAAGTATGCTAAAAAAGCAGGTTATAGCACGCGTATTGATAACAGTAGAAAAAATGAAAAAATGGATGAGGTTGTGTGGAAGATGTTCACTTGTTCTAAGGAAGGGAAGACAAGTGAATCGCATCGGAAAAAGTGCAGTGGACAAACTACAAAACGGAGAAGGGGGGTGACACGATGTGGCTGTGAAGCTCGAATGAGCATTTGTAAAGTTAATGGCTTGGGAGGTGGAACATTTCGTAGAAAAGCATAATCATGTACTCGCTATTGAAAATTATTAACGAATTTAATCTAATTATTAAAATATAAAAATATTTATTAATAATAATTAATTCATAAAATTGAACAAGTGTTGAGAATTTTGAATTTTTATATGTATGTAAATAAAATTATTAATGGAATTAATCTAAATATTAAAATATAAAATTATTTAAAAATTAAAAAAAAAAGTTAATAAACGATAGACATCGAAACAAGAGACGAGTTAAGAATACTGTATATTTTGATAAATTCTGTATAATATACAAATATTAAACTAGTATAATATATCCTCCAACATAAACCCATTTGTATTCAAATAACTAGTATTGTACTCGTGCGTTGCACGATAATTATTTATTTTATTTTATATAAAAAATATACTATATTATATGTATTAAAATATTTAAATAAGTACTTATATACATGTATACTCAAGTTATATATATGTGTGTGTATTTCGGTAAGAACCATCACTTGTTCTCACACCAGAGATGGTTTTACCATAACCGCTCCCTATATATAAATCATCTAAATAGTATTCAAAATGATATAACTTGATTAATAAAAAGGTTGTTATTAGACGAAATGTACTTTAAAAATTATTAAAAAATTCCTTATACACAACATCTGTAGTTTTGTTACAATGTTTATTCTCATCATTGTCGATCATTATTTTTAAACTCTTACGATTGGTCACCCTTGATATAGCAACGTATGATTGACCATGGCTGAAAACTGGCTTCTTCAGGATCCAACGTGAGAGAGAGATTGTCCTTGAATCTTGTTGATCATCATAGCATATGACATAATCAGAGAAAATTATCATCATTGGAACTTGAAAGGCAACTCGGATTGGATGGTGTGACAGACATTTTAGGGATTAACAACAATTCACTTGCATTGCTTTCTTGAGAAATATTAGCCTATATAATATGATCGTCAAGTTAACAACCAATATTACACAACACAAGGGAATGATCGATATTTCTCAACAACATGAGTGAAATTCTAATATTTAATTTCTCATAGTTCGAGAATCCATAACATTTAATGGTATTTAGAAACTCTGGTGAGTGGACGTCCTACAATATGTCAATATTTTTGAATTGGATTTGCATGCATTATCAGACCTAAGATATACTTTACATTCTCCATCATTTTATGACATCATATATTTATTAATCAAATCGATGACATCAAGTGTTGGGGAAAGAATAGCACGACCATCCAAATTAGTGAATCATTCAGTAGTTTTTCCAAATTGTGGATATGTGCTCGCCACAATTGACGGAACATGGTCACCATCATCTTTCAATAATAGATAACCTAGATTTCAATTTTAATAATACCATCATTTTGTACTCCAACTATTACATCTCCCATGCTATTTATCGAGTTGATAAATTTCTTTAACTTGACACAATTGGGATTTGAATTGTGACTTTGCAGCACTACATTCTTGGTCTACTTCAAACTATGTATTGAGTCCATAAATGCAAAGATTTGATCAATTTGTGAACTATGTCTGGTCTAGTACCTTTTGGAACATCCGTCAAAATTTGATGAAAATCTCCACTAAAAATTATTATTTGTTACCAAATGGAAGTTCCGTATTAAAATTATTTTGCGATCTCATCACGTCTGTTAATATTTTGTCCAGAGTTTCAAAATAATGGTTATGCATCATTGGAGTTTCGTCCTAAATAATGAGATGCGCATCCACCATTAATTTTGCAAGTGGAGCACCAGTAATGATCGAAATCTTGATAGATATTAAAAGTAGCCTTAAATCTAAAATGTCTAGTTCTTCCTTTCGAAAGAAGAAGAGAAGTTATGTCGTTAGATATTACATTTAGAACAATTCCACTATTAGATTTAACAGTTGTAGAAAGCGTCCTCTGTATCTGTAGATGAGAAATACACCACCCTTGGTTAAATGTACTGCATCCATGACTTTATCGATTTTGCGAAATATAGTAAATTCGTACTAATGAAAAAAAATCTAGTTTCCTAGGTGTCTATTCTTTTGTTTTTGAGTATTAAAAAGAGTTTTTACAAAACTCAACATAAGCAAATTCCGTGCTTTCAGGTTTTTCTTATTGCGTTTCATTGCATTCGACTGATTATTATCACTATACAATACATTATGCTCTTTTGTAAAATGAAAGCTCTAGTACATGATAGGTGGAGTTTTATACTGAATTTCATAAACTAATATTTTCCACGCCGCTTCGCATGTAGAAATGTAATGACAATCATAATACATGTTGATCTCATCAAAAAATTTATCCTATGCATCCCCACATTTGTTTTGATAGAATGTTATAGTGAACCTATAGTTACATTTATTGACACGTTTGAAAAATACTTGATAAATCTAGATTAGTTACACTATTTAACATTTCAATGAGCTACACAATTCAGTAATAGATAAAAATTATGTGAAACGACCTTCTGGAGAACCGCTAGTAAATGCCGCGGGCAAGACAACATGAGTACCAACACTTGAGCGATCTGTTTCACCTCATAACACTACATCAACAATCTCATTGTACATCTCACTTCAAATTCTTTTGATGAGTTTTGACGTACCACAATTTTGAAAATTCAATAATTGTATATGCTTCAATTATGAATTGTTGTGTGAGTCATCGAATATATATAATAGTAAATACCTCCGTGTCTCTTTCATGCAATCGGTGAGAAAATAACTCCATCTAACTCACATACTATTTACCATCTCCTTTAGGCTTTCGAGGTTTAGAAAAATATATGTCTTCCATGTGGTTGTTTTCACCACATGAAAATAGTAATGGATAGTGTAAAGTAACGTACGAAGGATGCAAATCGTTGATACGTTTCAAATTATCAGATCTTTTTTCTACTACACTTCTATTAGTACCACTTTGTGGATCAATATCACCAACAACTAATCGAAAATTATTTGATCTTTTACGCATCTATTATAGAGGATGTCACGGTGTTTATTCCACTCGATACTGGTTTCGCACTTGTATTATTTTGCATGATTACTGAGATAGTAACAAAATACATTATTTTAAGAAATCAATTCAAATCAAATTTATTGAATCGTAATAATATTTGACAAATAACATGTTGATAGCCAATAAAACAAATAGTACATTGTATTGCATTATGCAATTTTGCATATTTTAATTAAAAAATTGGCAAAATTATTTTCGAGAAAAATGATAAATTTGATATTGTTGGACTCACAATAAAAGAAAAAATAACACACACACACACACACACACACACACACACACACATATATATATATATATATTCAAATGATCTTATTAATTTTTTAAATACTAATTAGGGTATCCATCCTAATTATGTTAAGAAGACTCCTATATAATTAAAGAAAAAAGTAAATCATCATTAGTATTAAATATTATTTATGAGATCAATTCAAATAAGAAAGTGTTGAATCGTAATAATTTTTGATAGATAACATGTTGATAGGCAATAAAATAAATACTGAATTATGTTGTCATTTTTATATAATTTAATTTTAAAAAGTGGTCAAATTACTTTTGANNTTTAATATTAATTAGAGCATCTAATATATTAAGTAAACTCCTATATAATTTAAAAAAAAAAGTAATTCTTCGTGACTTTTTCTTCTCTCTTGCATAGTTTTTTTCTATTGTTTTCACTGTGTAGCATGGATTGTATGTTTGCTACAATTTCATGCGAAGATAGTTTTTTTTCCTACGCATAATGAGCAAATGATAGAATAAGTATTCATAAAATATAAATATTACAATGATGTTGAAGATAATGTAAAATATAAATGCATACCTAACATAATAAATTCGATTTTGAACTTCAATCGAAATTAAGTATGACATTAATACTTTAAAAATTACTGTGTTTAGCAACATTTGCTTTCAGAGGTGCCCTTCCCCTTTTTGTTTTGGAATTTGTTGATCTTTTTCCAAATCTATTGTAATTGATGTCATAGTGTTCATTCCACTTAGTGTTGGGTTTAAACTTGTATTGTTTACGTGGTTCTAATATAATAACAAAATACATTATTTTATGAGATCAATTCAAATAAAAAATTATTGAATTGTAATAATAGTTTATAAACAACATGTTGATAGACAATAAAAATAATTTAATTAAATAAAGAGATTAAATTATTTTTGAGAAAAAAGTGATAAATTTGATTTGATATTGTTGGACTCGGAATGAAAAAAATATTAAAAAACGTAAAAAAATCAAAATAACATATACGTGATTATATATATACATATTTATATATATAATTTAATTTCTTATTATTTTTAATGTTAATTAGAGTATCTATCTTAATTATGTTAAGAAAATCCCTACATAATTAAAAGAGGAAACTAATCCTAGATGGATTTTTAATTAAGAAAAAAAACCTAATCATAATTAGTTAAATAAGGTATCCATCATAATAATGTTAAGAATATTCCTACATAACTAAAAAAAGAAAATAATCCTACATGACATTTACGTGGCATTTTTTCTCTTTCCTACTCATCTTTTTTTCTCTCTCCAAACCTCTCTTTTAATATATAGATAGATAGATAGATAGATAGATGTTAAAAGAAATAAAAAAAATAGTTGAAAATAAAAAATTTTAGTTAAAAAGAAAATCAAATCCAACCCAACGCGATTTATGTCCTGACTACGCCCATTGACAATGATGCAATTTATTCGACCCGAAAAACAAAAAAAGTCACAAAACTACAACAAACGCAGGACTTACAAAACTGCCACAACAAGTGTTAAATAAGAATAATTAAGGGAATTTGTTTTGGGAAAAATTCCCATATACTATTAAAACATAAAAGACAATTCCCATATAGTCCAATGACTCTTTTTATTCTCATATAAACCAAAAACTTCCCATATAATCAATAAATACATTTAAATTGTCAAAACTAACCCTACACCTTTTATAAGAACTCTTATATACTAACCCTACTCTTATAAACTAATCAATAAATATCTTCTTCCAGTCGCCGCCTACTTCCTTCTTCATCGAATAGACCCAGTAGCCGCGAAATCTCACTTCCATTAGCAAATAGTAGTACTTATCAAACCCCAGAATCGCGCAAGTCCGGGAAATGGCGAATTGAGGTTTCATTATTTTCTTATCTATTGGTCAAACACTCTCCAATTGATAGCCTTAAGCAAGAGCTTCTCGATGCTATTTCGCCGATGGACCGCGGTGCCACCGCCACTCCAGAGGACCAGCAGCGTATTGATCGGGCGAGTCGTCTTTTTTTCTTCTCTTCTTAATTTGTCTTTTCTATTTACTCATCCGATGGTAATTTGTAGCTTGGTTTTGTTCAGATTGCACGCAAGCTTGAGGCAATTAACAAAGTGAAGGAGCCACTCAAGTCAACTCTTCTAAATGAGAAATTGTCATTTCGAAATTACAAGCTACTCTACTAAGAAATTGCATGTTGATTAAGTAGTTTGGATAGGTAGTTTGCAA
This sequence comes from Phtheirospermum japonicum, assembly GCA_014905375.1. Taxonomy (NCBI): domain Eukaryota; kingdom Viridiplantae; phylum Streptophyta; class Magnoliopsida; order Lamiales; family Orobanchaceae; genus Phtheirospermum; species Phtheirospermum japonicum. The sequence goes on from BMAC01000478.1 coordinate 607,699, forward strand.
CATGTTGGTGAGGTAGTTTAGATAAGTTGTTTTGTATAAGTAGTTTGGATAATTACAAACTACTCTGCCGTTTTATAATTACAAACTGTTGAAGTAGTTTGGAATTCTGTGTTATGTATTCTGGATTTGAATTAGTAGTTTAGAATATGTAGTTTAGATTTGAAAATGAATTATATGTAGTTTGGGTTAGGTATGCCATTAATGTTGAAGTTGGAGTTGATGAAAGTGTATCTTATGAAATTCCTTAATGTAGTATAAAATTTRTCAATGTAGTATGATTATTTTCTATGTAGTTTGGAACTTGAGTGATCAATTATATGATATAGTTTTGAGATTTAATCGAGTAGTTCTGAATTTTTCGAGTAGGTTTGAAAATTACACGAATAGTTCTGAATTTTATACGAGTAGTTCTGAATTTTCGAAGAATAATTTTGATATTTACATGAGTAGTTCTGAAATTTACACGAGTAGTTCTGAATTTACATGAGTAGTTCGTCAATTTACACGAGTAGTTTTGAATTTTACACGAGTAGTTCGTCAATTTACACGAGTAGTTTTGAATTTTACACGAGTAGTTCGTCAATTTACACGAGTAGTTTTGAATTTTACACGAGTAGTTCTGAATTTACACGAGTATTTCTGAATGTACATAAGTAGTTCTGATTTTTACACGAGTAGTTTTGAATTTTCGAAAAACAAAATAAAATATTTATAAAGGGTAATTTAGTACTCTTATATAATTTTTGAATTAAATGGGAAGTTGAGATTTCAATGGCCTATTTGGGAAAAATATTTCACTAATGGTTTATATGAGAATTTTCCCTTTCCATCATCCACGCATAGAAAATAAGAGAGACAATACAATATATTTACCTCTTTTTTAGTATTAAACTATTAATTAATACATCCGTTCAGATATCATAAGCTCGTTGGTTATTTTGCTGTCTAAAAATGATAAATTTGTTATTTAATTTATTTTTTATTTCAATGAATATTTTTAATTATTTATATTAAAGTTATACTAACCTATTCACTTAATTAATTTAGTTTTTAATGAATCAAATAGATATGAATAAATAATTATGGAGCAATTTCCATATGATATATTAGATAAATATTTTATCTCAATACTCTATTGAGAATATTAACTTTCTATGTAATTAATTATCTTCACATTTATATTAAATTACTACATAAGAATACTATTTTACTTTTATAAATGATTTTTTTCCTTTTAATTTTTTTTTCTTTATTCAACATTTAATACAATCAAAATTCATAATATTACATGACATTTTCATATCATTGTCACCAACCATTAACGACGAATTTCATACTAATTGTGCATTTTCATACTACACAGTGCAATTTCATACTTATACTATATACACTCGGAATTCTATACAAATAAATTTTTTTATACTTTTAATCATTATAGGCAAAATTTCACACTACACTGTGAGATTTCATACTATATCATGTAATATTTTATGCAATATGCCAGACTAAAATATAATTTTTTTTTCATAATCTTATTTTTTAAAATTCCAGTTTCATACTATATATGAAATTTAAACTGATATTGTGGACATCATACTAAAATTTCACAAAATCAATAAAATTTTATACTATTATATTTTAAAATTCATAATACTATTATCAAATTACATACTATTATATTTTAAAGTTCATTCTACAATTATCAAATTCACAACTCTACTAAAATTCAAAAAATCAATAAAAATACTATTACATTTTAAAATTCATACTACTATTATCAAATTACATACTAATCCTACCAGATTGCAAACTACATTATGCAGGGTTTTTTTCTTTTCAAAACTTTAGATTGGACTGTCAAATTTTATATTAAATTACATAAGAAAATTTCATACTACACATATCTTCAAAATAAAATACATACTGCACCGAGCATAATTTCATTACTCGTTACATGTGGAGCAAACTTCCATATGCCATTATTATTATTATTATTATTATTATTATTATTATTATTATAGGTATATGGGTAGTTTGATCATTTAAGTTGTAATTTTAATTAATTAGAATATGTTTAATTAAATGAAATAAAATATTTTTTATTAAAATATTTAATAATTAACAGTAATGAAAGTGTAATAAATCGAAATATCCCCATTTAACCATAGAAACATAAATGGAAAGACATAACTTTAATTATATTTACCGATACATTCTTAAATTGTGAGATAATAGGAAACCGATATTGATGAGTAGCATTGAGTACTCTTCACATTTAGATCCGTTACCCCCACCCCTAAATGCATGCTGTCAATTTGGACCACTAAATTCTCAGCCTTTAATATGTGTGAATTAAAAGCAAAGATCATGTCTCATTACAAAAGCATCATTAGATAGTGCCCACTCCACTTGAGAGGGGTAGGCCTCCATTGGGCGTGCCACTCACGTGAACGTGGCCCAAATTTCTTTGGGCTTTGGCCTTTTAGGGCCCACTTGAAAAATTAGTGTTATTCAAATCTTTTCTAGGCTCAAGTACAAGTATTCATTGTCAATGAGGACATTTTAAATGACAATTCTAATGGTACTCGAGATATTTTTTGTTGCACTTAGAAAACATTGTTGATATTAGTATTATGTAAATAGTGTCGAAACAATTATCCTTGATTTACTATCAAATCGTTACTAATTATTAATCATATACCATTATTATATTACTATTTCCTATCAATTTAATTTTTTGTCACTAGATTTTCATTTCATATCAACGCAAAGTTTTAAAATTTAAAAGAAAATAAAAACCAGCGAAATGGTTTCCAATGAGGGCCCGGATATGATGGCTCATAAGGCCCACATGGGAAACAGGGAAGACAAACTTCAGTTCAATCTTTGGCCCCGAAAACGACCCAACATTCACGGAGTAAATACACCAACTGGACGAAATTGCTCAATTTTGGGCCCATCAAGAAGTGGCCCATTTTGTGGGGTCCATGTGTAGTCCAATTTCATTCTTCCCATTGAATTTGGCATCAACTTGGTGGGTTTCTTTCATTTTCTCTAAACGACTGCGACACATGGATACAATACAATACAATTCATTAATTCATAATCTTAATTAGAAACATTCTAGTAACATACGAATGTATATTCAAGAAGTATCCTATAAAATATTGGACATGTATTCAATGGACAATGAATATGATACATATCAAATAAAGGATCAAATGACGTCAAATGCTCATATATGTTTTTTTTTTCTTTTCATTTTTACGATGTGTTAATTATTCATACAATTATACGTGTCTTCTTCTATCTTTTTATTTTTTTACGATTGTACAAATAAGGGATCGTGTGTTGTATAATAATATTTTTTTCTTCAACTAACATCTTTTTGGACCACGAAATTGTATTTTTATAAATCTGTAATATTTTTAGTTTGATATGTTTTTAAGATTTCTTGACCATAAATATAACATGAAACCTTTTTTTTAGTCGTTTTCTGCCTCCACTTCATAATATTATAACTACTCTAGACTACAATAGCTATTTTTATATTAAGAAATCCATATTGACTATAATATTTTGAAAAAAAAAATTTATTTTTATCTTTGTAGTTTTGTATAAATGCAGTTTTCAGATATGATGTTAGGCTTCATGATAGATGTCACCAGACCTAACATCAACTGAATCTCAGAAACAGTAGCGGAAATAAATAAGTAAAACACAATAGATTAAATTTCAGTTCGTAAGCAAACGTGCTTACGAACTTGGGTGTACAAACCCGAAAACTATATTACTTTTCAAATGTTCAAATTCGATTACAAATTAATAGAAAGTAATATACGAAAAACAACTTGTATCAAACAATTGATACACAAAATACTCGTCGCTTCTTCTTTAGTAGAATTCCTCCGTTGGTTACGCAACGTAGAGATCCTTCTAATTTTCCAGCAAAGCTCCGAGTGTGCCGTACGTGTTCTGCTTCAAAGATGCGTCCGTCTCTCTATCTCTTCTCCTTTTGCGTCGTGGTCACATATATAACAAAACTCCAAGTCTTGTTCAACAAGTTAAAAAGTATTTTGGAAACTAAATAAAATCTTAAATTTCAACTAAGAAAGAAATCTAGAGTCCTAAAATACTTTGCGTCCTAAGAAAGGCAAACTACGAACAAGGAAATTATTGTTGAAAATAATATTCCCAACAATCTCCCCCTTTTGCCTTTTTGGACAAAACAACCATGACGCAACTAAAATGTTCAAGGGGCAATTCCCATCTAAGCCAAAAGATAAAAATTATATCCAAATTAGTTCAAGTCAAAATCTATCTTCCCATTAACTCCAATTAAATTATAATTGTACCATACCACCCCTCTTATCAAACGAGAGTAAGAAAATGGAAAGTCCAATCGTGTTTAATATTTAGGAAATAGTCATCTTAAAAAAGGTAGTAATTAATTCAATCGTAACCTCATAATTGTGGAGTATTATTAGCACTAATCAATTTAAAAGTCAATAGTAATTCAATACTAGTTTATTAGTAATTACATAATTGTATTATTTGAAAATCAGTAGTAATTCAGTTTGAAAATCAGGTTTGTAGATAATTCTCCATGTTTTTCATTCTATGTATGATTATTTTTTCATATTCTCTAAAAAGAACACAAATTTTTTTTTTAAAAATTGTGTAGTTCACAATTTTGTAAACTCAATATTTGTGGGATAAAGTGGAGAGGTGGTATGAAATTATAAACTACTATTTTATGAATTGAATTTAATAATAATTAATTAAAACTAATATTGTAAACCCAATATTAATTTAATAATAATTAATTAAAATTACATACTACATTATTTTATGAATTGAATTACATACTACTAGTAATGAAATTGAATTACATACTACTTTGCAATTCTTCTGCACTTCGAGTTACATACTACTTTTGAATTGAATTACATACTACTAGTAATGAAATTGAATTACATACTACTTTACAATTCTTTCGCACTAACATCCAGTTTATGGAAAAAACAACTATTGCCATTTAAGAAATTTAGAGATTGAAGCGTAATTATCCTCTTACTAATTCTTTCCCACTAACGGCTAGTTTATGGAAAAAAAACTATTGCCATTTAAGAAATTTAGAGATTTGAGCCTAATTATCCTCTTACCATGCTGGATATGGGTATAATTGAGAAAGTATATATTATTTTGTGTTATAATGGGATTAATATAACTTAAATGGGTATATAAGATTTGAATGGATTATATGGGATATTATATTTTAAAAAGTGTATCAAATGGGAATTATCCCAATGTTCAATACTGAAAGAGCAAAATAACTCCCCCTAAATAAGCAATATATAAAAGAAAATAAAATAAAAACAATTGTTCCACAAACAACCAAAAACCAACAAACTAAGGAAAGCATAAAAGGAACCTAAACTTTTCGAGCCTTCTTCGCCCGTCGAGATGACGAAGATGTCCCTTCACCATCAGTTTTCCTTTTCCTCAGCTCTTTCTTCATTTTCCTCAAAAACCTATTTCTGAAGCGTATTTTCTTTCTCCTCTTCGCACTAGCCAAGCTTGCCAACACAGTGGCAGCCTCAGCATCAGAAACACCAACTCCAGTAGCATCTTCAGCACCATCCTTGTCATCGTCATGACTATCTCCCCCTTTTTGTTCAGAAACCAAAAAGGTCTCAAAAAGGGAACCCCTCAATGCCAATAACTGAGCACGCTGACTATCAAGCTGGGCAATCTGGTTGTCTAGTAAGGCCACTTGAGCACGGACAATCGGAGCCATCAACTGTACCATGGTGTCACTGGTGACAGGACTCACAGAGGTGTCACCACGGGCATCACCAACCTAAACAGGCGCACTCCAGGGCAAATCTATAACGCGGGCTCCAGAGAGGTGCTGGCTCCTCAAGGTGAACCACTCCGCCTCACCAGTGAGGGAATCATCCGCGGAAGGCGTAAAGCCTTGGTTTTCCAAAATACTGTAAATCAAAGAGGGAAAACAAAGTGACGAGGAAAACTTAGAGGAGGCAAACCTTGTGACCATATCAAACACGAGCTGCCCGAAATTAAACTGGATCCCTTTGCCAACTCTGAAAAGGAACTGAGCCTGAGGTCTGGTCAGCACAGTCGAGTTCTTCGAGGGCACCCAGTTGAAAATTGCCACCTTATGCAGGACGGAGTAAAGCGAAGTCATCCTTGTGCTGGGCAACTGTTCGCGCCAAGTGGTGAGTAGCTCGCCAGACAAGAAACCAATAACCTCGTCCATGTCATCAACAGTGGAGTCACCCAGATAGGCCGCAATCCCATAAGCTGCATTGATCAACTCAGGAGTGAAGGCATAAACCTGGCCGCGTACATATACCTTCCCATAATTTGGAGAAGTATCTACTGCAACCGAGGGAAGAAGGTTGGCATAAAACTCCATAATGACATCCCGGACAAATGGCAAGGCGGTGGAGACCGTCGAATATAGGCCCCTGTCCTCAAAGAAAGCAATCAAATTTTGGCGTTTGAACAATCTAACAGGGACACACCTTTCATCAATCATGCCCCGAGCTTTGTAGACAGAGAAAAGAGCCTCGGCCTGGGTGGATAAAAATTTTTCAGAAAAAGGAACCAAATCCTCTATCTCCACTTCATCAGGGACTGGGGCAATGTCATCATCCTCAACAGGAGGAGACCCTGGAGCCGGAGGAGGTAAATCACTCGCAGTAGCCGACCTCGGGCTGGAGGGAGAAACATCACCTGGAATGGGTGATGTTGGCTTCGGTGACAGAACACCAGTTCCAACATCAGTCTGCTGAACATGTTCAGCTAAGGCAGCCCTGGACTTCTTCTTCCCTTTATTCTTGGCAGCCTTCACAGAATTCACCAGGTGTACAAGAGGAATTTCATCTGAGTCATCAGGAGATTGATCAAGCCCAGTGTCAAAAGTCGGTGAAGCTGGAGGCGTAGGCACAACAGGAGGATCGGGAACAATAGGATTAGCCGAACAGGATACTTCACTAGTGAAGAAATCCACGATTTCATAAGGTGGGCTAGAATACTCAGTTCCTGTTGAACAAGGAGAGACCTTGATAGAAGCCGGTGGGTTCTTCTTTTTGGCAAGCGACACAGTCTGCTTTCGATGTCCACGACCCTTTTTGGTAGCTGGGGAAGTAATTGAGGGCGCCGGAGCTATGACAGTCGCCGGAGGCACAAATTCCTCGTCATCTGAGTCAGTGGCAACGATAACATCATCGGTGAGATTCATGTGCTCGATTGGAAAATTGCGACGTGGCCCAGCTCTGCTCTTAGGGACCGCCGGCGGGACAACCCCCGGAGGAATATTTCGCAGCCGCCGTGACCGCTTCAGGGTGAGATCACCAATGCGCCCAAAGACCTCGGTGATAAACGGCAGATTAAGAGGGTTGTCGACATCAATCTCATTGCCAGGTTGACCGGGAAGGACCTGGGCTGAAGGGGCGGCGTCAGTCGAGGCTGAAATCGGCCATATGACAAGAGAGCTCACCGGAGCGGAACCACTTGGTTCTTGAACAACTGGTGATAGGTGTCGGGAAAAAGCAACACCAATCTCCTCGCGGATTTCCAGCCCTCCAAATCTCGGTAAGATTGGAGCTACCTGTTCGCCGGAGCGCTCAATTTCTGTCGGAAGTTCAGGAACCCTAGAACCAGAAGGAGAGTTCGACATCCTGCAAATCCCAACAATACAAAAGACAAAGAGTAATAAAATCGAGAAATACTGAGAGGAATTAGAGTTTGAGAAGGAGTATGATTGCACAGGTGAGAGAATTGAGGTGGGCCAAAACGGCAAGAAAATCGACTTTAAAAAAAAAACTTACCGTTGGGGAGGAGAGAGAAACCATATGAAAAGAAGGAAATAGAATATTTACACAATCTACCCCACTAAAAACACAATTAGGAAAAATTACCCCCGGGTAATATCTACTTTCCTAATAAATAGCCCACTATCCCTTAACTCAAGGAATTATATCTCACACTAAACTACCCATGAATCCCACTAAAACAACACACCAAAAAGTAACCGAATATTGCTGTGGATTAAACCATCACCATGGAAATATTAAAGACACGTTCTAAGTAAAAATCCAAGATTCGTATCCATCTCATAGTACCCTCCCAGCATACCCGATCTCAGCACCACTGGAACAACCAATTAACCACATCCTCAACAAAAAATCAAGAGACATCAGAATATGAGTTTGAACAAGAGAAACAGTACACTCAGCAACACAGGCAAATTCACAAAATATGAATGTCTTAGATTATGTCTAAAAAAAATGACCTAGAAAGATAAAAAATCACAAAAAGATTTTTAGAGATTTTGATCGGTGTTGCCTTTCATGACTGATGACATTGGTCCCAACATTGTATAAGGCGAAGTCAATGAAAACAAACCCCTTGACCCAAGTTAATGGCAACGTCAATATCGCTCAAAAGGTGAAAATTAAATATCAGACCTTTAGTCCGGATTTTCTTCATCTTTTTAAGAATTGAAGAGATTTATTATATTTTCAGCAATTGCTATTACACCTTTTGTTTTTGGACCTAGGAGAAAGCCAGTTTCTGCGGGAGAGTTTCACAATCACCATAACAAAGAGGTTAGTTCTTTTGTCATCACTTTTGTTACACAACACGACCTTATTTCTCTTTAAACCAGTCTCAATGCATTTGAATTATGTATGGAACAGAAATTAAAAATGCATGCAAAATATACAGATGTTATGACTGATGACATCAGTGGGTGTCATAACATCAAACCTAACACGGAATAGACTATGCACATTACGAGATCTCTTCTCAAACGAGAGAAGGTCTCAAGATCTAATGCTTTTGTGAATATATCAGCGAGCTGGTTGGCTGTCCCTACATGCTCAAGACTTATTATCTTTCTCTCGACTAAGTCTCGGATGAAATGATACCTGATGTCAATGTGCTTTATACGAGAGTGCTGAAATGGGTTTTTTGAGATGTCAATTGCACTCGTATTGTCACATATTACGGTCAAAATATTGATATGGAGACCGTAGTCTTCAATCATCTGGTTCATCCAAAGGAGCTGCGTACACGCACTTCCTGCTGCAATGTATTCGGCTTCGGCTGTAGACAAGGAAATACAGTTTTGTTTCTTGCTATACCAAGAGATTAGATTATTCCTCAAAAAGAAACAACCCCCTGTAGTACTTTTCCTATCAACTACATCCCCAGCCCAATCAGAGTCCGTATAACCTACCAGTTCAGTGCATGTTTCTTTAGTATACCATAACCCTAAATCACTAGTTCCTGCCACATATCGAATGATTCTTTTAACCGCCTTCAAATGTGACTCCTTAGGGTTAGCCTGATATCTCGCACACAAGCACACACTATACATGATGTCGGGCCTGCTGGCAGTTAAATAAAGAAGACTACCAATCATGCTTCTATAAAGGGTGTTGTCAACACCAGACCAAACATCGTCTCTCGACATTTTCTTATCTTTTCCTAGAGGAGTTCTCTTGGGTTTCTCACCTGCTAAACCAAATTTTTGGACCAGGTTCTTGGAATATTTGGTTTGTGAAAGAAAAATTCCATCATCAAGTTGTTTAATTTGTAAGCCAATAAAATATGAAAGATCACCTTGCATACTCATTTCGAAAGTGTCAGACATTCGAACAACGAAATCCTTCACCATCTGTTCGTTAGTCGAACCAAAAATAATATCATCCACATAAATTTGGACAATAAGAATGTGTTTATGTGATTTGAGCAGAAACAAGGTCTTGTCAACCTCTCCTCGTTTAAAATTTAAAAATAGTAGATGTTGAGTTAGCCTCTCATACCAAGCCTTTGAGGTTTGCTTTAAACCATACAAGGCCTTTTTAAGTTTTAAAACAAAATTCGGGTTGTGAGAATCCACAAACCCTTTGGGTTGCTCAACATATACTTCCTCGCTCAAAACACCATTCAAAAATGCACTTTTAATGTCCATTTGATGTAATGAAATTTTCAAATGGCAAGCAACTGCTAGAAGTAATCTTGCCGATTCTATACGTGCAACCGGTACAAATGTCTCATCAAAGTCGATACCCTCAATTTGAGTTCCTTGCGCTACCAACCTTGCTTTGTTTCGAACGATGTTCCCAGCTTCATCCGTTTTGTTTTTAAATATCCACTTCGTTCCAATGACATGAGTATTTTCCGGGCGAGGGACCAGATCCCACACATCATTCTTTGCAAATTGGTCCATCTCCTCTTGCATTGCTTTAATCCGAAATTCACTCTTCAATGCATCCTCCACTCGTTTCGGCTCTGTCTCAGCAATAAATAAGGTTTCCCGAATTTGAGAACAATTAGTGGATAAACAGACATACCTCACCATCTCCCTGAAGTCTATCTGTCTTTTTCTCGTACTCCTCTGATCAAGATCACCAATTATCTGCCCGGTTGGATGATTCTTTTTAATTCTTAAAGGAATATCTCTTTGATAGAGATCAATTTGAAGTTCAGGGTTCTCATCTTCTGAATCTGAATCAGACTCAGGGGTCACCGAGGAAGGAGTTGAAACTGGGATCTGCTCTCCAATGTTATTTCTGCCAGTTTCTTCCCAGACAGTGTTGGATTCGGTGATATGTCATCAGACCCGTCATCACCTGTAGCAGCAGCTTCTGTACCTGCATGATCATCTAAACCATCCACAACAAATTGAGGACTCTGATCATAAATTAGATCATTGTCCTCCGCAGGTTTTACCCCACAAGTTGTATCATCAAATTTCACATTCACTGACTCCATCATGCAACGTGTCCTAAGATTAAAAACACGATATGCATGACTATTTTGAGAGTACCCCATAAAGACACATTTATCACTTTTCGAATCGAGCTTCGAGAGATATCCCCTATCATTTAAGACATAACACACACACCCAAAAATGTAAAAATAGCTTAAGTTAGGTTTCTTGTTAAACAATAGCTCGTTAGGGGTGACATGTGATCCTGGTCTAAAATAGACTTTATTGATGGTGTGACACGCTGTTTTCATGGCCTCTGCCCAAAAACGTTTTGCAATACCATTAGAAATCAGCATGGTCCTAGTCATCTCCACAAGAGATATGTTCTTTCGTTCAACTATACCATTTTGCTGAGGGGTAATGGGGGAAGAAAATTCATGAGTAATTCCCCTTTTTGAACAAAGCTTTGAAAATGACTCATTTTTGAATTCCTTTCCATGATCGGTTCTGATTCTTCCTATATTTACTCCAAAACGCACATACAATCTCTTAGCAAGTTTTTTAAAAAGCACAAATGTTTCCGAATTTTCTTTTAAAAACTCGATCCAAGTATATCTAGAAAAATCATCGACAATAACTAAAACATACCTTTTACCTCCGAGACTTTCCACTTCAAGTGGTCCCATGAGGTACATATGCATGAGCTTAAAGCAACTGGATGTGGTAAGGCTCTGGACACATGGGTGTGGTACTTTAACTTGCTTCCCTTTTTGACATGCTTCACAAATAGGGGTGATCTTCGTGTTGAGTTTCGGAAATCCGTTCACAGCGTCTTTCTTTACAAGCCTCTCCAACATCTTGTAGTTAACGTGTCCGAGTTTTTGATGCCATACCTCGGCATCACTCAGTTGGGACAACTTACAAAACACATCTCCATTTATTTGATAGCAGTTGTCGGACGTTCTCTGGCCAGTGAGAATGCAGGCACTTTCTTCATCATAGACCTCGCATTTTTCTCGTGTGAATTTGACGTTAAAGCCTCCATCACACATCTAGCTAATACTTATCAAATTTGCAGTCAACCCTTCAACAAGTAGCACATTTTCTAGTTTGGCAATCCCTGGAACATAGAGTGTTCCTTGCCCAATAATCTGTCCATTTGCTCCTCCACCATATTTGACCTTTCCTCCTTTGAATTTAACGATGTTTGACAGAAGTTCTTCGGATCCGGTCATGTGTTTGGAGCATCCACTATCAAAGTACCAAGCTCCAGGAACGTGGGATTTCAAAGAGGTGCACATCATGTTGCACTTGATTTCTCCCTTTCTTACCCAGACTCGTTTCAACTTGGTGTTGCCTTTGGTGTTGACAGCTTGAGTCACATCAAGAGTCCCATCATCTTGATTAATTCTCTGAAAAGGGGTTTTCTTCCCAGTTCTCTTCCAGCAGAAGGGACGAATATGGCCATGATCTCCACAGTGATGACAAACATACTGCCTTCTTCTCTTCTTATGGCACTTGACAGATTCTTGGTTGGGACTGACTTGATGCGGTTGTTTCTCCGGTTTGTAACCAATTCCGTGTCTTGAAGTTTATGGGTACGACATTTCCAGAATTTCATCCAATTTCGCCTTTCCCTTGTTGAGGTTCGAAATTGTATCTTGCACCCTTTTTAGTTCAGCATTGACTCGTTGCAATTCCGAATCTTTTCTTGTAAGAGAGGTCTCCAAACGTGTAATGATCTTCACTTGATCATCTACCTCATATGTCAGCTTTTCAACTTTGATCATAAGGATTTTCACTTTCAAAACCTGATTTCTCCACTTAGAAAAAAGTTCATCATACTCTACGTGCAATTTTTTGTATTCATTGCGAGGATTTTCAACCTCTGCATTCAGACACAGGGTGTTGGAATTGATGTTGTGAACTCGAAAGTCGTCATCCCAGGCAACATGAGCGAAAAGAGCAGGTACTGACTCAGGTGAGTCAGAGTCGCTCCCATCTTCATCGAACTCCTTTGAAATGAGACTCTTCTTCCTTAGCGTATTCGCACATTCGTTTTTGTAATGCCCCCAACCTTTGCACTCGTGGCATTGAATTTTGTTGAGTGGCTTGGAAGAAGTTCCAGTCTTTGATTCAGAAGATGAAGGCTGGAAGTTGGATAACTTTCTTCCAGAAGACTTTGGAGGTGGTGTCTCCATCGAGGAACTTGATGCTTTCCCTCCAATGTTGTTCTTTTTCCTCAAGTAGCGATTGAATTTTTGAGTAATAAGTGACACATCTTCCTCTCCAAGTGTGGTTCTTTCAAATTTGTCAAAGAGCTCTCTCCAGTTAGAATCTTCATCTTCATCTTTTGAGTTAACATCGGAGGTGAGAGCAACATTCTTCTCCTTTGAAGGAGAGTCTATATGCTTCATCTCATATGTTCTGAGTGCGCCGACCAAATCATCATAGACAAGTCTGTTAGTATCTTTGGATTCCTCAATGGCAACTACTTTCATACTAAACTTCTTTGAAATGGATCTGAGAAGTTTTCCAACAAGACGTGCACTGGACATGGGTTCGCCAAGGTTTCCAATTTCACTTGCTATGTCGGAAAGTCTCATGGCATACTCCACAACGGACTCAATGTCATCCATTCTCATGGATTCAAACGTTGTGGTGAGCATTCTTAGGCGAGATTTCTTCACACTTTCTGTCCCTTCGCATACCCTTTGAAGGGCATCCCATGCTTCTTTCGCAGATTCACAATTCTTGATCACTTTGTAGTAGTTTGTATCTACATAGCTGCATAGGGTATTAATAGTCTTAGAGTTCCAATTTGAAATGACAACTTCATTGTCCGTCCAGTCTTCTTCTCTCTTGAATACGGCATCACCGTCACCATCAGCAGCAACACGAGGTTTCTCCCATCCAACAAGGATGAATCTCCAAGCTCGTTCATCGATGTTCTTGATGTGCCACCGCATCCTCTGTTTCCAGAGGGAGTAGTTCTCTCCATTTAGGATTGGAGGTCTTGGATTGCCTTGAGCGTCCATTCAGTCAAATCTACAAAACAAGGATCGAAATACTTAAGGTTAAGTATCCTGCTCTGGTGCCAATTGTAGTTTTGTAGAAACGCAGTTTTCAGATATGATGTTAGGTTTCGTGATAGATGTCACCAGACCTAACATCAACTGAATCTCAGAAACAGCAGCGGAAATAAATAAGTAAAACACAATAGATTAAATTTCAGTTCGTAAGCAAACGTGCTTATGAACTTGGGTGTACAAACCCGAAAATTATATTACTTTTCAAATGTTCAAATTCAATTACAAATTAATAGAAAGTAATATACGAAAAACAACTTGTATCAAACAATTGATACACAAAATACTCGTCGCTTCTTCTTTAGTAGAATTCCTCCGTTGGTTACGCAACGTAGAGATCCTTCTAATTTTCCAGCAAAGCTCCGAGTGTGCCGTACGTGTTCTGCTTCAAAGATGCGTCTGTCTCTCTATCTCTTCTCCTTTTGCGTCGTGGTCACATATATAACAAGACTCCAAGTCTTGTTCAACAAGTTAAAAAGTATTTTGGAAACTAAATAAAATTTTAGACTCCAACTAAGAAAGAAATCTAGAGTCCTAAAATACTTTGCGTCCTAAGAAAGACAAACTACAAACAAGGAAATTATTGTTGAAAATAATATTCCCAACAATCTTCTTTTTATTTTTTTTGAGGTATACTTTGATGAGTTGTTTATCGGTATAATTTCTGTATTTGACCTAAAAGAGCTATGATATGTATATATATATCGCTTCAAATATTTTGATTGGACTTTTTTATTTTTTTAAATGAATTTTACATAGAAAGTGAGATAACTTATAATAACTCGATATATGTTCCATATGTGTGTAAGTGAGTATTTTTAATTCGATATTGTAAGGAGTTTACATCAAAAGTGAAAAAAAATGGCACTTGAGATTTTAAAGGATTGACATCAAATGGTTTGGCGAGTGAAATGCAGTTTCACGCGGTTTACTTTCGTATATTTGAGAATGAATTTTTTTTAGTTCGTACTATTACAAAAAAAATAAAAAAAAATGTATAAACATTTTATACTTTTATGTGATTTTCCCTTATTTAAACTGTTTGGTTTTACACCACAACCTCCTGTCTTGCAGCCCATCAGATGTCGGATCCAATTAAGTATTACTGGACAGGATGGAGTACAATTGGGCCCGCGTCACATCGCCATGTAGCATGATCATGATGTTTAATTGAATCGGTGGAATTTTTAATTTTTAATTTGATTCAATACTTCTGGTACGGAACTCATATTGCAATTTGATTGAAAAGACTTTCCTAAGACAAAAGATGAAATAAATAAAATAATAAAAAAAATCCAATCCTTAGTTCACGACAAAATTAAATAAATAATATATTTTTAATAGAAATTTTGCAAAATAGTGCATATTTTGGGAAACTTAACAAAATTGGAGAGAATCCTCTCAAAATCAAAAATAAAATTAAATTAATGAGAGTCGCCAATAAGGATGGCGACATAATTTTGAGAAAATAAAAATAAAACAATACGATACGATACGCCCTCAAATGTTTTCAGTGTATAGAGCAATGTGCATGTTTTGGGCACATTTAATTAAATATTGAGTTCCCCAGAAGAATTAGATAAAATATGGTTGATATGCGGTCTTAAAATCTTAACTTCGATAAATATATACAACTGAATGAAAATTTATTTAATTTTCTAAAAGTGTGACTATCGACATGAAATATGTTAATAATTGTGTTGTTCAATTGATGTGTTCATTCGTTTAAATCATTTGAATTGAAAGGCTTGTATGAATAGACGTGTCGTTTCAATTGAAATCTTAATAAATATATAAATAAGTCCTTGAATGATCATTAAGAACACGTTAGAACACAATTGGAAAACTTCATTAAATAAAAAATAGAGTCTGTAGAAGCATATTGTCTAAGTCCTATTCCTTCTAAGGCTTGAAAGTTTCGAATACAGTTCTGTTCACCGAATGTCCTATATATTGAAGTGCTGCTTAGTTAGAGTCGTAAACACAGTTAGGATATTTTTTGGAAATACTAATTCATGATCTAGCATGTACAGAATCAAAACTTCATTCTCGATTCTACAAGAATTTTTATGAAAGCTTTTCACGATGAAAGTTTGATTTCTCAGCCTTTATTCTGAATTCGTTAATTCAGAACGAACCAAATCTCCCAAGTAAGATTCAAACCTACGACCAATCGATTAGTAGAGGCGATTGCTGTTAACTGTGAGCACCATAGCGGGACAATATTCGGTTTTAGGAAAAAACGTCCAACACTCGACTCGATTTAAACCTTGAATCGTTAGTTTCCGCAGTTTTAAGAAAACCATAAACACATTTTTACCAACAATCTAAAGACAAATATTTTGTACTTAGAAATGACAACCATTTTGTGGCTACAGAATATGCGACCGGAAAGAGCTTTAAGAACTCGTTAATTTCCACAGAAAAATCTTCAAAGATGTCATATACCACTGATATCATATATTTGAATAAAAATGGGTGGATAAAACGGATGTTGCTAGCGGACATCATCGGTGTTGCTGGCAACATTACCATTTATCTGTGGTCGATGGATTTGAAACCGGCCGATTAACACGGCGGAAAGCGGCCCAGTTGGGTGGCGATGGTGGTGACCTTGGGTAGTTGAGTGTTGCCGCCATTTCCTGTTAATGTGTCGATTGGATGCCAAAAGATGCCCTTGGTGTTAGGACTGATAACGGATGACAATGCAACGAATTAAAGAGTGGCAGAGTGCGGCAACGGATGTTATCTGGTTGAGATGATGTCTCTTCTCGAATGTTGATTGGAGATCGACTGATTTTATGGTGGAAAGCAGGATAGACAAGTTGTGCTGATGAACGACACCCTTCATTTTTGTTGTTGCTCTGCTAATGGCTTTTTTTTTTTGAAAGAAGAAAGCCAAATTGCAATGGCTAAGCCCAACTCACGGGTTGTCAATTAAAAAGGGCCTGGTTCAAAGTCTCTTTATGGGCTTAATAAATTGAAATTGCTAAAGCCTTAGTTTGGGTCATGATTTTTTTGGCTTTCTCAGTGAGTTTAATAATTAGAGGTCATAATATTTAATCCGGGTTTATGATCATATTTAGTAGGCCTTATTAAAAGGCTTGGTTCAGAGTGGTTCTAATGGAAATTAAACTAAGGCCCTGTTTTGAGTTTTACATTCGGGCCAAATTTTAAAGTTTCGATTTTGGAAAATCAAGAACATCAGTAAATTAGAATTTACTCAATAGATCTCCATTCATTGCAAAGCAATACTACATCTTTAGAACCTAATCACAATGAAAAATATTAAAGTTTGTACGATCATAAAGGTTGTGAAAGTAGTTATGAGATTGTGAAATGCACCAAATGTTGTTTACATAAGTGCGCATATATTCTATTTTTGTAATAGAAATAAATATAACTAAGGTAATTTCTCGCACAAGTATGTCTTAAAGTACATAATGAAATTTGCGACTGTAAGAAATTGCAGAAAGTGGTGTTCTATTAAGAATAAGACTTTGGAAGATTTTAAAAAGTTTCAAAGTTATTTGACTTAATCAAATGTCTTCAAATAAAACATGAGTTCCTAAAATCGGGAGGATTAAGGAATTAGAATCTGAAGTAAAATTGATGGAAATCAAATAGAGAAGTTAGTGAACGTGATAAGGTTCTACCTTACCCAAAACTGTGGGGGTTGAAGCTATTTGTTCAGATATCACACTCATTATAAGATGCCACACTATGGTAACAAAAGGTTGAGAACCGTCTTGTTAATGTTAAAAAGTGGGGGTGGTGGGGGGGTGGGGGGTGGTGGGGGGTTGACTTAAGGCTATAACAGAAATAGTCAAAACAAGTCTAAAATAGAAATGAAATCGTTAAATGCATTGAAAATGCAAACCATAGTAGTGCATAGTATACGAGCAAAACAATTTTTGGTATATATTGATTGAAGAAATTAGAAAACTTGAAGTATTTTGGAAGAAGGTTTCTTTGCAAAATTAAATAGTGCACAATGCAGCAACATGAATAATGGTAAGTCAAGACATAATCGTCAAAGACATAATACCATTAAGATATTTGATCTCAAAGAGAGGTTTTGTTTTTGTTGATTACTAGTAGTCAAAGATAAAACCTGGTGGGCCCACCAACAAAAGCTACAAATTCCTTTTCACTGAATGCATAGGCTTGAAAGCAGTGTGTAATAAAATTATCAAAGTATTCATTTAGGGCATCCCAAAGTTTATCGGATGTTTGTACTAATATACTTCCAAGATAAGATTGGGTTAATATGAAGCCTCAAATTCATTAGAGAATTGACATTGACTTAGTCTGACGATTATTTGTCATTTGAGAGTTGGTGGATAATATTATTGTGCAATTATAGTTATTCTAATTTACACATCAAACGACTGATGGTAGTACTCAATTTATTTTGAGTTTAGATTGAGTTAGTTCAATCAATTGCTTTCTTTTAGATAATAGATTTGAAAAATAAACTTCACTTTATTTCTTTGATATTTTGTGAATATACTACAAGTCTGATTTATACAAATTTTGTATTGTCAATTAAATCTCATTATCATAAAAATATACAAATGTACAAGCAATGAACATATATTGAATATAGCATATAATATTTCAGTATCAAGAGAATTACCAATATACATGAAACTATCGGAATTCATGCTTAACTAAACATATTGACAAAATCATGATCAATCGTTCATCTAATCATTCAAGTGACTTCATTTACGATTTATAAGTAAGAAATGTAACACCCACGCATCAAATTCACATTTTCATATTTTATTTTTATTTATCATTGTGCATTAGAAATATGATCCTAGTCCCAAACTCGTCACCGTAAACAATTTTCTATTATTGGTTTCAAATAATTTACGAATTCTATTTAATCGAATTAATAGCTCGGTTATCAAATAGATTATAATTATCGACTTATAAAAATTATTATAATTATTTAGTATTTTAGTTATTCGATTATTTATTTAAATTACCATTGAGCCGTTTACAAAATTAATGTCAAATTACTGTTGGGTCGACTATGAAATTATTCGGTTAATCTATTGGGTCGTTATTAATTATTTTCGATTTTTGGACTTCAAGCAAGCCCTTTAATCAAGGCCCAATGTCATAAACTAGCCCAAGCCCCCACATTTCATGTTTCTACAGCCACAAACAACTGAGCTAAACCCACATTTTGAACCTTTCGGCCACAAGCAAGCAGGTAAAAGGATTTTATTTTTTTTCATCTCTAATCTACCACTTTCCAAATCAAAACCAAAGCCATCATCCCTGCCAAATCGTTCCCAGCCAAATCCCACGCGTTTTTTTTTAGCCAACCTCCACTGCCGATTCCAACCGCAACATCACAAAACCACCAACTCCAAACCAAACTTCCGACCCCAAAACTCACAGCGACTG
>BMAC01000478.1:652220-673817 GCA_014905375.1 Phtheirospermum japonicum
ATTAGGTTCAAATAGATCCCACGTCAATATATGCGAACCTAGGAACCAATCCAGGCCGTAGATCTAATATTGCACAGTGCAATTATATGTCCAGGTTCATTGTGCTTTTTACACAGTACTGTAGTGCTAAAATCAGTCCAGTTTTTTTAATTTTAATTTATATATATATATATATATTTTTTACGTTTTAAAACATGCAATATGTATCTTAAATTGTAGATCTTGAGAATGTGGTTAATTTGATATGTATTTCATTCAAAACGAATAAAATTTGAAAAAGTTATGGTTTGTTGAAGATTTGAGTTTAATTTCAAAATTTGAATTTGCAGTTTATAGACGAAATTTGCAATGCTTTTTGTATACAATCGTAGTGTTTTTTTCCTTAATCTATTGTGCTTTCCAAAGAACAATTTAGTGCTCTTTGTAAACGTTTATATATGTCCAAAATACCATTTTTAATTAATTAATGCATTTTTTTACATTATTACCATGCTGACGTGTCATGATCTCAACCATCAAAATTATCCAATCTAATGGTCAAGATGAGTCCCTAGGTTCACATATAATGACGGGTTCTCATTTGAACCCAACCCTATATATATATATATATATATATATATGTGTGTGTGTGTGTGTGTGTGTGTAAAATATGCCCCTTCATAATTTCAGACAAATATTTAATGAAAATATGTCCCATGAAATTATTTCTTTGCTATTTTATAATACACTCACCCAAAATATAAGACTTATAACTCTTTCACATTTTAAAAAATATATTGATTAAATGTAACTAAAGTGTGTCTTTTTCCACATCGGCAAATTATTAGATGGACCCAAGTGCACCCTATTGCACATATAAAAAACCAATTTGTAGAATTCCCACGCGCCCCAATATTCAAAATTTTCACAATTACATCGTGAACTCCAATCTCAACTCTCTCTCTCTCTCTCTCTCTCTCTCTCTCATCAATGGCGAACATAAAACTCCGCCAGCAAAACCACCAGATTCTTCTCTCCGCACTCCCACCACCACACCACCTGCACCCGCACACCAGATCGCCGCTCTCTCATTGGTCGTCGCCACTTTCTTTCTCACCAGACTCTTCGACCAATCTCTTGGCCCTTTGCTCCTCATCCTACCGCAATTCATTCTCCGATAGGAGTCAGTACGGTGCTCCAGACGACGTCGTTCGGTTCGGCAATCATGGGGCCCACCTCAATTTGAAGATCTACGTGTACGATGAGGACGAGATCGAGGGTTTGAAGCTGCTGATGTACGGGCACGAGGGGAAAATTTCTGCCGATGCCTACGTTAAAGGCCAGTGGGGCACTCAGGTAATTTTTTTTTTTCAATTTAGAGAGGCGTTTTTGGAAGTGGGCTGTATCTTTTTGGATGTATGTTTATTTGATGTGAATAACATGGTTAGAATGTCTATGGTGTATGTAAATGGCGAATATGATGATATCTGAAAGTAGAATGTGATGATATGTCAGTCTGTATGTGATGATATCTGAAAGTAGAATGTGATGATATCTGAATGTAGAATGTGATGATATCTGAAAGTAGAATGTGATGACATGTCAGTCTGTATGTGTTTACGATTCATGGAAGGGAATGTGTGATGATGTGTGAGTCTGTATGTGATGATATCTGAAAAGAAGAATGTGATGATATCTGAATGTAGAATGTGATGATATCTGAAAGTAGAATGTGATGATATGTCAGTCTGTATGTGATGATATATGAAAGTAGAATGTGATGATATCTGAATGTAGAATATGATGATATCTGAAAGTAGAATGTGATGATATGTCAGTCTGTATGTGATGATATCTGAAAGTAGAATGTGATGATGTCTGAATGTAGAATGTGATGATATGTGAAAGTAGAGTGTGATGATATGTCAGTCTGTATGTGATGCCATCTGAAAGTAGAATGTGATGATATCTGAATGTAGAATGTGATGATATCTGAATGTTGAATGTGATGCTATGTGAATGTTAAATGTGACGCTATGTGAATGTTGAATGTGATGATATCTAAATGTAATATATGATGAGTTGTCTCAGTGTTATGTGATGATATGTGGTATTAATATGTAATTAATATTTGTATTAATCACATGTTTTTGGTTTGTTTTATTTTTTTGTCTTATGTAGTGAGTGGTGATAGTCAGTCAGTTGAGAGAGCAAGTTATTTTTGAGGTTGGTATTTTGTGTTGTCATTGTTTGCATGTAATGAATATACATTGTGTTTGTGCCATTCCAGAGAGATATGTTACAAAAAGATGGCGCAAGGATATTGTTAGTGATCGTGTTTTAGATGATGTTTCTGTATTTGATTCTTCGAGTAAATCGATGGCGGGCTCGTTATGGAGGATTCAAATGAATAGAAAGTTTCAGAAGTTGATTTTAGCGAGTGAAGACAATATTGAAGCTCGATCGAAGTGCGAAAAAGTTTTTGAAAGTACTAAACTTAGTATTATACGAGAAGTCGGCCCCATTTATTTTGAAAATTGTGTTGATCCATCGTTGAGTGGTGTTATTCAAAATTCTCAAAGTTGTCGTGAGAAAGGTAAGCAGAATAAAAGGAAGAAGAGTATACTTGAGAAGAAGTGCAATCAAGCGAAAGGAAAAAGAAATCGAGCGCAAATTGACGAGTCACAAACTAAAAAGGCCGTAGAAAGTCTACAGATATTTATTTTGTAATTTATATATTATTTTTCTGTAATGTGGTCGTTTTTTCATTCTGTTCTATTTTTTTTTCAGGATGGTATTTCTACATTTGATGGAGACGGTTATGTTGTGCATCCGAGTGTTGGTCCAACATCGAGTTCGAATTTCATAGTTGTTAGTACGAATACGAGTTCAAAGCTTCCACCATTGCTACATTCTTTTGAGTTGTAATTCTTTTAGTTTAAAGTCAGTTTATAGTTAGTATTTTTTCGATATATGATAAAATAGAGAGATAACTAATTTTTATTTTTTAGACTGTATTCTTTTATTATTCTTGGACTGATGTTTTTTATCCAATCCTTTTTATTGTAATTGTAATGGCTTTTTTTTTATGAAAAGGTTATGTGTTTGTTCGTTAGTTGTGGTTAATTTTTGAAATGGGTGGAGATTCAAAATGTGTAGATGGTGTGTGGATGTTATATGTGATGATGTGTGTATGGTGTATATGATGTTATGTAGTTGGTGTATGTGATGATATTTGGATGGTGTGTAAGATGATATGTGGCTAGTTTGTAGGATGATATGTAGCTGATATGTGATGATATCTAAGCGAGATTCAGGATTTGAGCGAAAAGTTGAATAGACAGATTTCTAGAGGGAGAAATTTAGGAGCGAGTGGGGCTGAGCGAGTAAAATTGGAGTGGGGTCCAAAAAATCTGAATTGGGGAATTGAGTGCACCTTATTAAATGGTCCTGGGTCCATGATATACCCACTCTTCCACATCCGTCTAATGATTAATTAATTATTTATTAGAGTAATATGATTTTAATATAATTAAATATAAGCATGCATGGAAATAAAATAAAATAAATTTAGTAACAAACCTATTTTGGGACACCAAAAATAGCAATCGAATTTATCTTTTAGTTTTAGTCATTCACCTCTTTGTATATGTCTATACATATGGTGAAAATCTTATTGAGTTGCCAGGTTAAAATATAAAATTTGTATCAAACTTCTCAACCATACTTCAACCAATTTTTCTTAGAGAAAATGCATTAATGTACATTTTGACCATAAAAACAACACTTTTCCCTACTCTCTCTAAAATAAAATTGGGAGCTATTTCAGAAAACATTGAGAGGTATTTTTGCATCATTTTTTTTAAGTTTTATTATTCAAAATGTGCTTAATTGAAATAGTTGTTATATTTGTTGAATGGTGCATTTGTTTATAGTTTGAAAAATGAGTTTTCTAAAGTTTTTTTTGGCAAATCCTGATATGGTGGTCTTTTTTTTTTCATTTGACAACTTTTAGTATGATGGTCATAATTTTATCCATTCTCAATATTTTTTTTCCAATTCCCGAAATCGACAAGTTCTGGGAATTGGATAGAACAACTGGGAACCATCAAATTTCGGGAATTGACAAGTTACGAGAATTGGATAATGATTTTGGGAGTTTTCAAATTTCAGGATTTGATAAAAATACTGGGAATTGTCAAACTATGAGAATTGATAATACTTTTGGGAATCGACAAGTTCTGAGATTTCAATGAAATTACTAGGAATTGTCAAATTTTGAGAATAATAAAAATTGGGAATCGACAAGTTTCAGGAATCAGATAAAATACTGAGAATTGTCAAATTCTGAGAATTGATAAAAACTTCGGGAATAGACAAGTTGCGGGATTTTGATAAAAAAAATATTGGGAATTGTCAAACTTTAAGATTTGAAAAGTTTTGGGATTTGTATCAAAATATTGGGAATTATTGAGTTTCAGGAACTGGCAAGTTTTGGAATTTTGATTAAAATACTGGAAATTGTCAAATTTTGAGAATTGATAAAAATAATGAGAATCGACAAGTTGCGGGATCTTTTTATCAAAATACTGAAAATTGTCAAATTTTGAGAATTGATAAAAATAATGAGAATCGACAAGTTGCGGGATCTTTTTATCAAAATACCGAAAATTGTCAAATTCTCCGAATCTTGATAGAAATTTTGAGAATTGACAAGTTACCGGAATAGACAAAACCTAGTTAGTTTTCTTTTTAAAAAAATAATAATGCGAACTGCTTCTATTTTTCACCTGAAGTTATTATTTTTTAATTTGTGTTTATTTATACCATTGTGAACTTTACTTGCCGTAAATATGATTAATATGTCTTCGTGTTGCAAATGAGTTGGTGTGATGTAAAACCTCACTTTGGTGGATATTGGCAAGGCCTGAAGTATATTGGTGGAGAAAGCGAGATGGTTTTCATTCCTTTTGGGAACAAGACTATCTCTTGATTATTGTTCAGGAATCCGTTCCTCCAATCGAAAATAATTGGAATAATGCATTCACTTGTTGTTCATGGTAATGGTAATGTGATAAATAAAAAGATAAAAAATACCTACGACGTGCAAAATCTATTACAGTACTCACAAACACAACCTCACGTGTTTTTGTGGTTATAAAAAAGATGAGTCTCAGGTTCAGTGAAACGCAAGAGAGTTAAGCAGTTGGTGGCGACCTTGAACAAATGGAGGTTTGTCAATTCAAATATTTGTTCAAGTTTCGAAGGCGATGTACTTGAATCGAGCTTTTTACACTTACTTCTTCTTAGAAAAGTTCGTCCGCAAGAGAATGGACACTACAAAAAAATAGTGTTTTACCGAGGGAAAAAACCCTCGGCAATCCTTTTACAGAGGGTAAAACCGAGGGAATTCTCCCCTTGGGAAAACCCTCCTCGACAAATTTTTTCGAGGAGAATTTGGCCCTTGGAAAATTTTCCGAGGGTATTACCGAAGGTTTATTTCTTCGATAATTTACGGGGCCCAAAATCTGTCTGCCCTCGAAAAAACGAGGGCAAGGGCCCTTCGGAAAAACCAAAAGTTATTCCCCTAAGAAATACCGAAGGGTCGTCCCCCTAAAAAAAATCGAGGGCGAGCTACCCTCAGATAAACCGAGGGCATCTCCCCTCGAAAACACCGAAGGGGAGGTTCCACTTAGAAAATATTAAAAAAATAGTATTTTATAAAAAAGGAAGAAATCGAGGCGATCTTGCCCTGGGTTTTTCCGGGGGGCACGCCTTCGGTATTTTTGAAGGGAATTATTCCCTCGATTTTCCCTTTTTATTATTTTTAATTATTAATCTTAATCCTTTTTTTTTTAATTAAAATACCCTAATTTTTTTTAAAAAACTATTAATAAACAGACAAATAAATAAACTAATTACTATATAAATATTTGAAAATTTACAATTATTAAATTTGTTCAACAAAAGTGTTTAGTAAAAAAGTTTATAAAAATATCCGATAGTCTTATGGCAGGGGAGGTTGCGGCGGGTACTGCTGTAATCGAGCTAACAGTTCGGCCATCTGGGTGTTCACCTATGCCTGAAATTGTTGCTGCTCCTGGCCCCGCTACTCACGTTGTAGCTCAGTCTCGTTGTATCGCTGCTCCATCGCCTGCTGAGCTCGTCTCGTGGCCTCTAACTCCTCCCTCAGCGTCTGGAGCTGTGCCTCGAGCTCCCTCACATGTGTCCTATCCTGTTGGGAGGAGGAGGAAGAACATCTGGCTCAGAAACCCTTTGTAGCAGCCACCAACTTTTCGAACAAGCTGGTGCCATAATGTTAGCCCTTACCCGCCCTGACGACGCGAGATAAACAAGGTCAGGGTTAACCTCATTATCTGGATCCTGTGAAGAAGCACGCGCTTCATCCAGACGTCGCTCGTACTCCTCCTGAAATACATCTCGTTAGTAAATTCTAAATTAAGACCAAAAAAACAAGTTAAATAAAATATAGACTCACATTAGTATTACTGGATCTTGTATAAATTCACGTGTCATCGTCTTTCTTGTGCGAACGTACAAAAACCTGGTACGCAGTGGCTGGCTCACCCATCTGCTGCTACTGTATCCAAAAAAAATTATCATATGATTAACATTAAAAATAAATAAATAAATAAATAAAATATTATAATCTTAAACTACTTACGATATCATAAGAATAATCGATCAAAGATCTAGACCCCTCATATGCTTCGACATCCTAGTACCCGGACCAGTAGGTGAAGTGTAGTTTTCATGGTGTTGAAAGTATAATCAACGGGTTCATGACTTGGTGTTATCGGAGTTCGATTCAATTGAAGGATTCAATGTGTTTCAAGCTTTGAAACTAAAAGAAAAATGAAAATAAAGCAATTAAACTAGCTAAACTACACTAGAAATTGAAATTGCAAGTTGATAGAATGCCACGTCGGATGCCTTAGGCCCTGCTTGGTTGTGCTGATTCAAACAGCTGATAGCTGGTAGCTGATAGCTGATAACTGATAGCTGATAGTTGGTAGCTGATTTTCAATTAGTGCTTGGTAAATTAGCTGATTAAAGTAGCTGATTGAAGGTTAATTTACCAATATAGACATGATTAAGAATATAAAATATTATATATATAAAAAAAGAAAAATATAAAAAATAAAAGAAATAGAATTATAATAATTAATGAAGACTTCCCAAAAGATTATTTTAAAAAAAAAGACAAATACTTGAAAAATAATTAAAAAAATAATTATAATAATAAATAAAACTTTAATTATGATTAATAAAAATATTTTTCGTAAAATATAAAGTAATATATTAGTTTATAAATAATATATTTTTTACAATATAAAAGGATAAAAAAATGATTTTACCAAATAATGTAGGAGCTTATTCGAAACAGTTACGATTTGTAGCTTTTTCTGAACAGGAGCTTATTAGGCAGAATAAGCTATTAGGAGCTTATTCTTTATTCTTACCAAGCAGCTTAAAAGAGCTTATTGTGATGGAATAAGCTATAAACACTTTCAATAAACTCAACCAAGCAGGACAACTATGCATAAAATCCTAAATAATGAAAATAAGCAAAAATTGAAAGTATGAATATAAAGAGCAAGAAAAGTTGACATGAAAGTTTAAAACTTTATGAAAAATAACAAGCAGCAAAGAGTAGATCTAAGATTTAACCTAAAACTATGCATGAAAATTAAATTGCAAATAAAGCACAAGAACAACTCAAAATCAAGATGATCTAAGACTTGATCTATGATCTAGATGTGTCACTCATCTAGATTCCATATCCAATTCTTAAGATCTAACAAGAAATCAAGGTGCTAAGGCAAAAAGCATAACATGAAGAACAAGCATGGAAATGAAGAACAAAGCATGGAATTAAAGTATAAAACATGAAAATTGAAAGGAAACTTACTTGAATTAAGAAATGAAACAAAGCTTGAATGTAATTGCATCAAAAGTAACAATCCAAAGGAGTATTTAGATTCTTCTTAGGCTTACAAACCCAAGGCCAAACATGAAAGTAAATCTAAATCTAGGAAAAGAAATTACATCAAAGCTTGAAATTGAATCTAAAACCTAGGGAAGATAAGAATTATCCAAGAGCTTGAGAGTAATTTGATCCCCAAACCCAAGTTAGGGTTGGGAATGGAGTTCTTTCTTCAATAGTGCAAGGTGTGGGGTTTATATAGTTGTTTGTAGGGGCAAAAACGTCAAAAACACCAAAAATCCCACAGCCCTCAGCGTTGTAGTCGATCGACTGCAGGGGGTGTCGATCGACTGCTCAGTCGATCGACTGCTCTGCTTTAAGACGTTGGCCTCTGCTCGGCAGTCGATTTCGGGGCTTCTCAGTCGATCCGGTAGTCGATTTCTGGCTTTGCAGTCGATCCTGGATGCTTTCGGGTCGAACTTCTCGTTTTCCGATCCAAATCGTCCGCCGAGCAAATATAATCCTTTTAGCCATCTACAAAACAAGAATTTGAGCTTAAAAACCCAAAAATAGAACAAACATCTCCCATATTGTACTCTTAAAGCCAAAAAGAAAATAAACGAGAAAAGTCCTAAAACCTAACGAGAAAAGACTCAAAACTACTAGACACGACGCTAAACCCTAACTAAAAACACGAGGAAAAACACAACAATTACATGCAAAACAACTACCCCACACTTTTCGGTTTGTTCGTCCTCGAACAACCAAAAGAATCGAGAGTGCACAGGCAATGAACATCATGTGAAACGAGAAACCCTTGTGCTTATCCTTTGTTATATGATAGAAATATCAACATAGACTCGCTATCGTCAAGCATTGCTCGTATTACTCTTTCTCAAATGCAAGCCAAATCGATGACTTCCTCCCAAATGATAATTTAGGGTGTTTGCTCAATTCGCTCAAGTGTTTGATATGGGACGTGTATACGCTCAATTCGAACAATGCATGCACCTCGTCAAGATTTCACAAATCGGACGCTCAAAATTGCCCACAGTACATGATCAAATAAGAATCGAAAGAAGTCTTTGTTATGGGTTGTAATGTTGGCTCTTTGGTAAGGTATGGAATATATGGATATAGTGGTTAACACACGATCAAAAGTGACCAATAACTCACAAGATCCTAATTTCTAAAACCCAAAGCTTATAATCGCATCACCTTTCCCAAATCACCAAACTCTCATTCGAAACCCTTTCATTCACTTACTTTCCTGAATTTTATTTCACAACACTTAGAAGCTTTATGAATTTGCTTCTTTTACTAGAATTATCCTTTTTTGAATTAGGCTTTTTGCTTGAATGCATGCTTTATCACTTTTCGTGACTTGTGTTGGAGTATTATTTTTCTTCTCCTTTTTTTTTTGTATAAGCAACTCGAAATCCAAAACCCACAATTTATTTCCCACACATATCTCGTCAACTAGCAACATACCCTCTCACCTCACAATTTATGAAGATACAAGAGCTAAAATCGAGCTCGGCTAACAAGAAACGGGACATAGGCTCGAGGGGGCTCGTTTGGGATTTTTTAAAGTAGCTTAAATATATGAACATGGCCGGAATAAGGGTGATATATGTGCCTCAAAGTCATTTTCGAATTCTATCATGTACGAGCAAAATCAAACCTCCTCAATACAATTTTCATAAAAATGCAAGCAAGCCGATAAATCACAAAAGGCTACTCACTAGTTTGCACCGAATTTGGGAGCAAAATCAAAAGAGATTTTAGAGCTTTGCAGTCTTTTCACGAGTAAATGTTGATTATATATATAGGCGAGTTTGGACGAAGCACAAAAATTCAGCTCCTCACACAAGAGGGCATAAACATGCAAAAACTCGACAAGTAAACTATTCAAACCTTCAAGTATGTGGAGTTGTTCAACAATGTAATAAAGACACAAACGACACAAAAATCAACTCAACCATATAAATGCGCAAATAGTAAGCGTTACTTCGCCAAGAATGCGTCACTTCGACAAGGCTCGAGTTAAGAACAACAAAACATGTTTGATAAAAACCGGGCCCTAACCACCTACCCACCCCACACTTAAACCATGCAATACCCTTATCGCATTTTAATGAAAATCAAGTAAAAAGGAGGGTGAATAGAAACTTCCTTCACCGAGCGAGTTTGGTCGAGCTCGGTGGGGTCCA
Source organism: Phtheirospermum japonicum (assembly GCA_014905375.1). Taxonomy (NCBI): domain Eukaryota; kingdom Viridiplantae; phylum Streptophyta; class Magnoliopsida; order Lamiales; family Orobanchaceae; genus Phtheirospermum; species Phtheirospermum japonicum. Next base: position 662,361 of record BMAC01000478.1, read on the forward strand.
CCTAGGCATCTAAGCAATCCAAGCAAAAATCAAGCATGGCTAGTATCTCCCGGCTTCATGAACGCTACTCACTTATCCAATCACCCAAGGTTGAAGTCGAAAAACCAAACCTAGAAAGAAAATCACATAAAATTCAAAAACACAAGAAAATATGTACATAAACCCAAACAAAACAAAACTAAAGACCAAAATGGACCAAAAGACAACTCGAAAATAATATTTTTTTAGTTTTCAATTTTTCAAATGTCTTTGGATTTTCATTTTAAGAAGAAAGAAAGTAAGAAAGAAAGAAAATAAAAGAAATAAACGAGAAGAACTTGGGTTGCCTCCCAAGAAGCGCTTGTTTTACGTCACTAGCTTGACGTACTCCCTTTTTGATCAAGGCGGGAAGATAACGGGAGGGTCCACCAACACAATCTCCTCCTTGTCGGGAGGATCCACTCTTTGGAACGTCCTTGGCACATTGCATAGCTCATATATGATCCGACAAAAAGCAAACATTCTAAATGGGCATTTGAAGCTCGTCTCGGCTAGGTCCTTGGGTGGAATGGTGGTTTTGAGGTGCCCCGACGACTCATCGAAAAAGCAAAAGGAGTAATGGCAGGCTAAATCTTCCAACCTTCGTTCGATAAACGGTTGAGGGAAACGATCTCTCTTGGTAGACTTATTAATCTTCTTATAGTCGATCAATGTCCTCCAACCTGTTGAAGCCCTCGTGGCCAACAACTCTCCTTTCCCCTCCTCAAGAACTAACAAGCCACTCGTCTTGGGCACCAATTCAATGGGCTTCACCCACTCGGTTTTAGAAATCACAAACATCAAGCCCTCCAATAACCACCTCCAAATCCCGGCTCTCACCATTTCATCAAAACTCAAATTCAAAAGGGATAACTCTCTCAATCACTCCGGGTCTCCAATCAATAGCTAAGAACATCAAACCCTTTAACCATCCTCTCCTCTTTTTCTTCCCGATGCGGATTTGCAAGGATAATAATCGACTTGCTCTCCTCTTCCTCCTCAAGATGACCGTCAATGTTTTCAATCTTATCACAATAACCCCCACCTCCCCCTCTAAAAAGTTGTCGTTTCCCTCAACAACACACCGAGAATCATCTACACACAAATCGGGGTCACATAGAGGCACAACGGACTTATCATGTAGAACAAGGGGCTCATCTTCATAACATCCTTCACTATCGACGTTCGGGACAACCACCTCCTCATTGGTCTTTGCCTCCATATACGCTTCTTCGACTAACTCTTGAAGCATGTCCATGAGTAAGGAATCCGCATGAGCTCATTTAAGCATATCAATATCGCTTGCGAATTGGTCCATTGTAGCATCAAGAGCATCACACTTAGCCTCAAATGAGGCCAACGTAGTGGTCAACGAATTTAGTTTTTGCAAAATGTCCAAGAGAGTTGGATCGGGGGGTGGAATAGGAGCATGCACCAGAATATCGAGGGCGGGAGGGGCATTTTGGTCATTAGAGCTCAAACCTCTGAAGTACGCATACGGATCGGGATCATGAGGGCCATTGGTGGCACTAAATGAGGCATAATCGAAATTGGAATTGAGAGAACCATCATATAGGCCGGGATTCGGGCTCGGCATATTCAGATAATGTTGTGGAGCACCATAGCCATATGAGCCGGAAGTCGGGGCTTGCACGTTCGGATAGGAATATGGAGCTCCATAACCACCCAAGGAACCATACACCCCCGAGAAACTATCAAATTCGACATGGTTTGCACCATGCCCTCCCATGCCGGGTTGCCCAAAGTCGAAACCGCCATTGGCAACGTGGTTTGCACCATGCCCTCCCATGTTGCCAAAGCCATTATACAATATCTCATTCCCGACATGGTTTGCACCATGCCCTCCCATACCGGGAATGTATCCACCATAGCTATAAGCACCTTGCATACTAAACAAAAAACGTCAAATAACAAAGAAAGATAAAAACACAATGAAACAATAATTAAATCGAAAGCCTTAACCAAGCCGAGTCGCAACGGCGCTATTTTATTAGAGTAGTTTTCGTATCCCCGGTAACAGCGCCATTTGAAGTGTAGTTTTCATGGTGTTGAAAGTATATCAACGGGTTCATGGCTTGGTATTATCGGAGTTCGATTTAATTGAAGGATTCAATGTGTTTCAAGCTTTGAAACTAAAAGGAAAATGAAAATAAAGCAATTAAACTAGCTAAACTACACTAGAAATTGAAATTGCAAGTTGGTAGAATGACACGTCGGATGCCTTAACTGAAAATGCAAGCAAGTGATGAAAATAAGCAAGAAAATGCATTGTTTCACCAAGTACAAGCATGCATGCACAAGGTACAACTATGCATAAAATCCTAAATAATGCAAATAAGCAAAAATTGAAAACATGAATATAAAGAGCAAGAAAAGTTGAGCAATAGTGTGTTTTTCTCCATTCGGCCTGTGTATTTGAGCTGTGCAATTTCTATGAGACGACCGTAATAATCATACTCGCTTGCCCCATATTTTGACCCTTTAATGAATACTCCATTGCTCGATGTTGATTTGTTAGATCCGTGCTCGATTGTGTAAAATCTATAACTATTTATCTTACATCTAGTATACATTTTCACACATCGCGATGGACCCTCTGCTAGGCTCCTAATGTTCACATCGATCACATTGCTCGAGCGATCTCTAGCCTATGACATTGAAGAATCATTTTTAATTTAGGAAATATAATAGACAAATACATTTGGTAATTAAATGATATGCATCTCGGTATTGAACATCTTACGTATTGTTCGAACCTATTGACAAATTCATTTTCCAATTTTTCGTTTAGCCTATCATCAGCAATGCTTGGTTGGAAACGTTGAATGCTCTTCGTGTAAATACTACATCATTTGTTAGAAAATTGAGTAAAAAAGTATTAGTACACACACACACACACACACACACACATATATATATATATATATATATATATATATACATTTACAGTAGAAATTGAATAGAGTATTCGTACCTAACATATTCTTGGACCTCTTTGCGATTTAGCAAAATGTATATCCTTGCAGAGTTATGGTTCGGTTAGGAATCTTTTTCCCTATGTACCAAAGGTCTCCCCATATTCTTCAAAGACCGAGGGAATTTCATTAGCACCATCTACACCATCTTGACCGTCGTCAATTCTAGGCAAATTTGCTCTTTTAGTTAACATGTGATCTTCAAAATAGTACTAAAAGTTGATGCCTCTTCAACCAGATATGCATTTGCTAACGACCCTTCAACACTCGCCTTATCTTTCACACTGTTCTTTAGTTTGCGATGACACCTCTCGAATGGGTACATCCATCTATACTGCACTGGGCCATCAATTTTCGCTTCATACGCAAGATGAATGGGCAAATTCTCCATTGAGTCAAAAAAACTTGGAGAGAAGATCATTCTAGTTGACACAATATTAACGGAATGTCACGTTTTAGATGACTCATATCTTCGGTGCGAATGACTATTGACGTGAGATCCTTGAAAAGCAGCTCAATTCAGTTAGAGCCTTCCACACATTTGAAGGAAGCAGTTCACGAATGTCTATTGGTATCAACCTTTTCATGCATACATGACAATCATGAACTTTCATCCCGATCAAACGTAATTCCTTCTTATCAACGCAACGCCCCAAGTTTGATGTGTACCCATCTGGAAATCAAAGGGATTCAACCCAATCGCACAATCCAGCTTTCGACGACCTATCAAGTGTGTAATAGGATTTAGGAGAACACAATATTCACATCTCAAAAATGAGAGTTCATTGACTCCGATCACTTGTTGCAATCTTTTTGCTAATTGCAACTCACAACATTACTCAATAAGTACGTGGAGTTTTTGACGTCTTCAAAAAGAGAATGAAAAGCTTACAAATAATTTTATAGAGGGCAACCGAGAATAAGGCTAGTAAAAAGTATTTGATTTTCATGAAAAATTGCACGGATAGTATGAGACTAATGCACTTACGTAAAATCCCTACACTTCATTCATATAAAAGTCTAAACAACCTATCCAAAATAACAAAACCGCGCCACTTCGCCAAGGTTCCAAGCAATGTCAATACATCACGACTCAATCATTATCACATGCAATCAAGCATATGAATATCCTAAAAATGGACACACTTCCCCACACTTAAACCTAAACAATGTCCACATTGCTCATAAATTAAGACAAAAAGGTAAAAGGGAAAACAAGAGAGATCACCCCTATAATCGTGCTTGTTGTGAGAGATCGAGCGTGAGGACATGTCAAACGGGCGATCAAAGCGAGAGTAACCTATAAAAAGGAGTGAGTGGAGAAGAATGATATACACGACATAAAGGTCAAAAATAAAACAAAACATCAATATTTACAAACCTTTTTTAAAAGGATACAAGGTGGGTGGATCGTTGGCATGTTCCATCTTTGGATAGGAATTGGTCGCTTGAGAAGAGGTCACGTGGCTGAAGTGCTCTTCGATTCAGGAGAGGCGAGACCTTAACTTCTAAAAAATTCGACAATTTCTTCCATGATTCTTATCAATTTTTTGTCGATAAGTTGGAGTTTCTCAAACATCCTCATTGGGAATTCCCAATTTTCCTTGAAAAACTGATCCTAACCTTGACGCGGGCCCGATCCGGTGTTTAGAACGTCTTCTTCCTCATTTGCTTTGGCGTGATGATCCGAAGACCATCCTTACACGAGGTCTCGAAGGCGACTCATATTTTCCACGTGACATTTGGCCATCGGGTTGTAAGTGATCCTAACTACCGCTAGAATTATGTCGGCCGTATTACACCCGAAGTGATGGGTGATGCCAGTTATGAATGGGGAGAAGGATGTTTTGTAGTTTTTAGTGGTTTTGGAGAATAAAAGGTTCTATTGGCTTGGTGTTATCGGAAATCGATTCAATTGTAAGTTTCAAGGTGTTTCAAGCTTTGAAAAGTAAAGAAAAATGAAAATAAAGCAATTAAACTATCTAAACTAAACTAGAAATTGAAATAGTATGTTGGTCGGATGCCTCGGTCATATGCCTTCAATGAAAATGCAAGCAAAATCAAAAATTTAGCAAGAACAAGCAATGTTTCATCAAGTACAAGCATGCATGCTCAAGGTACAACCATGCTTGCATAAACATAAAAACTTGAATAATGCAAATTTTCGTAAATTGAAAGCACAAATACATAAAGAAATGAAAATGGATGGGAAAGTTTAAAACTTTAAGGAAGACAACAAGGAACAAAGCATAGATCTAGGATTTAGCATGAAACAAAGCATAAAACTTTAATTCAAAATAAAGCATGTGAAAAACTCAGAATCAAGACGATCCAAGACCCGATCTATGATCTAGACATGTCACTCATCTAGATTCCATAGCCAATTCTTAAGATCTAACATGAATTCAAGGTTTTAAGACAAAAAGCATAAAAATGAAGAAAATGCACGAAACATATGAAATTGCGTGAAATTAAATGATCTAGGCCTCGATCTATGATCTAGATGTGTCACTCAACTAGATTCCATAGACGATTCACAAGATCAAGCACAAATTCTAATACCTAAGGCAAAAAGTATAAAACAAATGAAGAACAAAGCATGAAATTGAAAGAAAGCTTACTAGAATGAAAGAGAGAATCCAAAAGCTTGATTGAAATTGCAAGGAATTAAAAATCCAAGGGAGTACTTGAATCCTTCTTGAGCTTACAAACCCAAGGCAAAAAGCTTGAAAATTTAGTCTAAGAGCTAGAGAGAATAAATCCCAAACCCAAGCTTGGGTTGGGAGGAGGTGTGATATCTTACAAAATGAGAGTTGGGTCCTATTTATACTAGGTTTAATTGAGTTTAAATGGGTCAAATTAGCTAAAAAAAGGCTTGTATTTTTCGGGTTTGACTAATTTTGACCAAAAATGGTCTTCCTAGACCATTTGCTAGCTAATTGGCACATATTTGGTTCATTGTGGTTCGGTATGGCTTGGCCATGGGTGCGCATGCGCGAAACTGGGCAGCGCTGCTTGGACACTAGGTAACCCAGTGTCGGGAACGTACCCAATGTCGGCAGGGGTTTGGCGGCATCCTTGACGAGAGGCGTGGCGAGCGCTGGGCGCGAGCGGATGCGGGCGTGCGGTGTCGGGCGCTGCTCGGACACTGGGTAAACCAGTGTCGACAGCGTACCCAGTGTCGACAGTTTGGCAAGCGTTATGGTAAGCGCCAAGGCCTAGCGCGAAATTTGGTGAGGAGTGGCGTGCCTTGGCGAGCATTCCAGAAAGTTTGGCCATTTTTGAACTTGCTCTTGGCACCGAATTTGGCATGTCTTGGATTGAGCTTTGGTCCTTAATGCCTTGGCCTATAAAATAGGAATTTTTAAACATAAAAACCCAAGAATTACAACAAACCTCAAATTAATTGAACCCATTTAACCATATTAAATATAAACAAATAAAATCCTAATTAAAAACATTAGGAAAAACACAACAATTACATGCAAAACAAAGGATAGGAGGGGTGTTTGGTTGCCAGGCTTCTTTTCTAAAATGTTTTGAATTCTGTTCAAGAGAAGAGGAAAGAGACGGGCGTCGACTATTGATGAGGCACCACAACGCATAAAGTTCGGGTTTTGTTACGTTGGTCACCTCTTTCTTGCAAAGAACTACATGGGCGAGGAATTTATAGGCAATGTAGATTGCGTCATCTTGAATCCTTGCAACCGAAAACCGATTTTAGGAGCCCGTGTTTCCTCTCATCAATTCATACTAAAAGGCGACAACATAAAACACGTCGTCTTGGGGCATTTGGGGAAAGCCATTGCTATCAAGCCCAAAAAATTCTTCAAATAAGCATTTATCCCCCCGAATTTCGCTTCTACCAAGTCGTCAAGTGAACGCCTGGTCGGCTAAGATGCTCAAAGTGGTGAATAACTAGAGCATTCCAGAAAGTTTGGCCATTTTTAAACTTGCTCTTGGCACCGAATTTGGCACGGATTGGCACGACTTGGATTGAACTTTGGTCCTTAATGCCTGGCCTATAAAATAGGAATTAATAAACATAAAAACCCAAGAATTACAACAAACCTCAAATTAATTGAACCCATTTAACCATATTAAATAAATTTAAACAAGAAACATTAAAACAAGAAAAAGAACCTAAAAACCTAACTAATGGACTCAAGAATTATTGAAAAACAAATAAAATCCTAATTAAAATTATTAGGAAAAACACAACAATTACATGCAAAACAACTACCCCACATTAATTGGTTTGTTCGTCCTCGAACAACGAAAAGAATCAAGAGTGTACATGCAATGAACATTATGTGAAAAGAAACATCCTTGTGCTTATCCTTATTAATATGATGGAAGTATCAATATCAACTCGTTATCGTCAAGCATTGCTCGTATTACTCTTCCTCAATTGAAAACCCAATCGATGACTTTCTCACAAATGGAATTTTTGAGGGTGTTCGGTCAATTCACTCAAGTGTTTTTTAAGGGATGTGTTTACGCTCGAGTCGGTAAATACATGTACCCTGTCAAGATTTCACAAATCGGATGCTCAAAATTGCTCATAGTTCATGACCAAATAAGAATCAAAAGAGGTCTTTATTATGGGTTGTAATGTTGGCTCTTTGGTAAGATATGAAACATTTGGATATAGTGGCTAACACACTATCAAACACGATCAATAACACACAAAATCCTAATTTCTAAAACCCGAAGCTTATGATCGCTTCACCCTTCCCAATTCACCGAACTCTCATTCGAAACCCTGTCGTATACTCACAAGCTTTTCCGACTTTATTTCACAACACTTAGAAGCTTTTTGAATTTGCTTCTTTTTGCTAAACTTAGCCTTTTTGAATTAGGCTTTTCATTTGAACGCATGCTTTATCACTTTTCGTGATTTGTGTTGGAGTATTATTCTTTTTCTCCCGTTTTTTCTTTTTTTTTTGTATAACCAACTCAAAACCCGAAACCCACAATCGATTTCCCTCACATTTCTTGTCAACTAATCATACACTCTTACCTCACAATTTATGAAGATATAAGAGCTAAATCCGAGCTCGGCTAACAAGAAATGGGACATAGGCTCAAGGGTGCTTGTTTGGGATTTTTAAAGTAGCTTAAATATATGGATATGTCCGGAACAAGGGTGATATATGTGCCTCGAGGTCATTTTCGAATTCAATCATGTATGAGCAAAATCAAACCTCCTCAATGCAATTTCCATAAAAATGCAAGCAAGCCTATAAATCACAAAAGGCTACTCACTAGTTTGCACCAAATTTGGGAGCAGAATCAAAAGAGCTTTTAGATTTTTGCAATCTTTTCACGAGTAAAATGCTGATTACATATATATATATATATAGGCGGGTTTTGGACGAAGCACAAAAATTCAACTCCTCACACAAGAGGCCATAAACATGTAAAATCCCGACAAGTAAACTATTCAAACTTCCAAGCATGTAGAGATTGCTTAAACATGTAATAGACACACAAGACACAAAAATCGACTCAGCCATATAAAAGAGCAAATAGTAAGCGTCACTTCTCCAAGGCTCGAGTTGAGAAAGACAAATCATGCTTCGTGACACCTGGACCCTAACCACTTTCCCACCCCACACTTAAACCATGCAATGCCCTCATTGCATTTTAATGAAAAATCAAGTAAAAGGAGGGTGAATAGAGACTTCCTTAACCGAGCGAGTTTAAGTCGAGCTCGGTGGGGTCTACCTAAGCATCTAAGCAATCCGAGTGAACGTCGAGTATGGCTAGTATCTCCCGGCTCCACGAATGCTACCCTCTTATCAAATCGCCCAAGATTGAAGTTGGAAAACGAAACCCTATAAAAGGAAACCAAACAAAATCAAAAACATAAAGACCAAAAAGAACCAAAAGATAACTCCAAAATTCTTTTTAGTTTTTTTTTTCAATTTTTAAAATGTTTTTGGGTTTTCGTTTTAAGAAGAAAATAAAAGAAATAAATGAGAAGAACTTGGTTTGCCTCCCAAGAAGCGCTTGTTTTACGTCACTAGCTTGACGAACTCCTTTTTTGATCAAGGTGGAAAGATAATGGGAGGATCCACCAATACAATCTCCTCCTTGTCGGGAGGGTCCACTCTTCGGAATGTTCTTGGCGAATTGCATAGCTCAAATAGTACTCGCAAAAAAGAAAACATTCCAAACGGGCAAATGGGACTCATCTCGGTTAGGTCTTTGGGTGGAATGGTAGGTTTGAAGTGCCCTGAAAACTCGTCTAGGAAACGATAAGAATAATGGCCGTCTAGCTTGTTCAACCTTTGATCGAAACACGGGGGAGGGAAATGATCACTCTTGGTAGGCGTATTTAACTTCTTAGAATCGACCAACATCCTCCATATCGTCGTAGCCCTCGTGGCCAACAATTCTCCTTTTCCCTCCTTAAAAATGAACACGCCGCTCGTCTTTGGTACCAATTCAATGGGCTTCACCCACTCACTTTTAGAAATCACAAACATCAAGCCCTCCAACAACAACCTCCAATTCCCGACTTTCACTATCTCCATACGGGGGCTAACTCCCTTAACAAATCTGAGTTTCCACCCAATAAGACTCTTAAAAACTATAAGCACATCAACCGTCCTCTCCTCCTTCTCTCGATTTGAATGGGAAAAGATGATAATCGCCTTGCTCTCCTCTTCCTCCAAATAGACACGCTTGAGGGGATATGGAGGAGGCTTAAGCTCGGGATTGTGCCTCTTCTCGACCTCGTTGGAGGCTAAGTCGAAAAAATCACCGATCCCCTCAAGGTACTCTTCAAGTTCTCCAATCATATCATCAAAACTCTCCACCTTCCCCACCAACAATTTGTCAGTTCCCTCAACGACACAATCATAATCTCCTTCACTCACGTCGTTGGCACCTTGAAACACAATGGGCTCGTCGGTATGAACAAGGGTCTCATCATTCTCACAACACTCCTCAAAATAAGCTTCCCGTATAATATCCTCCTCAATGCTCCTATCCTCCATATAAACCCGTTCGACCATGGCCTTGAGGAATTCCATATATACCCATTCTTCGAAAGATTCTTTTGAAGTAAAAGGTAAAGGGTCAAGAGGGGTAAAAGTATTTGGAAATGAAAACACGTCCTCTTCCGATGATGAGACACCCGTTTTCTCAACCACCCCACACTTATCAAAGACCGCCACCAATGAAGTATGTGAAGGTTGACTTGAGAATTGTCGTATAAAGGCTAATAGATCCGGATCGGGAAGTGAGGTAGGAGCAATTACCGGGCTCGTCGGATGACATGGGCCCACATGAGGAGAAACAACTAGATTATGAGACGATGGTGGAGCAAAATATAGCAAGGCATAATTGGGTCCCGCTTGATATCCATTGTTTCAGCCCAAAAATGGCCAACAGTTGAGAACGCATAAAACCTTGAACACCCGCCTGATCTGCACCACAAACACAAGTTAGAAAGGACCACCGGTGATTTTCTGGTGGAAACCTCTCCGATACTTAAGTCAGTAAGCGTTTGAGGTGTTTTCCAGAAAGAAATCAAGAATGCTCAAGAGAATGACATACCTCTCTCAGCCTTGGGGCTGAGATATTTATAGCTTATTCCTGTGGGGACCCCAGCCGGGATCCCAGGAACACGTGCCGCGAATCATGGGCCGTTTGGGAAACAGTTTCTGAACAAGTGGTCCCACTTGTTTCTTCTTAAGTAAGCCGAAGGTCAGGTCTGACCAAACCAGCGAATCTTTCTTAAGCGGGCAGGTCGGCCCTGTCTCCCCATTTACAATCACTACTGGCTTCAGCTCTTTCTCTATCCAGATCTGGCTGGAATATGTAGAAGTCCCCTTGTGGGGACCCCTTTCCGGGATTTCGGGAATAAGGCCCATAAATCAAGGATCGTCCAGGTAACGAATGGTCCCCCATTTGTCTTTTCCTATTAACAACCAATCAGGTTTGTCTAAGGCCACCTTTCTTTCAAGAGAGATTTGACCATATCTTTTCTTTTTTACACGCCAGACAATCAACTCTCACCGCCTTTACTATTAAATGCAGGTCTACCTCAATCCAGGTCTTGCTAATATTGCCCTATCAACTCCTCCCCCCAAAAGAAGAGGCTGAGGTAGAGCGACAAAGTGCCCGGGCCCTTAGCAATAAATGAGGCCCCACGTTTTTTAGTATTTCTCGTACTGGTATGAATCCCAAGGGATACGCCAAACTGCCAGGGCTAATTATTGGCATTTAGCAGTGTTGCACGTTTCCAAACGGTCACTGTACTTCTCCATCCTCCCGGGTACTGCCTCGTCAGCCCTAGTATAGAGCCCTAGCCGTCCCAACTCACCTTTTAGGGCACTGTTCACCTGCCCGCATTAAATGTGCAAATCCCATCAAATCCCACCTTTCTTGGTTTTCGTATTTTGAAATCATTCCCTTTGCCTTTTATTCC
>BMAC01000478.1:674549-712709 GCA_014905375.1 Phtheirospermum japonicum
AGTTTCAGGCGGGTCTGCATCTGCCCGTTAATCCCATGATGCTGGAAATTGCCCAAATGTACAAAATTCCTATTTTTCAATTTTCCCCTAACTCTTTTAGGATAATGGTGTGTTATAATCTGGCCATGCGCTACGCCGGCCAGGACCCAACAGCCCTGACTTTCTACCAACTTTTCCAGGCGAAAAGCCTTCCGCCTGATTGTTTTTACCTCACCGCCAGGTCTGGGGTCCATTTCATACACAAACTTCCGACTTCCAATAAGTCCTGGCGCAAGAAATTCCTTTTTGTTCACTGCGCGGGGGATTGGGGTTTTGACCCACCCCCCATAGACGCCTTGCCCTCTTATCCCTCCTTAACAGCGGCGACCAGACCTTCCCGTATTCAGAGAATTGTGGCAACTCTGAATGCGAATCCTGTCAATGTGAACGACCTCCTTACCCCTTCAGTCTTAGAGACTTTTAACGAAACTTGCGAGATAGGCCCCCTGCCATCTAAGATTGGTAAAGAAACTCTCCCGCCTTGTCCTCGTTGTATCATGTTTTAATGTTTTATAGGTCTGACTCTCCCGTTCTAACTTTTCAGCGGAGATGATGCGATTGCTGTTTGAGGCTTCTGATAGGGAAGATATGGCGGCTGATGTGACAGCGCCAGCTCAGGGGGCGGGTGCCTCCACCATTCCTCAAGCCCAAAGCCCCCCTCCTGCTGTGCCACCCGTGCATCCTCGATCCATAAGGCACGTCATTTCCGACTCAGAGGAAGAGGAGGTACCTCTCACGAAAAGGCCTCGATCTGACCGGGGCCGGGGTATTATCATCTCCACCAATCCAGCTCCAACGCCTGTCACAGCTCCTGTGGTCCCCACCGTGCGCAGTTCTGGCCCACCTCGACGAACTTCAGTTCTGAATTGCTCAGGTGACGTGGCAGTTCGCCATGTAAGCAGCCAGTGCACTCCTGAAGACTTACGAACTCTAGAGCAGATGAGTGACCGGGAGCTACTAGAGTCATGGTGCCAGGATGAAGCCCGGGTAAAATTCATATTACCGGCCTCTCTACCCTTTTCCTTTTTACACCTTTCAAGTTTTTAACAATTTTCTGATTTGTTCTTAGGCTGAGGCGAAGAGGGTACTTCTGGCTATCAGGGCGACCCGATCCCTAGGCCAAGCCAACCTTGTTAAGGAGGTTGAAGAGCTCAAAGAGAAGGTGCTACGCCTCCGGGCCCTGTCTAAGGATAAGATAAAAGAGGTTAAGGAGTTGCAGGAAAAGGTAAGCATGATGGAGAAAGCCCAGAAGAAAATGCTTGAGGCAGCTCGGTCAGAGGCTCGGGACGAGGCTATTGCTGAGACAAGGAGTCTGGCGGACGAAGCCATAGCCAAGGCCAAGGATGAGTGGAAAACGGAGTTCCTTAATTTGAAAGAAGGATTGAGGCTGGTTTAGGTGGCAAGGGATGAGGCCAAGGCGGCCTTTTTGGGATCCAAAGCCTTTTTCTCCCTTCTCTTCCCGGAGGCTGTGGTGTATTACCACTATGGCTTAGATGAGCAGGCCAAGTGGGCCTTGGCCAATCCCAACGTCCCCTTTGATCGAAAAACGCCACTGAAAAGCCCTCTCGAGCCTACCTCCTTTTCTTATGACCCTGCCAAGGATCGCCTCCATATGATTAGGTCGGCAGAGTTCGCTGAGCATGTTCATGCTATTCTCTGCTCTTCTGAACTAAGTCCAACTCAGCCAGACCTGACCCTCTCTGTGGTCCCTCCTGCTTCATCTCCCTCCCCAACCTTTTCAGGTCTGAGTGAGCTACCTGGGGGCGCGTCTCCGGGAGGTCTGTCCGAGGGTGTGGTGGACCAACTGTCGAAAGAGCTGAGAGCCGACATGGAGGTTGACCCTTAGGGCGCATAGGTTTATTTTGTCACAGACCTGTAGGATGTCTGTGTGGCTGGTCTGATTGTATTTCTGCTAAGCGTATGTAATGCCGAAAAACATATGAATGCTTTTCTTTTTGTCCGGTAGTGACTCTTGAATTTTCTAGGGTTTCCTGAATATCCGGAAACCCTAGTACTTTTTGACTCCTCTCACGTGCCTCCGATTTCAATATATATTCGTATGCATGCTTTATCCTCTTTCATTATCCGTCTGCAAAATGTCTTCATCTCCTCTGGTCGAAGAACTTAACATGGTGAAAAGAAAGAACATTTCCCTGGTTGTGGAGAAATTCAAGCTCTCCGACCAGTTGGTCTCACTCAAAGAAAAAATTGGTTCTCTTTATCGCCTTTTGGAAAGGAAAAGGCAGAAGAAGCGTCATTACAAAAGGGAATGGGCCGAACTCCGACAAGTCAACCATCAACTGCAAGAGGAGAAGGCGGATTTGGTCGACTCAGTGAACCGCTTGACCATCGCTGCTGGCGAGGCGCATGTTCTCGCCGAGCGATGTGACCAGTATCGCCGCTGTCTGCATGAGACAGAGCGAGAGCTTTGGCGCATTCGCCGGGCTTTAGCCTCCGACCAAAGGTCTTCGCCTAGATAGGCGTCTGGGTTTTATCTTTATTTATTTCCTGCCATTTTAATACAATCAAAGTCGCCAACCCTCCGGGGGAAGGTGTGCAACCTGTACCTTGTTCTTTGTTGAATGGTCAGTAATATATATGAGCTTTGTGCCTTTTCGCGTGTGTCATAGTTTCACTTAAATAAGTTTTGAATCGGATCTTTTTTGCTTTGCTTAAATCACTCAAACTTGTGTTTTATGTTAGTGCCTTAGTAGTTCAACACTTACCTCATAAGATATTTTGTTTCGCTCTGGGGTCACGCTGACAATCAGGTCAGGTAGACTAGTGCATTCGCTTTTTAGCTTTCCTTGGCTTGAGCTGTCAACCAGATCGGGAAAATAGCTGACTTGATTTGACCAGTCCTGGCTTTATAGGTCAACCAGATGGGGAAAATCTAGGATATCCGTCTTTAGCTAATCCTGGCTTTAACCGATAATCAGGTCGGGCAAAATCTAGGACATTCGTCCTTAGCCAGTCCTGGCATTAACTGACAATCAGGTCAGGCAAAATCTAGGACATTTGTCCTTAGTCAATCCTGGCATTAACCGACAATCAGGTCGGGCAAAATCTAGGACATTCGTCCTTAGCCAATCCCGGCATTAACCGACAATCAGATCGGGCAAAATCTAGGACATCCGTCCTTAGCCAATCCTGGCTTTAACCGACAATCAGGTTGGGCAAAATCTAGGACATCTAATCTAGGACATCCGTCCTTAGCCAATCCTGGCTTTAACCGACAATCAGGTCGGGCAATATCGAGGACATCCGTCCTTAGCCAATCCTGGCTTAAACTGACAATCAGGTCAGAATTTTTTTTAAATATCTGCTTAGTCAGGTCTGGCTGAACATGTCGTCTTTGGCCTACAGGACAGGATTTTAGGGTTTCATAAATCGAGGAAATCATCCATCTTAGCTTTTTGCACGCCAACTTAATGTAATTTCCCGCCCTTTTCTTTCCTATATATACTGGCATCCATTTCTTCGTTTATTGTACCCTTATAATGGCATCATCCTCGTCCTCCAATCATGTTCTCACCGAGGAGCATAGCCGACTACTCCAAGAAAGAGATCAGCTTCGGGCAGAAATTTTCCAGCTGCAGGATCGTGTGGAAAAACTGACTGAGAAAAAACTGAAATATCGCCATGAACGGTATCAGCTCCAGCGACGCGTTCGCGAACTAAAAGAGGAGAATGACGACTTGTACGTCAACTGGGACATCGCCGTGGAGATGCAAGAGCGATTTCATGTTCGCCTTCTGGAAAATGAGGAAACGATCCAAGAACTCCGTCGACTTCTTGCCTCCGCACCCCCCTCTTAAGGCTTTAATTTTACTTTTTCTACGCTTGTGATTTGCACCTCTGCGATTATTAATGTTATGCTAAAATATCTCCTTGTATTTTTTGCTTTATTTGTAAGTGTGTTCTCCGTTTATCAATCAAAGATTAAAGGCGACTCATCACTAATAATGAATTCTGGGATCCATTCTGGAATAATGATCTTATTGGCCATCTAGCTAGGAGAAATTATGGGAATCTGTGAACGTTAACTCCTGTAATTTTTCATTTAATGAATAAGTAAATGTTAAGGGTTACAATTACATATAAAATTTTCGCAGATTGGTAATGTTCCAAGCGCGAGGGATCTCGGTCCCATCCAGCTCTTCCAACACATATGCTCCTCCAGCCAGAACATTAGTGACTCTAAACGGGCCTTGCCACGTGGCATCTAATTTTCCTTTGGCTTTTCCTAAATCAGACCTTCTCAAAACCAGGCCTCCTACCTGAAATTGCCTCTTAATTACAGATTTATCATATGTGGCCTTAATTCTCCCCTTGATATGGGCCATTCTGACTGCGGCCTGCTCTCTTTTTTCCTCGATCAAATACAAAGCATCTTGCCTCAACAGCTCGTTCTGCTCTTCATTGAAATTCTGAATCCGGTGTGTTTCTATACTGACCTCCGCAGGCACTACAGCATCCATGCCATACACCAGGCTAAAGGGGGTTTCCCCTGTACTTTCCTTTGGATTTGTGCGATATGCCCAAAGTGCTGCATTCAGCTCTTCTACCCATTTTCCCCCAAATCTCTCTAGACGTGATCTAAGTCCTTGGACAAGAATGCGATTAGTTACTTCGACTTGACCATTCACTTGTGGGTGATATACGGATGTGAAATGTTGTTGGATATTCATCTTGGTACACCAGGCCTTGATTTTGGCACCCATAAATTGGGCTCCATTGTCTGATATCAATATCCTTGGCACACCAAAGCGACAGACAACATTCTTCTAGAGGAACCCCATCACCGCTTCTTCTGTTATCTTGGCCAGAGCTTCTACCTTAACCCATTTGCTAAAATAGTCTATGGACACAATCAAAAATCTCTTTTGGGCAGGGGCCATCGGGAATGGACCAACTAGATCAATCCCCCATTTGGCGAATGGACAAGGAGAACTCATTGTCATAAGCTCTTCGGCGGGCCTGTGTATCAGTGATGAATTCTTTTGACACTTCTTACATTTTCGTACGAAGTCTTATGCTTCTTTTCGTAGGCCTGGCCAAAAATATCCCGCTCGTAAGATCTTGCTGCACAGAGCTCTGGCACCCATATGGTTACCACAACACCCTTCGTGAATTTCTCTAAGTACCAGAGCTCCTTCTGCATGGCCCAGGCATCTTAAAAGGGGTTGGCCGAATCCTCGTTTGAACAACTCTCCTTTAATCAGGCAAAATCTAGAAGCTCTAGCTCGTATTTTTGCCGCTTCCCTCCTATCCTCCGGCAGGACCTCTTGCTCTAAGTACGCTTTTATAGAAGAGCACCAGTCTTCTCGTTCCATAACCACGCACACCTGCTCAACCCCGAACTCCCCGTCTGCTCTTAATAGAGTAATCACCCTTTCGTGACAATCTGCGGCCGAACCGGCTACCTTTGCCAAGAAATCATCTCTTCTATTTTCTTCCCTAGGAATCTGAAGGACGGTCAACCCTTTCATTCCTATGACCAGCTCTCTAAATTTGGTTAAATACTTCTGCATGTTTTCCTCCCTTGTCTCGAAATCCCCACTGATTTGCTTGCAAATGAGCTGTGAGTCCACCTTAGCACATACCTGTTCTGCGCCCAGGTCTTTCGCCATCTGAATCCATCTCAAAAGGGCCTTATACTTGGCATCATTGTTGGAAAATGACGCACTCAACCGGATAGCGAACTCGGTGGACACACCTGCTGGATCTATTAGGATTATTCCGGACCCACATCCCTGATTACAGACAGAGCCATCCATGAAAATTATCCATTCCTTTAGCTCACCAGGAGGACTAGTCATTTCTTGCATGAAATCGGCTAAGGCCTGAGCCTTAATTGCCATTCTAGCCTCGAATATGATATCGAACTCACTGAGTTCTATAATCCATTTGACTAGCCTTCCAGATGCTTCTGGTTTGTCCATTATGGTTTTTAACGGAAGGTTAGTTCGCACGACTATGGTATAAGAAAGGAAGTACGGTCGCAGCTTTCGAGCAGTTCCAACCAGAGCTAGCATCGCCCTTTCTACTTCCACGTACCTGACCTCTGCCGCATGCAAGACCTTGCTCCAAAAGTAGACCGGCGTCTGTTTTTTACCTTCTTCTCTGATTAAAACTGAGCTGACCGCCTGTTGTCCTACAGATAAGTATAGGATCAATGGCTCCCCTTGGACAGGCTTCGTGAGCAAGGTCATGCTAGCCAAATGCTCCTTCAATGCGTTAAATGCTTCCTCACACTCATCATTCCACTGAAATCTTGCTTTCTTCCTCAGAGCTTGAAAGAATGGTAAACTCCTCTCTGCAGACCTGGACACGAATCTACTTAACGCGTTAATACGCCCTGCTAAGCATTGCATTTCTTTCACATTCCTAGGCACCCGCATGTCCATAATTGCTCTGACCTTCTCGGGATTTGCCTCGATACCCTTCTCCATGACCATGTAACCCAGGAATTTGCCAGCTCTAACCCCGAATGCGCATTTCCTGGGATTAAGCTTCATCCTATACCGTCGCAGAGTATCAAAGGTCTCCCGCAGGTCTTCCACATGCGACGTTGATTTCATGCTCTTAACAAGCATATCGTCCACGTAAACTTCCGCGTTTCGCCCCAGTTGATTCTTAAACATCTTATCAACCAAACGCTGATAGGTGGCTCCTGCATTTTTCAAACTAAAAGGCATCACAACATTGCAATACGTCCCCTTTGGGGTAATAAAGCTGACCCGCTTCCAATCATCTCTGGCTAATCTAATCTGGTGATACCCTTGGGATGCATCCATCATACTTAAGAGCTCACATCCAGCAGTAGAGTCGACGAGCTGGTAAATTCTAGGTAAAGGATAGTGATCTTTCGGGCAAGCACGATTGAGATCTCTGAAATCGATACACATGCACCAGTCCTCCTGAGTCTTGGGAACCAAGACAGCATTGGAAAGCCATTCAGGGAATTGTATTTCCTGGATGTGCTTAGCCTTTAACAGTTTTTCCACCTCAGCCTCTATGAAAGCCTCCTTCTCAGGCCCAAAATCGCGTTTCTTTTGCTTTATTGGCTTTGCATCCGAGCTGATGTTGAGGTGGTGCTCTGCCACCTCTGGGTCGATCCCTACCAGATCTTCTGGGGACCAAGAAAACACATCCGCGCTGCTTCTCAACAGTGCAACTATATCTGTCAAAGTTTCCGGACTGAGGGTTGTCCCTACTCGAAGGACCCGGATCTCATCCCCTGGGATTACTTCGACCATCATCAGCCCTTCCTCTCTATTAGCCAGATCTGTCTTTGGCGGCTCTACTCTATCCCTTTTGCTCTGTCTTTCTTCCTCCTCATTCCTCCTTATGCACTCTACGTAGGTCTGTCGTGAGGCATACTGGTCACCCCTGACCTCTCCCGTTCCATCTTCCGCCGGAAACTTCATCTTCATATGAAAGACAGATATAACAGCCTGGAACTGGCTCAAGGATGGCCGACTCAACATGACATTATAAGAAGAAGGTGCATCCACCACCAAGAAACGCACCATTATTGTCACCCTATACGGCTCCTCTCCTAACGTCACGAGGAGCCTCACCGCTCCCAAGGGCTTCAGGGCTCCCCCTGCAAAACCAACTAGAGAGGTGGTGACCTCTTCCAGCTCAACGTTTATTTTCAACTGCCTAAAGAAATCATAAAACAAAATGTCGGCAGAACTCCCAGTATCCACAAAAATTCTACGGACATTATAATTAGCGATAGTTGCAGTTATAACCAGAGCATCCATGTGGGGGGCTAGAATACCATCGCCATCTTCTGACCCGAAACAGATGTTAGGGGTAGAGGTCATTTGTCCCACGTCACGTGATTTTTGAACTAGATCTCTTGCGGCTCTGACGTAACTGTGTTGTGTCCGCTTGGAATGCTCCTCCAATTCTCCTCCGGTAATCATCTGGATTTCTCCATGGATGACCTGGGTCTGATCAGATCTTCTTACCCCAGTTCGCACTCTATCCTGGCTGCCCCTATTTATCAGGGATCGATCATAATTCTTGTTGCCAGACCTGGTTTCCTCTCTCCTCATCCAAACATACTCCTTTAAATTTCCAGCCTGAACTAGCCTCTCTAACTCGTCCTTTAGATGGGTACACTGGTCAGTGTCGTGCCCATACTCGTTGTGTAAGCAATAGAAACGATCTGATTTTTCCTTCCTGGGCCTCCGCGAGTAGGTCTTTGGCCACTTCAGGCCTGGATGCTTCTCAATTGCCTGTAAGATTTCTACCTGTGGGGTTGCTAAAGGAGTGTATTTATCAAAGCGAGGCCTCCCTCCAGACAGGTCTGGCCTAGGTTTTTTTATAGCTCCCCTTTCCTCGCGATCATGCATTTCTCTCTTCCTTTCTCCCTCATTCTTGATCTTCAAAGCTTCTTCCAGATGGATATACTTTTCCGCTCTCTCCAAGAGCTCCCCAAATATCAGAGCTGGTTTCACCACCAGCGACTGAAAGAAATCCCCTCGTCTCAAACCTTGCGCTAGAGCATTCACCAATAGCTCTTCAGACGCAGAGGGCACCTCTAACTTAGCGGTTGTAAACCTGTTGATATAAGCACGGAGGCTCTCATTCTCTTTCTGCTTCAAACTAAAAAGTTCAAGCGGCATTTTTTGGTACTTTCTACAGCTCGTGAACTGGTGTAAAAAGGCTGAGCTGAACTCGTCAAAATTGCTGATAGACCTCGGCGGCATCTGACTAAACCAGAGCTGCGCTGATTTAGTAAAAGTCATCGGGAAGACCCGACACATGACAGCATCCGAAAATTTATGTAGGGCTGCCGCGATCTCGAAGCGACTGAGATGGTCCCACGGGTCCGTGGTTCCATTGTACTCGAAGCCTAGGGAGCGATATGAAGCCGGCACATCATCTCGCATAACTTTCTCAGTAAACGGCATACCCCTTCTCGCCAGAATCACACTGCCAGTCGCCATTTTTCTCTGAAACTCCCTCACCTCTTTTTGCAGACTCTACATCTGTTCAGCCAGACCTGGATTAGTCTGTCTTGAAGTCTCGCTGTCAGAGGTGGAGAAGTGCTCTTCCCCGTCATGTAAGGGAGCCCGATCCACATGCTGTCCTCGCAATGGCTCCGTTCCCACCACCGGGACAGTTCGTGCTGGTGGTGTGTTGGATGGCGGCGTCGCCATCTCCGCGAACTTCTTTTCCACCGCTGTCTCCACGGCTTTGCCGATTAGCTCCGAGAGCTGCAAAAGGAAGGATTCGTTAAATGAACCACCCGTAGTTGGCACAGATCTACTGAGCGGGGACGGCATAGCGCCTGGCGCGGTCCCTGCCGACGGCGCTGTCTCTCCTGGTCCCATCGCCGACGTATCTGTCGACCTGAGCATCCCCCATGGTGCGGCGGAACTAGGGGTTCCACCGAGCTCACCCACCAAGTTCCGTCGTAAACCATTTGAAGCCATGAAATAAACAGAAAATCTCACGTCGCGCCAATTGTTTCAGCCCAAAAATGGCCAACGGTTGAGAACGCATAAAACCTTGAACACCCGCCTGATCTGCACCACAAACACAAGTTAGAAAGGACCACCGGTGATTTTTCGGTGGAAACCTCTCCGATGCTTAAGTCAGTAAGCGTTTGAGGTGTTTTCTAGAAAGAAAGCAAGAATGCTCAAGAGAATGACATACCTCTCTCAGCCTTGGGGCTGAGATATTTATAGCTTATTCCCGTGGGGACCCCAGCTGGGATCCCAGGAACACGTGCCGTGAATCATGGGCCGTTTGGGAAACAGTTTTTGAACAAGTGGTCCCACTTGTTTCTTCTTAAGTAAGCCGAAGGTCAGGTCTGACCAAACCAGCGAATCTTTCTTAAGCGGGCAGTTCGGCCCTGTCTCCCCATTTACAATCACTACTGGCTTCATCTCTTTCCCTATCCAGATCTGGCTGGAATATCTAGAAGTCCTCTGGTGGGGACCCCTTTCCGGGATTTCGGGAATAAGGCCCATAAATCAAGGATCGTCCAGGTAACGAATGGTCCCCCATTTGTCTTTTCCTATTAACAACCAATCAGGTCTGTCTAAGGCCACCTTTCTTTCAAGAGAGATTTGACCATATCTTTTCTTTTTTACACGCCAGTCAATCAACTCTCACCGCCTTTACTATTAAATGCAGGTCTACCTCAATCCAGGTCTTGCTAATATTGCCCTATCAACCATGACCCCCATACACGTCCTCCGAATGAGTCATCGGCATATCGAATGAGGAAATTGAAGGGTAA
Organism: Phtheirospermum japonicum; assembly: GCA_014905375.1. NCBI lineage: Eukaryota > Viridiplantae > Streptophyta > Magnoliopsida > Lamiales > Orobanchaceae > Phtheirospermum > Phtheirospermum japonicum. The sequence goes on from BMAC01000478.1 coordinate 684,859, forward strand.
GGAGGAATCGGGCCTGGGCTAGACATTTGATCGATTTGAGCCTCCAACGCCGCCATTTTCTTAATCAACTCAAGCTCCTTATATGATAAAGGTGGAAGCACCTCATTAGCATGAAAATACGTTGGTGGAGGAAATCTTGGCTCGGGAAGAGTAAACACCCCCACAAAGGGTCTATTAACATCTCTCATAGTGAGGATAGGGGGGCCACTTGCGACAAAGGAGCTCGATCCTCCAAACAACTCGTAGCCTCAAGATCCTTAGAGGATAAAGCCATGCATGCCTTAGAATACGTTGCTCGCAAAGACTTTGGCTCGGGAGGATGAAACGTCCCCAAAAAGGGTTTGTTGAAATCGCCCATAGTGCGGGTAGGGGGTGCATCGGAGCTCAAACCTCCAAAGTACGCATAAGAAAAGAGATCTTGGGCATTAGTGGTGGCACCAATCGGGGCTTGATTGAAATTGGAAGTACGAGAATCGCCATACGGGCTGGGATTCAGATTTCCACCACCCACCTTTCCACTCGGATACATATTCGGCATAGGATTGACATTATAAATGGGGGGGGCTCCATACGGGCGGGGATTGGGGCTCGGCATATTTGGAAAATGTTGAGGAGCACCATAGCCATACGGATCGGAAATCGGGGCTTGCACATTCAGATAGGGATTCGGAGCTCCATAACCACCGAAGGGACCATTCACGCTCGAAAAACCATTAAACCCGACATGGTTTGCACCATTACCTCCCATGTCGGGTTGACCATAGTCATATCCACCATTGGCAACGTGGTTTGCACCATGACCTCCCATGTTGGGAATGTATCCACCATAGATCCAATTACCTTGCATACTTAACAAAAAATGTCAAATAACAAAGAAAGCTAAAAACACAATGAAACTACAAGAAAATCGAAAGCCTTAACCAAGCCAAGTCGCAATGGCACCATTTTGTTTTGTAGTTTTTGGTGGTTCTGGAAAATTAACGGTTCTATTGTCTTGGTGTTATCGGAAATCGAGTCAATTGTAAGTTTCAAGGTGTTTCAAGCTTTGAAAATTAAAGTAAAATGAAAATAAAGCAATTAAACTATCTAAACTAAACTAGAAATCGAAATAACATGTTGGTTGGATGCCTAGGTCATATGCCTTCAATGAAAATGCAAGAAAAATCAAAAATTTAGCAAGAACAAGCAATATTTCATCAAGTACAAGCATGCATGCTCAAGGTACAACAATGCTTGCATGAACATAAAAACTTGAATAATGCAAATTTTCGTAAATTGAAAGCACAAATAGATAAAGCAGTGAAAATAGACGGGAAAGTTCAAAACTTTAAGGAAGGCAACAAGGAACAAAGCATAGATCTAGGATTTAGCATGAAACAAAGCACAAAACTTTAATTCAAAATAAAGCATGTGAAAAACTCAAAATAAGCATTCATCCCCCCGAATTTTGTTTCTACCAAGTCGTCAAGTGAACGTCAGGTCGGCTAAGATGCTCAAAGTGGTGAATAACTAGAGCATGAGTTCGTGGTACCCGGTAAGCTCCATCTAGGCAAATGTGGTGCACCCGAGCCCCTCGATATAATTTAATATGGCTTCGTAATGTTTTGAGACCTCTTGGTCCTATTCCTCCACATCATTTAAATCGATCACTTGATGCGTCACGAATCGCAAGTCTAAATCAAAACAAGAAACTTTCCCTCATCTTTGAGATAGATGGGAAATGGGGCCTCATATTTACCCGAAATATCTTTATTTTTTCCTGCCCGAGACATAGTTAAACAAAGTTGAAGCAAACTGGTATCGAAAAAGATAGAATTTTGAAGGGTGTGCTCTTTTGAAATTTATCGAACACGTGGTGTGCGAGATTTCTAAAGATAAATCTATGAGGAAAAAGAACAAGAGAAATACCAACCCAACTAAGAAATTCTAATACGACAAAAACAACAAATAAGATCAAGGGAAGCACCTCGATTCTTAATCAAAAAGACATCAATTTTGGACAAAATGGGCTAAGGCCATTTTGTTATGGAAGGAAATGGATGAAAATGGTAATCGAAGATTGAACTGAGGTTTCAAGTAGCTAGAGTTGGTAGACCTTGGTCAGAGGATCACCATAGAATGACTGAGGTCACCGGAAATGTGAGAATCAAGAGATAGCAAGAGGGAGTTTGATGGGGTGTTTATGAAATGAAAGAAGAAGAATAGGGAAAGAGTTGGGGAGGTGGTGGTATATTTGTAGACCAGGAGGCGGGTTGGGTCGAAAAGTTCACGGGTCAGGTAAATTGGATTTTTGAGTCATCGACCAGGTTGAGTTTAGGTCCGCGTCGATGGGCGTTAATCAATGGGCCATCGATGGGATCAATAGAGAGTTTGCATCGATAGAGCATCAATCGATGGGCCATCAATGGGATCGACAAAGAGTTTGCATCGATAGGGCATCGATCGACGAGATCTATAGAGAATCTTTTATCCATAACGTGTCGATCGATGAAGAATCGATGAGCCATTAATGGGTTGGACAGAGAGTTTTTGTCAATAGGGCATTGATCAACGGACCAATGATGGGATCGAAAGAGAGTTTTCATCGATAAGGCATCGATCGATGGGCCATCGATGCGTAGGAAGGTACTTGGTCGACTGCGCGTCAACACTCGCATCAATCAACGAGTGTTCAGTGTAGGTGTGAGCACGGTCCGGTTGAGTCCAGGGATTTGGAAATCTTCAGAATTGCACCATTATTTTTTTGGTACGGTTAGGTTCGGAGAAAAGTCAGAGTCAACGGTTCTTTTTTGGTTCTGGTATGGTTCAGTTCGATTTTTGGATAAATCTCCATTTCACGCCCAAATTATAATCGTAAATTAAAATTACTAGATTGTTATGAATTTTAACTTTTACTTGTTAGTTGATGATTAATTAAGATATAAAATTAATAAAAAAACAATATTTTACTTATTAACTATCGAATATAATGAGGTTTATAGCTAATTTAATACAATTATAAATCGGTTCTAGTATTGGTTCTCAGTACGGTAAAGAGATTTTAAGAGGATCGAAAAATCTCCAGATCCATCCTGTAAAAGAAATTCGGGATGGTTCAGTTCGGTTCGGAGACTGGTCAATGGTCAATGGAGATTTATCAGTTCCGGTGCGGTTCGATTCAGAATTCGGTACGGTTCAGATATTTTCAATTCCCATGCTCAGCCCTAGTTCTGTGTCCGTGGTGCCTCATTTTCACTCTTTTGACCACCGGTTCTTGAGCAAAACCTCATCCCCTTTGAAAATGCCTCTGGGGTGCATAATCGGTCTTCTATCCCTAACGTAATACTCCCTATAACGCAGAAAAGAGGTAAATAAACAAAAAATCAAAAGAGAAAAGAAAAATAAAAGGACGAATATACAAGAATACAAATATTTTGTAATAAGGACTCAAAATTCTTGGGTTGCCTCCCAAGAAGCGCTTGGTTAATGTCTTTAACTTGGCGAATTCGCGTCGGCTAGGTGATAGGTGGGTCTTCGAAAGTTTCAGACTCCACATCATGGGTTTGTTTTGGTCCTTGGAAATATGCTTTGGCACGATGGTCGTTGACTTGGAAACATTCTTGGGTCTTCATTTACTAATTTTAGCACTCCGTATGACATCTTCCTCAACCAAGAATGGGATACTCCATCGTGACTTGAGCTTCCCGGGAAATAAACGGAGGCGAGAGTTATAGAGCAAGACTTACATGTCGGCCTTGAGATATTTAGCAATGAGCTTCTTATCTTATTGGAGCTTCACTTTCCTTTTGTAGATCTCGACATTTTCACAAGCGTCGTTTCTAATCTTATTGATCTCTTTGAGTTGTAACCCCCACACATCGCCTACTTGCTTCAAATCATAATTCACGGCTCGTATAGCCCAATAGACTCGGTGCTCAAATTTGACCGGAAGATGGCAAGCCTTGCCATATACTAGTCGGTAGGGGCTAGTTTCTAAGATCGTCTTGTACACCATCCTATACACCTAAAGGGCATCTTTAAGCTTTGTCGACCGATCCTTTTGGCTCAGTTGGATGATTTTCTCAAGGATTTTCTCAAGGATTTCTTCGATTTTCTCATGGTACGTCGTGGCCACCTTATGCTTGATCCCATGTTGTGCCATCAACCTTGCAAAGAACTTGTTGCAAAAATGGGTAGCTCCGTCACCGATGATGGCTCTCGGGAACCCAAACTGAGTAATGATGTTCTCTTGTTCAAATTTTAGCATGGCCTTGGCGCCGCAAGTCTTGGTGGGGATAGCTTCAACCCATTTAAACACATAATCGACGGCCACTAAAATGTATTTGTAACCAAAAGAAGTGGGGAACAATCACATGAAGTCTATGACACACACATCAAATATTTCCAAAATGAGGTTGCTCGTCAATGACATCATTCCTATTTCCAATATTCCTAGTTTGTTAGAACCGGTCAAACAATTTACAAAATTCATGAGCATCTTTTAAAAGTGTTGGCCAAAAAATTCCCGATTGAAGGACTTTAAAAGTGGTCTTTTGTCCTCCAAAATGGCCACCACACCGTTGATCGTGGAAAAACGATAGGATGCTTCATTACTCATCTTTGGGAATACACCTCCGAATGACTCCATCCTTCCCAAACTGAAAAAGACACGGGTTTTCCTTGAAGTGATGCCTACAAATTGAAAGAACTCTCTTCCATTGTTGAAAGGATAAATGAGCTCTCAAATGGCCACATGCAAGATAGTTAACAATGTAAGCATACAATGGGTGGTGGTGGGAGGAAATAACATACGCAATTTCATAAGGAAAATCATTATTACTACGTTCATGCTCATGCAAAGGGTCCTCTACAATTAAACAAGACAAATGGTCAGCAACTATGTTCTCACAACCTTTTCTATCATAAATCTCGATGTCAAATTGTTGTAATAGAAGTATCCATAGAATCAAACACGACTTGCTTTGAGTTTTATTAAAAAGTTAATGGAGAGTCGCGTGATCACTATGGACTATGACCTTAGAACCGACAATATAAGAACAGAAGTTTCAAGTGAGAAAACTACTACCAAAAGTTCTTTTTCGGTGGTGGTATAATTCCTTTGAGCCTCATTAAACATAAGACTCAAATAATAAATGATGCGAAGAAGTCCGTCTACCCGTTGACCCAAAATGGCTCCCACCGCATCGTTCGATGCATCACACGTTATTTCAAAGGGGAGGGACCAGTTTAGGACAATGACCACGGGGGCCGTAGTGAGTTTTTCTTTAAGCAATTTGAAAGCATTTATATAGAAATCATCAAATACAAAAGTCACATCGAGGCCAAACAATTGACACAATAGGCGACTAATTTCCAAAAAACCTTTGATAAGTTATTGGTAAAAACCAGCATGTCCTAAGAAACTTTTAATGCCTTTTATGCTCATAGGAGGGGGTAAACTTTCAATTACATATATTTCACCTTATCTACTTCTAAACCCCTACGTGACACGATATGACCAAGAACAGTGCCACTCTTTACCATAAAATGACTCATTTCCCAACTGAGTGTCAAGTTACTATCAATGCAATGCTCAAGAACTTTAGATAGATTATTTAAACAATAAGTAAAGGATGAGCCAAATACCAAAAAATCGTCCATGAAAACCTCAAGGAAGTCGTCGATCATATCCGTGAAAATGGATAGCATGCAATGTTGGAAATTTATCGGTGCATTGTAAAGACCATAAGTCATCCTCCAAAAAGAAAATGTCTCGAATGGGCATGTGAATGATGTATATTTCTTGTCTTCCGGAGCTATGTCTACTTGATAGTAGCCGGAGAGGCCATCGAGGAAGCAATAATATTGGTGGCTGGTCAACTGGTTGAGCAATTGATCAATGAACAGAAGTGGGAAGTAACACTTCCTTATGGCGGTATTAAGCTTCCTAAGATCAATGCACATGCGCCAATCGGTGGTCAGTATAGTGGGTACACTCTCGCTCTTTTCATTTTCGATGATTGTGATGCAACCCTTTTTTGGAACCACATGAACGGGACTTACCCACTCATTGTTGGGCATGAGAAAAATGATTCCTTTGTCAATCAACTTAAACATCTCGTTATCCATGACCTCCATCAAGTTTGGATTCAAACGACATTGACTACATCGAACCGGCTTTGTTCCTTCCTCCAACACAATACGGTGCATGCATGTGGTGGGGATAATTATCTTAATGTCCCCTAGAATCCACCCTATAGCTCCTAGAAATCTCGTAAGCACGTCAATCAATGCTTTCTCTTCTTCACTTGTTAATTGGGAGAAAATGATGATGGACTTCTTTTCACCTTCTTCAAGGAACACATACCTGAGGTGACTCGGGAGGGGCTTGAGTTCCGCCTTAGGTTCAATATTGGGTTTCTCACCTCCCATATCATAATGATTGATCACTCCCTCCAAATTGGGCTCTAGCCAATCGTCATCCTTGGTGAGCCACGAGATATTATCGCGAGTAAGGAACTCATGAACAATGGATTCTTCTTCAAGCTTCTCTTGCACTAAGGGAGAGATGGTATCGATGAATGAGCATTCAATGTACATGGATGAAGAGGGGATTGCTTGAAAGCTATGAATGGAGAAATTGACCGTTTCATCCAAAACAGACAAGGTCATGCTGCCGTCTTTGACATCGATTAACGTATTGGTTGTGTCCATGAATGGTCAACCCTATAAAATGGCGTACTTTTAGATATCATCCCACACTTCCCCGATATCCAAAACAACAAAGTCTATGGGCACGATGAGGCTACCGACTTGCACGAGGACATCTTTGACGATTCCCTTAGGATATCGAATAGAACGTTTGCTAATTAGATTCTCATCTTTGTTGGCTTGAGGTCACCTAAATAAAACTACTCATAGATAGAGAACGACATTTCTGAGTTTATTTTCTATTTCATAATGTGATCTTTATGCAAAAACTCTCAGGGTCACTCTTCGTAGGGGAAGGGGGTTACGGAAGATAACAGTCGCCGTATTTGAAAAATAAATCTTTTCGTTATCATCAAAATGTCTTTTCCTTGAAGTAAGATCTTTGAAAAACTTTACATATGCGGGAGAGTTTCTTATAACATCAAGTAAAGGAAGATTAACATTTACTTTAGAAAGCATATTGTAAAGGTCGAGAAATCGCTTATCTTGCTTTTTCGGGTGAAGGCGGCTCAGAAATGGAATATGAGGCCGATATGGGTTGGATGCCTTGTGGAGGAATCTTGAAGGTTCGACTTCCTTCTCCACATTTTCCAGTGGTGGAGTAACATTCAGTTCTATGCTCTCATCTTGAACGGGAAGTGGTGTAGAATCTTCTTAGGGCAAAGAAACTTTATAATTTATGACCCGACCACTCATAAGCATAGTGATGTCTTGTGCTTGTGATGGTTGGCTCAGTAATTTTCCAGTCTCATTTTTTCCTTATTTGCGCATCAAGTTGGAATATAGTAGTTTCGAGACTATCCATCCTCTTATTGGAGTATTGCATGAATTTCATAAATGTACAATGTTTCATCGAGAGAAGGTGGAAAGGGAGCTTGAGATGGTGGAGCCACTTGAAAAGGAGTTTGACTTTGTGGCACCAGTTGGAAAGGTGTTTGAGTTTGTGATGCTTGTTAGAAAGGTGGTCGAGTATGGAAAGAGCCTTGCCCCCTTTGTTGTTGTTGATATGGTTTTGGGGGGGGCAAAATTACTTTTTTTGTCAAGAAACCATTGGAATTGTTTGAACATGAGAAATTTGGGTGATTTCTCCAACCCAGATTATATGTTTTCGAGTACAGATCATTATTGTGCGGGTAGCGATTTTAATACCCCTGACCGGCTTGACTCACTTGGTATCTGAATAGATTATACTTTCTCCTTGATCTCCTCGAGCTGTTCGAATGTGGATTGGAAAAGATTGGTTTGAGAGAGAAGTGTGTTCTGAGTTTGCAAGGAGGCTACTTGCCTTGTCAACTAGGAAATTCTCTTTAATTCTTCATGAGAGGTATGAGAGGTTCCCACCTCGTGAACGGGTACCTTCTTTGAGAGGGAACTCTTTTGTTGAAAATTATGACTTATGGATTCCAAAATATTATACACCGCTTGAGACGTTTGAGATCATCCCCTCCGGCGGTATTGTCAGCCATGTATTGGAAAGTAAGAATAAGCCCATCGTAAAAAAATTGGCTGACTAGCTCGAGCGGGTAATGATGATGTGGATATTGAGTAAGAGTCCCTTAAAATGATCCCAATCCTCGTGGAATGATTCTCCATATATTTGAATAAACGAGGCATTTTTCACCCAAATTTGAGCCATCGTTTGATTAGAGTAATACTTGCTCACTAGCCTATCATGAACCATATCCCAATTTGTGAAAAAGTCAGGCTCCAATGACATGAACCATGTTTTAGATCAATCCTCCAGGGTGTAAGGAAAACACAACATCTCGTGTTGATCCTTGTTGAGGCCTTGAAGGGGGAACGCTTGGATCACTACGAAGAACTCTTGAATGTAATTGAGAGGATATTCGTCCGGTAGCCCATAAAAGGAAGGAAATTGATTGAAGTTAATCACCTTGAGCTCATAATCTCAGACCATGGAGCCCAAACAGATGCATGAATGGAAAGGTTGATCACAGGCCTAGTAAACTCTCATAAACGAGTCGGCTGGGATTCTTGATGTTGGTAATTCCCGTTTGGACGTATGTAAGGCCCCGTGTTTCTTGTTGGGTTTGTTGGTGGTATGGTTGTTGTGGCTCATGAGGAACGTGTGGAACATGATGGTGAGGTGGGTGAGGCACTCGTGGAACTTGATTGTAAGGTGAAGCACCATGAGGGCCTTGGGTTTTGATTAAAGTAAGACACTCATGCGTCGGAATGATTTTGATTCATGTTTTAATTGATGAACGGGTGTGGAACGTCATTTTTCTCATTTTGATCCTTCGACAAGTTCAGTCTTGCTTGGGGAAGCGCCATCAATGTCTTGTCTATTGGTTCTTGTTGAGGAATATTATCTTTAACTCCTTCGGGTGCAACTCTAGTACAATTGACTCTATTGATAATGTCTATGAAGGGGACAAGCTCTCCACCAAGTACTCGTCGTCCTTGCATACACTCAATAAACAATCAAATGGATCAAGTCGAAATAAAACTATACCAAACTCATTAATTACATATGACGGACATTTTAAAACCTTTGACATTCCCCAACAACGGTGCCAAATTTTGAATCAAACTTTTTACACTTACTTTTTCTTAGAAAAGTTCGCCCGCAAGAGAACAGAGCGATTATAAGTGGTAAGCTTGACTCGAGTCGAGTCTCTTGAGTAATGACGATCGGAATCGAGATATTCATTTTAACATAATTCAACTAAACACGTAATCAATGAGTGTTGGTTTTGATTTTATAAAACAAGAGAAAAATAACTAAAATGACTTGAATTTAAATGTAACAATCTATCAACACATTAACACGAATTATGATAGGTCTAATAGCGTATTAATTAGACACCATAAAGAATGAGAATAAAACATGTATTTAAACTTTAGGTGTGGATAATTAAATAAAAGTCAAATAGGAATTATGAAATTTTCTAACTACACCAAAATAATAACAATCTTGATTTCAAAGCATGAAGATGACAATGGAATCCAATAAACCTTCATTAACAAACTCAATACCAGACTCAACAACTAAACCAAAATCCATACACAAGAAACTAACAACTTCCAAATAACTATTAAAATGCACAAGAAAAACACAAGAAATCGAGAATTGAAATTACCCAAATAAATTCTTAAAATCTCTAACACCAAAAGAGACAGAGAAAATCCCACATGAGCTTTCTTATCAAAATCCAAATTCTTGTCATTTTAAAACCTAGAAATCAAGCTAAGTTTCTTTTAAATGATCAATTGAGAAAAGAAAGTGAACAAGATAGGTTAAGATGAGCATTCTAGGTCCAAATTAGGCAAGTATACAGATCTGGTCGTAGTTAGAAAGTATTGCCTCTTAAATTTTGTGTGAGTCAAGGAGGGCACTATGGTAAATTTATCTAGAAATGATCTACCGTCGATCGACTATCGACTTGCATCGATCGACGGTATCACTGTCATCGGTCATGTGTCAATTGACGGTTGCAGATGATGATGAGGAGTAGTGGCGTGTCGATTGTACATCAATGACTCATGTCGATCGATGATGGCATGGAGTCCTCATCAAGTCAATTGACTCAGGTTGTTGAAGTGGGCGACAGGCGCGCGTCGATGTCGCCTCAATTGTGGCTCAATCGATGGGCATGTTTCATGAACCCGTGTCATGTTTTCACCGATTTGATATGATCGTAACTCTCGAGAACGCGCTTGGCTCTCCTCGATTGACTAGAATGACAAGAAAACTAAACTAACATAAATATTTACAAAAGATACGAGAAAGATTACTAAATAAATAAAATTCAACACAAGATACATGAAATCTAAAAAAAAAGAAAAATGAGAGAAAATGTGACCCAAAACCCACTACAAAATACAAAACCAAACACAAAAACAAACGACAAACGATAAACACACATAAATATGAACAAATCAACTCCCCAACACTTAGCTTTTTTCTTGTCCTCAAACAAAACCGAGCCTAAAGATAGACAAGAACCCGATAACCTAACACTAATGAACACAAATGAATAGAGAAATAATGCATTTAGTCACTCAAAACCAAAAAAGGAGGGCGTCTACATAATTTTGAGTTAAGATATTTAGATCCTAATCTATATGAACAATACTATGAGTTTCGCTTCATGCAAGTCTCTCGTCCATGTACCGGCCAAGGTCTATCCATGCTTAAAACCACTCGATCGACATCCTACTAGCCCCTTCATCTATACATCTCTTTAAAAAATATTCTAAAAAATAACTGTAAAAAATGAGTACAAGGGTTGCACGGCTTATTATATACATAACACTTTGTACAAGGATTTCTCTTCTTGTACTTTTTTTATGTGCCCGTAAAGGTGGGGTACTAGAAGAACACGATATTTACATCTAAAAATAAGAGTTCATTGACTCTAATCACTTGTTGCAATCTTGTTACTAATTGCAACTCACAACATTACTTGATAAGTACGTGGAGTTTTTGACATCTCCAAAAAGAGAATGAAAAATTTACAAATAATCTTATAGAGGGAAACCGAGAATAAGGTTAGTAAAGATTATTTGATTTTCCTAAAACATTGCATGGATAGCACGAGACTAATGCAGTTACTTAAGATTCCTACACTTCATGCCCCACAATTATAATGGTGTTGAATAAAATTCTAAACAACCTATCCAAATCAATAAATCCACATCACTTCACCAAGGTTCCAAGCAATGTCAACATATCACGACTCAATCATTATCACATGCAAGCAAGCATAAGAATATCCTAAAAATGGACACACCTCCCCCACACTTATACCTAAGAAATATCTACATTGCTCATAATTAAGACAAAAAGTTAACAGGGAAAAGGAGATAGATACGCATCTATAATCGAGCTTATTGTGAGAAATCGAGTGTGAAGTAACGTCCAACGACGTTCGAAGCGAGAGTAACCTACAAAAAGGGGTGAGTGGAGAAGAACGATATACACGATAATATAAAATTAAAAAATAAAAGAAAACGTCAATATTTATAAACTTTTTTAAAGGATAAAAGGTGGGAGGGTCGTCATCTAGATCTATATCCAGATGGGAATCAGTCGCTTGAGAAGAGGTCAGTTAGCCGACACGCTCTTCTAGGAGAGGGGAACCCTTAACTTCTGAAAACTTTGATGATTTCTTTCATGATTGTTATCGATTTTCTCATCGATAAGTGGGAGTTTCTCAGACATCCTCATTTAGAATTCTCAATTCTCCTTGAAAAATTGGAATGATAATACGATATAATGACAATGTTGCAGTTGTGATTTATCAAGAAGGAAATCCAAAAGGAACTCGGATTTTCGGTGCAATCCCCCGGGAATTGAGACAATTAAACTTTACTAAGATAGTAAATCTCAACCTTGGCATGGGCCTGATATGGTGTTTGGACCTTCTTCTTCCTTATTTTCTTGGGCGTGATGATCTGACAATCCTCCTTGCGCGAGGTCTTAATTACAAGTCATATTTGACGCATTATGTTTGACTGTTGGGAGGTAAGTGATCCCAACCGCCGCTAGATCTATGTCAGCCGGATTGCACCCAAAGTGACGGGTGAGGCTGATTATGAATGGGGCAAAGAATAGGAGGGTTGTTTTGTTGCCGGGCTTCTTCTCCAAAATGTTTTGAATTTTGTTCAAGAGAAGTGGAAAGGGATGCGGGCGTAGACCGTTGATGAGGCACCACAACGTGTAAAGTTCGGATTTTGTTACATTGGTCACCTCTTTCTTGCAAAGAACTACATGGGTGAGGAGTTTTATAGGTAATGTAGATTGTGTCGTCATAAATCCGTGTAACTGGAAACCAATTGTAGGAGCTCGTGTTTCCTCCCATCAATTCATACCAAAATGTGGCAACATCAAACGCATCATTTTGAGGCATTGGGGGAATAACATTGCTATCAAGCCCAAACACTTCTTCAAATAAGCATTTATTCCCCCGAATTTCATTGCCACTAAGTCGCCAAGTGAACGTCTGGTCGGCGAAGATGCTCAAAGTGGTGAAAAATCCAAGAACGAGTTCTTGGTACCCAGAAAGCTCCATCCAGGCGAACGTGGTGCACCCGATCCCCCTCAAGATACCTTAGATAGCTTCACAATGTTCCGAGCCCTCTTGGGCCCGTTCCTCCACATCATCAATCGATCGCTCGATACATCACAAATCCCCAAGTTCTAATTGAAACAAAAACATTTCCCTCAACTTTTGAATAGATGGGAAACAAGGCCTCATATTTGGCCAAAATATCTTTTCTTTTTCTCGCCCGAGGTGTAGTGAAACAAAGTTGAAGCAAACGGGGATCAAAAAATATAGTATTCAATACCAAACTCAACAACTAAACCAAAATCCATACACAAGAAACCAACACCTTCCAAACACTTAATTAAATTCATAAGAAAAACGCAAGGAATCGAGAGTTGAAATTACCCAAATAAAATTTTAAAATCTTTAACACCAAAAGAGATGGGGAAAATTCCACACGAGCTGGCTTCTCACAATCTGAATTATCGTCATCTTAAAATCAAGAAAACAAGCTAAACTTCTTCTCAATTAACAATTGAGAAAATAAGTGAACAAGATAGGTGAAGATGAGCTTTCTAGGTCAGAATTAGGCAAGTATGCAAATCTGGTCATAGTTGGAAAGTGTTTTCTCTTAAGTACTTTGAGTCGAGGAGGGCACCATGGTATATCTTTTCAGAAATGACCGACCGTCAATCGGCGGTATCACTGTTTTTGGTCATGTGTTGATAGATGGTTATGGATGAAAGCGAGGAATAACGGCGTGTCGATTATATGTTGATGACTCATGTCGATCGACAATGGTGTGGAGTCCTTTATAGGTCAATCGACTAAGGCTGTCAAAGTGGTCTGCAGGCGCGCGTCGATGTCGCGTCAATTGCGGGTAGATCGATGGGCATGTTTTGCGAACCCACATCATGTTTTTTCCGATTTGATATGATCGTAACTCTATTGACTAGAAAAATAAGAAAACCAAACTAATATAAATATTTGAAAAAGAAATGAGAAAGAGTACTAAAACGAATAAAAGTCAACAAGCTAAAAATGAGAAAAAACACAACTCAAAACCCACCACAACATACACAATAAGACTCAAAAATAAATAAAAAACACAGACATATATGAACAAATCAATACCTTCTGCGGGCACATCATCTACCTATTTTCCTACATACATAAGTTAATGACCCATGTGACTGACACCCATTGACGAAGCAAGCCATGGTTCCGAAAACCCAAAAGTAAATGATGTTGAAGAAAATCCTGAAGAAACTCAACTGTAAGATTTCACCGAATAAGGAGATAATGGTCGTTGGGGTTTGGATTTTAGTGATGATCATGGAAATGTTTATATTGTCCTAGACATTGGGGGTGCGATTAACGATAAAGCGCCCAGTAATATGGTACCTATTTCAGTTAGGAAGTGGGTACTTAAAGTGATAGAAGAATGGTCAAGTTAGTGAGGTGTACATGATGAGAGTACAATAATTCTTGAAACAAGGTTGAGAAATTGGTGAGCACATGACACAATATCAAACAAAAACCAGGATAATACAAATGCCCCTACAAATTATGGAGGTCAGTGTTATGTAATTCCTAGTGCTCCAAATATTTTACACAAGGACCCTAAAGACTTGATCAATATTCCACCTCTTGCTGTTGGGAATACGTATATGAACAAAGAAGACTTATTAAAATTGGATAACATCATATAGAAAATTTAGGTAGTTATAAGTCAAAGTACATAGATCTTAGACAATACAAGCTTATTTTCAAAACTCATACCTACGATTATGGTAACTGAGTTTTATGATAGATACTTACTTGAAATCAGGTATAACCTTACGTTATAATCTAAACAACAATCAATTGTGATCATGTATGGGATGGAGAAGAGATCATTTAGATGCTACCATCGTACTTTCATATGTTAAAACGATGATCTAGGGGTCTGTCATTGACTAGAGGTTAATGACTGATAGGGCAATATATATGCGCCAGACCTGGTTTGGGGTAGCTCTGACTCAGAGTAGTTAGACACATTATGGGAGGTCTAGAACAGCTCTGTCTGAGAGGAAGACCTAAATAACCCTCCTACTGATGTCAGGAATATCAGGAAGAGGTGGTTATCGCCCGTGTCTCCTCCTGAAAGTAGCTATCTTGAGAAGATCACTAAGCCTGAGGATTATGCCGAACTGAAGTTTCGAGGACTGGCGTTTAGCCTGGTCTGGGTGGAAGACTTGGTCAAGCCCTCTAAGAAATAGAGCTCATCCTCGCTATAGCAAGATTTGATCTGTTGAGAGGCCGGAACACAAAAGGCAAGAAGAGCTGGATGACTACAGGCCTGGCTCCTTGAATGCTGCTGAAATCTTAGAGCTAGGATAACGCGGAGTGGAGGCAGATCTGGAACATGGAAGACCTGTTTCTCAGACTCCCCGGGGAGAGACAAGTGGGACCACTTGTAAGAATTTGTTGCACAACGGCCCGAGATTCGCGGCGTGTGCTCCTGAGATCCCGGCTGGGGTCCCCACTAGGAAAAGCTATAAATATCTCAGCCCCAAGGCTGAAAAAGGTATGTCATTCTCTTGAGCATTCTTGCTTTCCTTCTGAGAAAACACCTCAAATGCTTACTGACTTAAGCATCGGAGAGGTTTCCACAGGAAAACCACCGGTGGTCTTTTCTAACTCTTGTTTGTGGTTCAGATCAGGGAGGTGTTTAAGGTTCCATTGGTTCTCAACGTTGGTTATATTTTTGGGTTGAAACAATTGGCGTCATCAGTGGGAAAGCGATCAAGTTAAGATGTGAGGTTTTCTTTTTTATTTCATGGCTTCAGACGGTTTACGACGGAACTTGGTGGGAGAGCTTGGCAGAACCCCTAGTTCTACTGCGCCATGGGGGATGCCCAGGTCGACAGATGCGTCGGTGATGGGGCCAGGAGAGACAGCACCGTCGGCAGCGGCCGTGCCAGGTGCCACGCCGCCCCCACTCAGTCGAGCCGTGCCAACTACGGGTGGTTCATTTAACGAGTTCTTCCTTTTGCAGCTCTCGAAGCTCATCGGCAAAGCCGTGGAGACGGCGGTGGAAAAGAAGTTCGCGGAGATGGCGATGCCGCCATCCAACACGCCACCAGCACAAACTGTCCCGGTGGTGGGAACAGAACCATTGCGAGGATAGCACGCGGATTGGGCTCCTCTACAAGACAGGGAAGAGCACTTCTCCACCTCCGACAGCGAAACTTCAAGCCAGACTAATCCAGGTCTGGCTGAACAGATGTAGAGTTTGCAAAAAGAGGTGAGAAAATTCAAGAGGAAACTGACGAATGCTGGTGTCGTGCCAGCGCGGCGGGGCACTCCTTTCACTGAGGAGGTCATGCGTGATGACGTACCAGCTTCGTATCACTCCCTGGGCTTTGAGTATAATGGAACCACGGATCCATGGGACCATCTCAGTCGCTTCGAGATCGCGGCAGCTCTACATAAATTTTCGGACGCTGTTATGTGCCGGGTCTTCCCGATGACTTTTACTAAGTCGGCGCAGCTCTGGTTTACCTAGTTACCGCCTCGTTCTATCAGTAACTTTGTCGAATTCAGTTCGGCCTTCCTGCACCAGTTCACGAGCTGCAGGAAGTACCAGAAAATGCCGCTTGAACTTTTCAGCCTGAAGCAGAAAGAGAACGAAAGCCTGCGTGCCTACATCAATAGGTTCACAACGGCTAAATTAGAGGTACCATCTGCGTCAGAAGAGCTGTTGGTAAACGCTCTTCCACAGGGCCTGAGGAGGGGAGAATCTTTCCAATCGTTGGTGGTGAAACCAACTCTGAAATTTGGAGAGCTCTTGGAGAGGGCTGAGAAATACATTCATTTGGAGGAAGCATTAAAAATCAAGGAGGAAGGATAAAAGAGGCGGGAAAGGTATGACAAGGAAGACAGGGTAGCGGTAAAGAAACCCAGGCCAGAGCCGCCAGTGAGTAGAACTCGTTTTGACAGATATACCCCTCTAGCAACCCCTCAGGGAGAGATACTGCAAGCAATAGAACGACATCCAGAGCTGAAATGGCCCAAGACCCATTCATAAAAATCGAGGAAGGAAAGGTCAGACCACTTCTGCCATTTCCATAATGAATACGTACACAGCACTGATGAATGTACACATTTGAAAGATGAGTTGTAGAGAATGGTCCAGGCAGGGCATTTGAAAGAATATGTCCGCATGAGGAAAGAAGAGGCCAGATCTGGTCGTAGCAGCTACAATCATGCTCCTCAGAACAAGAGAGGTCAGGATAGGGGGCGAGCTGAAGGAAGAAGATCTAACCAGGCCCAGGTCATTCATGGAGAAATTCAGATGATCACTGGGGGAGAGCTGGAAGAGCATTCTAAGAGGACGCAACATAGTTATGTTCGAGCTGCTAAAGATTTGATTAGAAAGTCGAGAGAGGTGGGTTAGATGGTGTCTGCGCCAAATATCTGTTTTGGATCAGAGGATGGGGACGGTATTTTAGCCCCCCACATGTATGCCCTGGTGATAACGGCAACCATCGCTAATTATAACGTACGAAGAATTTTTGTGGATACGGGAAGCTCTGCCGACATATTGTTCCTTGATTGCTTTAAACAACTAAAGTTGGACGTCGAATTAGAGGAGGTGACCACCTCCTTGGTAGGGTTTGCAGGGGGAGCCCTGAAACCATTAGGAGCAGTCAGGCTCCTCGTTACTTTAGGTGAAGAGCCCTATCGTGTGACCAGGACGGTGCGTTTCTTAGTAGTAGATGCGCCATCCTCTTACAACGTTATGCTTGGCAGACCTTCCCTAAGTCAGTTCCAGGCTGTAATCTCAGTTTTTCACATGAAGATGAAATTCCCCACTGAGGAGGGAACTGGCGAGGTGAGAGGTGATCAGTACGCGTCACGACAGACATACGTTTAGTGCATTAGACAAAATAGCGAGGAGAGGTTGAGTAAGAAAGCCCGGACAGAACAGCCGCGGCAAGATTTGGGAAGAATAGAGGAAGGATTGATGTTGGTGGAGATTATTCCGGGTGATGAAAGTCGAATCCTACGTGTGGGAACAACGCTTAGCCCGGAGGTCTTGACGGACCTGGTGACCTTATTGAGGGAGAGCGCGGATGTGTTTGCTTGGTCTCCCCAAGACTTGGTGGGGATTGACCCGGAGGTGATGGAGCATCGCCTTAATATCAGCCCAAACGTGAGGCCAGTGAAACAGAAGAAACGGAACTTTGGACCTGAGAAGGAGACCATAATTGAGGCTGAGGTAGAAAAATTATTAAAGGCTAAGCACATCCAAGAGATACAATTCCCGGAATGGCTCTCTAATGCCGTGCTGGTCCCCAAAACTCAGGAAGACTGGCGGATGTGCATCGATTTTTGAGACCTTAACCGGGCCTGTCCAAAGGACCATTATCCCCTGCCAAGGATAGACCAGCTGGTCGATTCCACCTCTGGGTGTGAACTCTTGATCATGATGGATGCTTCACAGGGCTATCACCAGATCAGGTTGGCAAAAGAGGATTGGAAGCGAGTCAGTTTCATAACTCCCAAAGGAACATACTGCTATGTGGTTATGCCCTTTGGCCCCAAGAATGCAGGTGCCACATATCAACGATTAGTAGACAAGATGTTTAAAAGCCAGCTCGGGCGAAACATGGAGGTTTACGTGGATGATATGCTCGTTAAAAGTGTGAAGGCAACCTCGCATGTGGACGATTTGAGAGAGACCTTTAGTACCTTGCGGGAATACAGGATGAAACTCAATCCTAAAAAATGCACATTTGGGGTCAGAGCTGGTAAATTCTTGGGGTATATGGTTACGGAAAAGGGGATCGAAGCCAACCCGGAGAAAGTACGAGCGATCATGGAGATGCAGGCGCCCAGGAATGTCAAGGAAATGAAATGTTTATCGGGTCACATCAATGCTTTGAGCCGATTCGTCTCGCGCTCGGCAGAGAAAAACCTTCCTTTCTTCCGAGCCCTGCGCAAGAAGGCTCATTTTGACTGGAGCGAAGAATGTGAGGAGGCCTTTAGGAGGTTGAAGGAACACTTGGACAGCATGACCTTGCTCACGAAGCCTGTCCAAGGAGAGCCCCTCATCTTGTACCTGTCGGTTGGACAGCAGGCAATCAGCCTTGTCTTGCTCTGAGAGGAAGGAAAGATACAGAAGCCTGTATACTACTGGAGCAAGGCCTTGCATGACGCTGAAATAAGGTATGTCGAAATAGAGCGAGCAATTCTGGCTCAAGTGGGCACAGCTCGGAAATTACGCCCGTATTTCCTCTCGCACAGTATAATCGTGCGGACAAATTTGCCATTAAAAGCCGTCATGGGCAAGCCAGAGGCATCGGGTAGGCTGGTCAGGTGGATAATTGAGCTTAGCGAATTTGATGTTGCGTTCGAGGCTAGGACAGCAATAAAAGCTCAGGAGCTAGCCGACTTTATGCAAGAGATGACCAGCTCTTCTAATGAAGAACATGAGTGGACGGTCTTCACAGATGGTTCTGTCAGTAACCAAGGTTGTGGAGCAGGAATTGTCTTAATAGATCCGACAGGGGTGTCGACGGAATACGCGATACGTTTAAATCAATCTCTATCCAATAACGCGGCAGAATATGAAGCCCTCCTGCGAGGAGTGCAGATGGCGCATGACCTAGGGGCAGAGCAAATCTGCGCCAAAGTGGATTCCCAGCTTGTTTGTAAGCAGATAAATGGAGAATTCGAGACTAGGGAAGATAGTATGCAGAGATATTTGGCAAAGTTTAGAGAGCTAGCAAGGCGCGTGAAATCTCTGACAGTTGCACAGATCCCTAGGGAAGAAAATGGAAGAGCTGACTACTTGGCGAAAGTGGCCAGCTCTGCCACAGATTGCAGGGAAAAGGTAATTACATTACTAAGAGCGGATGCGGAATTCGATGCCGAGCAGATCTGCTCAGTAAGTGAAGAAAATGATTGGCATTCCCCTATCATAGCTTATTTAGAAACGGGAGAGTTGCCAGAAGAGAAAAGAGAAATGGCAAAGGTAAGACTCAGATCTGCTCGTTTCTGTCTGGTCAAGGGGGCTCTATTTCGGAGGGGGTTTGGAAGACCTTTGTTGCGATGTCTAGGCTCAGAAGAAAGTATCCAGGTCCTTAAAGAAGTCCACGAAGGGTGCTGCGGCAATCACATGGGAGCGCGGGCCCTGGCTAGTAAAATATTGAGGGCTGGATATTTCTGGCCATCATTAAGAAAAGAGGCCAAAATTTTCGTAAAAAGATGTGAGAAGTGTCAAAAGATGTCTCCCTTAACTCACCAACCGGCGGAAGAGCTAATGACAATGAGTTCTCCTTACCCTTTTGCGAAGTGGGGAATCGATTTGGTCGGTCCCTTCCCAATGGCCCCAGCTCAAAAGAGATTCCTAATTGTAGCTGTGGATTATTTCAGTAAGTGGGTTGAGGCCGAAGCTCTGGCCAAAATAACAGAGGAAGCAGTGATGGGCTTCATATGGAAGAACATTGTGTGTCGTTTTGGGGTGCCAAGGGCGATAGTATCGGACAATGGGACCCAGTTTATGGGAGCAAAAATTACGGCCTGGTGCGTTAAAATGAAAATTCAACAGCACTTCACATCTGTTTACCACCCACAAGCAAATGGCCAAGTTGAGGTAACCAATCAAATCCTGGTCCAAGGGCTCAAATCACGGTTGGAGAGATCTGGGGGCAAATGGGTAGAAGAGCTGAATGAGACACTTTGGGCATATCGCACGAACCCTAAAGAAAGCACAGGCAAAACCCCTTTTAGTATGGTCTATGGTATGGACGCCGTTGTCCCTGCGGAGATTAGCCTCGAAACCCATCGAATATAGAGCTATGACGAAAAACAAAATGAAGAGTTGATGCAAGATGCATTAGATTTGGTTGAGGAAAAAAGAGAACGGGCGATGGTAAAAATGGAGCATGTACGAGGGCGTATCTGAGCAGCTTACAACAAGACGGTTCGTAAGAGAAGCTTCCAGGTGGGAGACCTGGTGCTAAGAAGAGCTGACTTAGGGAAAACGAAAGGAAAGCTGGAGGCCACATGGCAGGGGCCGCTCTGCGTCGTGCAGACCTTACCAGGAGGAGCATACAAACTAGAAGAGCCGGATGGCACCAAAATTCCCCGGGCCTGGAACATAAGCAATTTACGAAAATTCTATGCATAGATTGTATTTCCTAGTTATTTATCTATCCTATTGAATAAAATTGCAGGTTTGGCTGATTTAAACACGTGTGCATATTTAAGCCAGAATTGGCTAAGGACGGATGTCCTCAATTTTTTCTGACCTGATTGTCAGTTCAAGCCAGAATTGGCTAAGGACGGATGTCCTCAATTTTACCTGACCTGATTGTCAGTTTAAAGCCAGGATTGGCTAAGGACGGATGTCCTCAATTTTACCTGACCTGATTGTCAGTTTAAAGCCAGGATTGGCTAAGGACGGATGTCCTCAATTTTACCTGACCTGATTGTCAGTTTAAAGCCAGGATTGGCTAAGGACGGATGTCCTCAATTTTACCTGACCTGATTGTCAGTTTAAAGCCAGGACTGGCTAAGGACGGATGTCCTCAATTTTACCTGACCTGATTGTCAGTTTAAAGCCAGGATTGGCTAAGGACGGATGTCCTCAATTTTTTCTGACCTGATTATCAGTTTAATGCCTGGATTGGCTAAGGACGGATGTCCTCAATTTTACCTGACCTGATTGTCAGTTTAAAGCCAGGATTGGCTAAGGACGGATGTCCTCAATTTTACCTGACCTGATTGTCAGTTTAAAGCCAGGATTGGCTAAGGATGGATGTCCTCAATTTTCCCTGACCTGATTGTCAGTTTAAATCCAGGATTGGCTAAGGACGGATGTCCTCAATTTTTTCTGACTTGATTGTCAGTTAAAGCCAGGATTGACTAAGGATGGATGTCCTCGATTTTACCTGAGCTGATTGTCAGTTTAAAGTCAGGATTGGCTAAGGACAGGTGTCCTCGGTTTTACCTGACCTGATTGACAGTTTAAAGCCAGTATTGACTAAGGGCGGATGTCCTCGATTTTCCTGACCTGATCGTCAGCTCACGATCAAGATGGACCAGAAGCGACTGCCCCATGATTTTCCTGAACTGACAATCAGCTTGGGTACGCGAATAAAGAATGAAAGCCCTATGAGGTAAATTCTGAATTGCTAAAACGCTGATATAAGCATATGATAGATTAGCTCGAGCAAGTAAAAGGCTGATTCATAGTTTGATCAAAACTGGAAAGTTTGTATGAAAAGCATAAAAATATATATTTTCATTAATTGCTACACAGAAAACAGGTTGCCCACACCTCCTACGAAGGTTGGCAACTTTGGTCACATAAATTTGCAGGAAACGGAAAAGATAAAACCCAGATATTCATTTGGGCGAAGCACGCCGATCTGAGGCTAATGCTCGGCGAGCTCGCCAGAGCTCACGCTCGGTCTCATGCAAACGGAGGCGATATTTATCAGATCGATCGGCAAGGTCATGAGCTTCACCAGCAGCGACGGTCAGTCGATTCACAGATTCGGCTAGATCCGCCTTCTCCTCCTGGAGTTGACGGTTAACTTGCCGGAGTTCAGCCCACTCTCTTTTGTAGAAACATTTCTTCTGACGTTTCCTCTCCAGCAGCCTGTAGAGATAACCAACTTTCTCCTTGAGCGCGACCAGTTGATCGGAAAGCTTGAATTTCTCCACAACTAGGGAGATGTTTTTTCTCTTCACCGTATTGAGTTCTTCGATCAAAGGAGAAGAAGACATTTTTCAAACGATTGATGACAAATAGTGAAGCATGAATATACGTATTTATAAAGAAGGCAAGCACGTGCCAGGGAATATAAAGTACTAGGGTTTCCGGAAAGACAGGAAACCCTAGAAGGCCAAAGGTCACAATACGACAAAACACATTTTTCATTAATCAAGAAGAGTTCAGTACAACGATGTTTTGTTACATGCAATAAAACAGATCAGCCACACAGGCCATAACTAAAGATCTGTCCCTGAGAAAACATAAGGAGAATTAAGCAGATAGGCTCCCTGGGCTGGCCCTTCCCTCTTCCTCACGCTTGATCTGGAGCTTGAGACACCTCTGTAAAATCTTTCGCGAACTGCGTGGACTCTTCCAAGTCACCTAAATTGGCGAAGGTTGGAGAATTGGCCACAACCATCGCCAACTGTTCGGGGGGAGGAGAAGACGTTGAGGAAGAGGAACAAAAGGTTTGGCGAATGTGGTCGGCAAAAGCCAGATCATCCAGCAGATGGAGGCGGTCGTCTTCAGCAGCATAGGTGAAGGAGGTAGGCTCAGACGCACCAGTAATAGGGGCATCTCGGTTAAAAGGCAGAGAAGGATTCTCGGATACCCATTTGGCATGAGCGTCCACGCCGAGAAGGAAGAATGCCTCCGCCTCGGGAACCAGCAGGTCATAAAGCTCGAGCGATCCTAGAAAGGCCTGGTGCGTAGTAGCCCGAGTTAATTGGATCAAGCGCAGGCTTTCCTCAGAGTTCAAGAATCCGAGCCTCCCTTTTGCTTCTCCCTCCGTGAGGCCTTTCACCTCTCCATCGGCCTCACCCTCAGCCCTGGCCTTTTTGGCTCTCTCCTTGAGCTTCTTGAGTTCCTCCTCGTGCAAAATAGCCTGAGCACGGGCCCTGCCCTCCACCTCCTACTGCGTCTTCTTCGACTCCGCTAGCTCCTCCTTGATCGTAGCCAGCTCTGCTTTGAGCATCTCCACCTCGCCGTCAAGGCCATGACACTTGGCCAATAGCTCCCTCCTCTGTTTTTTCAAAAGCTCGATCTCCGTTTTTAGATCTATTTGCAATAAAGAGCTGCGCGTCCGGGCTAGCAGAGAAGCCCTGAACACCACCGTCTAGAGGATAGAATAGAGGAAAATTAGCCAAAAACTTATAAGAAGGGGATAAGAGACATATGGTGAGTGCTTTACCTGTGCTTCTGACCGGCAGAAGGCTTCTACCAGTTCGGGATCGGACATCTTGTCCGCGGTCCGGCGATCAGCGGTGGGAGCTAAGCCCATCATGAATTGCCTAGCAACTTCACCTGGGCAGTTTAGGATAGACCTGTTGAAGAAGATCTGGTTAGGGTTAGAGGGGACCTGAAAGGCCTGGGGCTACCTCAGGGATGACTTCTGGCTCAGACCTCTTTCTCTTTCGCTTCTGCAGCTGCTCTTCTTCAGGATCTTCTGAAAGCGGGATCCCTTGGACTGGGGCACTCAGCTCAGGTGCGGCTCTCCTGGCCGGCTCTGGATTCTTTCTTACTGTCCCAGAGGGAGGGACGGTAGCAGGAATGACCTGGATCTGCCCCTGGGCTGGATCCACAGGAAGTGCGACTAAGGTGACCTCCTCCGGAGTAGGAGAAGCTCAGGAGGATTCTCCTAGTAGGCTTTTCTGACCAGCCCTGTCGGCCTTCGCTGCCTTGTGACCGCCCGTCGTTAAGCGTCAAATTTAATAATTTATTTTCCTCAGCTTCTCTCCACTAACTAGTAGTAGCGATAAGTAAGGGTCGAACCCACGAGGAGTGTGGTTAGATTGTGATAATTCGTATTTTATTTAAATGAATAATTGGGGTAAGGAATTATGAATTAATTTAACTAATAAAATAACAAGCAATTAAAATAGCAAGAGAACAATTAACGAAGAATTCAATAATAATAAAGGCCTAGTTCTAGTTCAGTTTCCACCCTCGATTCACTCATTTAACCAACCACAATATCATAATCCATTCATCATATGCAACTAAAAACCCTAAGTAGCAATAAGCTCTGCTACTCGAATTTACCCTTATGTGTATTTAATTAAAATAAGCTCTTTAATTAAACTTAATCAATGAACAACCTAGAATAAGCTCTCTAGATTTAATCCATCAACAACAATAAGAATCAGGTAAATAGGCTAATCTAAGCAATAAACTCACAAGCTCGGTTTATTTAACTTATGATGTGTTGTCCCTAACGATTTACAATCATTAGTTGCTTCAGAGAAATAGTAATTACGACAATTACACGGGAAGCAATCCTATTTCTAGCAATAGATAACCAACCCCTAATCTAGGTAATAAAGCCAAATTAAGAATTAAGCAATCATAAATTGAAAATAGAACAACACAAACAATCGCATATGACGAACGAAGAACAATATTGCATAAATCAATTAAAAAACATAGTTTCACGAGGGTTTCAACATCCGTAGAACTAGATATAAGTTTACTCACTCATGGAGTTAAGAAAATAAAAGAAAAGGTTCAGATAAACAAATATAATCCTTGATAAAATAGGAGAGARGATHTGTTGAACTTGAATCTTGCGTCTTGGAACGTCAATCTTCAAGTTCCCTTGCGTGTGGATAACTTGGGAAGAGTTGGAACCTCTCTGGACCTCCTTAGAACCCTAGGATATGTTATATTATGCCCCTGGGACGAAATAGGGTCGGGGTTTATATAGAACTTCTTTTTCTTGCCGCCCAAGATTTGTCCTAAAATAATTCTGCCGAGTCGGCATCGACAGAGCGTCGACTGACGTGAACCAGCCCTCGGCGTCAACGCGAATCACCTGCCTGTGTCGTCCTGCGTGCGTCGTACTGCATACATCGACATCGATGCTTTAGAGCATGAGCGTCGACTCGTGGTCGTCGACATCGATGCTTCAGAACATGAGCGTCGACGGAGCGTCGACTCGTGGGCGTCGACATCGACGCTTCAGAAAATGAGCGTCGACATAGCGTCGACTGACGCGAGCCAGCCTTCGGCATCATACCGCACATCGCGTCGAATGACGCGAACCATCCTGGGCATCGACGCATCATTGACGCATCATCCTGATTTTTGATTCTTCTCTTCTCGATTCGTCAATCCTCGTTTCTCTACTTCCTTGTGAGACATCCTTTGATAAATATGGCACCAATCACTGCAAAATAAAGAAGAAATATACGATTGGTGCTTGATGGCTCCTAATAACAATTATACGAGAAATAAGCATATATGATATTATTAAGCACATAAATTCACCGGAATCAAACCATCAATTAGCGTGTAATTTCTCGTATGTCAAATCCCCCAGACTTAAACCTTGCTTGTCCTCAAGCAATATGAAGAATTAAAGCATAGGACAAAATGAAATAAGTAACTTACTCAAATTACCCAAGTGAATTTATTCGGACTCTAGACACCACTATATTTTTAGAAATCTTAGACGTTTCATGTATTGGCCTAGGTGATCCCGGTAGCTCGGTAACCCCTTTTTATACACGTCACGTTAATGCATAATGGTGACCCCTCGCTACTCAATGGTTTGGCTCTATCCATCGTTGGAATTGATCAAATATCTCGTCCTCTCCCATATATATATATATATATATATATATATATATATATATATATATATATATATATATATATATATATATTCTTAATTGAGGCCCGCAGCTCCGCACTACCATTCTTGACTTCGTAATGATGATAAGGCACTGGATAGGAGGATTATCTTGATTGGATGTTTGATTTGTTGAGTTCACCTCCGCCATATTTTGATAATTTGATAGTGTGATGCGCCTTTTGAGCACGTGCATGAATTGTTGAGCTACTAGCATTTTCGTTGGACTTTGCTCTTTGGAATTTGTAAGCGAATGCACTTGATAAATACAGATATGCGGCTGTTTCGGCACCTCAATTCTTTTTGATTTTTCAATTTTCTACTAGCACCATGCCGGTATACCCCAACCGAACTTTATTTGACTTTTGTTTCTACTAACGAGATATCATCACGCAACCCCCAACTTTAAGGCCCCACACAAACTCATATTAAGTACGGCAACCACAAGTACATATTAATAACGCAATAATCTAGAATTGACGCCCCACATATGAATCACAAAAGCACTAACATGCGTACCTTTGATTCCTAAATCAAATGATGACTAAAGAATTTAACCGAAACATAATTCATCAAGGCAATTCAAGCAAGTACTTTTTCTTTTAATCCCCCGGTGTTTATCACAAAATTGTCAAAACTTATCAAAATCTTAGTACAAAACTTCCTAATATAACCACAATAACTCACTCCCCCAAACTTAAACATTGCTTGTCCTCAAACGAATGCAAAACAAGAACAAGCACATCATAATATCATGAGGAAAGAGTAGGAAAAGACATCACCCGGGGAAATGTCGAGAGTCTTGGTCCTATTGATCATGATGCTTGGTCCTTTGAAAAGTGGCCCACACATCCAAAACAAGACATCGCCTCCCAAGCTGCAAGAAAAATAAGAAAAATAGAAAAGAAAACAAGTAAACGTTGGGTTGCCTCCCAACAAGTGCTTTTGTTTAAAGTCATTGGCTCGACTTAATCCCATGATTACGTCATAGGTGGTGCTTCCAACTCCATTCATTCCTCATCAACAGAGCGAAACCCTTCATAATACGGTTTGAGTTGGTGTCCATTCACCTTGAACGTCTTGTTCGTTTTTGGGCTAAAAATCTCCACCGCACCATGCGGGAATACGTGGGTGACAACAAACGGTCCAACCCACCTTGAACGCAACTTACCGGGAAATAGCTTAAGGCGAGAATGAAAAAGTAGCATTTTTCGCCCACTACGAACTCCTTCCTTGAAATCTTCAAGTCATGAAATGCTTTCGTATTCTCTTTATAGATTAGCAAATTTTCAAATGCTTCGTTCCGGATTTCCTCCAAATCTCGTAGTTGCAACTTTCTTAGCGTACCGGCTCCATCAAAATCAAAGTTGCATTGCTGCACGGCCCAAAACGACTTATGTAGGAGCTCCACCGGCAAGTGACATGGCTTCCCAAAAATGAGGCGATACGGCGACATCCCAATTGGTGTTTTAAATGCCGTGCGATACGCCCACAGTGTATCCTTTAGCTTGATGCTCCAATCCTTACGGTTTGCTTTAATGGTCTTTTCCAAGATGGACTTGATTTCTCGATTCGAAGTTTCGGCTTGTCCATTTGTTTGAGGATGATAGGCCGTAGAAAGCCTATGAGCAACACCATACTTTCGGAGCAATGCCTCCACCATTTTGTTGCAAAAGTGGGTGCCACGATCACTTATCATAGCTCGAGGGATCCCGAACCTTGAGAAGATCCGAGATTTAATGAA
>BMAC01000478.1:723400-752487 GCA_014905375.1 Phtheirospermum japonicum
ATTCTAGCGAGAGCCTCTGCTTCAACCCACTTGCTAAAATAGTCAATAGCCACAATCAAAAACCTTTTCTGGGCTGGGGCCATCGGGAACGGGCCAACCAAATCGATACCCCATTTCGCGAAGGGACAGGGGGAACTCATAATCATGAGCTCTTCCGCTGGTCTGTGGATTAGCGGGGCCATTTTCTGGCATTTCTCACACTTTTTGACAAAGTCTCCGGCTTCCTTCCTCAGAGAGGGACAGAAATAACCAGCTCTTAATACCTTGCTGACCAGAGCTCTAGCCCCCATGTGGTTGCCGCAACATCCTTCGTGTATTTCCCTCAGTACTGAAGCTCCTTCCGTTTGTGTTAAGCATCGTAAAAGAGGTTGACCAAATCCTCTTTTGAACAGTTCTCCCTTAACTAGGCAAAATCGATCAGACCTGTTCCGCACCTTCACCGCTTCTCTCTTTTCTTCTGGCAAGACCTTTTGTTCCAGGTATATTTTTATGGGGGAACACCAATCTTCTTCCTCAGCAACCGTACAGATCTGCTCGGCCCCGAACTCCCCTTCCGCCTTCAACAAGGTGATCGTTCGTTTTTGACAATCTATGGATGAACTTGCTACTTTCGCTAAGAAGACTGCACGGCCGTTTTCCTCTCTGGGAATCTGAGTAACAGTTAATTCTTCCATCCCCTTGGTTAGCTCCCTGAATCTTGCTAGGTACTTCTGCATGCTTTCTTCTCTTGTCTCAAATTCCCCACTAATTTGTTTACAGACGAGCTGCGAGTATACCTTGGCGCTTAATCGCTCCGCTCCTAGATCCTTTGCCATTTGAATCCTTCTCAGAAGGGCCTCGTACTCGGCGACATTGTTGGAAAACATGGGATCTAATCGGACAGCGAATTCAACAGATACGCCCGTTGGGTCTATCAGGACAATTCCAGCCCCGCAGCCCTGATTGCATACAGAACCGTCAGTGAAAACTATCCATTCTTTCAGCTCATCCAGGGGACCAGCCATTTCTTGAATAAAATCAGCCAGAGCTTGAGCTTTAATTGCTGTTCTGGACTCAAACACAATATCAAATTCACTCAACTCTATGATCCACTTGACCAGCCTCCCTGATGCTTCTGGTTTATCCGTTATGTTTTTTAATGGTAGATTGGTTCGTACAACAATTGTATGAGAAAGGAAATACGGTCGTAACTTCCTTGCAGTTCCTACTAGGGCTAGCATTGCCCTTTCCACCTCCACATACCTCACTTCTGCCTCGTGCAAGACCTTGCTCCAAAAATATACTGGCCTTTGTATCTTACCATCTTCCCTGAGTAGGACAGAGCTGACCGCTTTTTGTCCCACGGATAGATACAGCACCAAGGGCTCTCCTTGGACGGGTTTAGTGAGTAAGGTCATGCTGGTCAAATACTCTTTCAGCAATCGGAAGGCTTCCTCACACTCATCATTCCATTGGAACCTGGCCCCCTTCCTCAAGGCCTGGAAAAATGGTAAGCTTTTCTCGGCAGACCTGGACACAAACCTGCTCAAGGCATTGATTCGTCCTGCCAGACATTGCATCTCCTTTACATTCCGAGGCGCGCTCATTTCCATGATAGCCCTTGCCTTTTCAGGGTTAGCTTCGATACCATTTTCCGTGACCATGTAGCCCAAAAATTTTCCAGCCCTGACTCCAAACATACATTTCTTTGGGTTGAGCCTCATTTTGTACCGTCGCAAAGTGTTGAAGGTTTCCCGTAAATCCTGCACATGTGACGTTGATTTTATGCTCTTGACCAACATATCGTCCACATACACTTCCATATTCCAACCGAGCTGATTTTTGAACATTTTATCCACCAATCATTGATAGGTAGCGCCTGCATTTTTGAGGCCGAAAGGCATGAACACGTAGCAGTATGTTCCCTTTGGGGTTATAAAGCTGACACGCTTCCAGTCCTCTTTAGCTAATCTAATCTGATGGTATCCTTGTGAGGCGTCCATCATGCTCAGAAGCTCGCAGCTGGAAGTCGAGTCCACAAGCTGGTCAATTCTTGGCAATGGGTAGTGATCCTTCGGGCAGGCGTGATTCAGGTCTCGAAAATCAATGCACATCCGCCAGTCCTCTGTTTTTGGGACTAGCACTGCATTGGAGAGCCATTCCGGGAATTGTATCTCCTGAATGTGCCCAGCTTTCAGGAGTTTTTCTACCTCTGCCTCTTTGATGGCCTCCTTCTCTGGCCCAAAATTTCGTTTCTTCTGTTTGACCGGTTTTATGTCGGAGCGGATATTGAGGTGGTGCTCAACGACTTCAGGGTCTATTCCCACTAAATCTTGAAGGGACCACGCAAAGACGTCTGCACTTCCTCTTAATAAAGCCACCAGGTCTGTTAACACTTTAGGACTAAGTGTCGTGCCCACCCGCAGAGTCCTACTCGCATCGCCTGGAACGACTTCTACTATCATCAGCCCCTCCTCCCGTCATGTTAGTTCTAGTTGTGGCTGCTCCGTCCGAGCCCTTTTGCTTATCCTCTCCTCTTCATTCCGCCGTGTGCAATCCACATATGTTTGCCGCGCGGCATACT
The DNA here is from genome assembly GCA_014905375.1 of Phtheirospermum japonicum. Taxonomy (NCBI): domain Eukaryota; kingdom Viridiplantae; phylum Streptophyta; class Magnoliopsida; order Lamiales; family Orobanchaceae; genus Phtheirospermum; species Phtheirospermum japonicum. The sequence continues at coordinate 725,964 of BMAC01000478.1, forward strand.
GGTCTCCCCTTACCTCACCCGTTCCGTCCTCCGTGGGAAATTTCATTTTCATGTGGAAAACTGAGATGACGGCCTGAAATTGGCTCAAAGAGGGCCGACCAACATGACATTATATGAGGATGGTGCGTCTACCACCAGGAAACACACCGTCCGTGTCACCCTATATGGCTCTTCCCCCAGAGTTACAAGGAGTCTCACCGCTCCCATAGGTTTTAACGCACCTCCCGCGAATCCTACCAGGGAAGTGGTTACCTCTTTGAGTTCAACATTTAACTTTAGTTTTGTAAAACAGTCCAAGAATAGAATATCTGCAGAAGATCCTGTGTCCACGAAAATTTGACGAACGTTATAGTTGGCAATAGTAGCTGTTATTACCAAAGCATCCATGTGTGGAGCGAGGATGCCATCGCTGTCCTCCGACCCGAAGCAAATGTTAGGCGTGGCCGCTACTTGTCCCACTTCTCGGGATGTTCTGATTAGGTCTTTCGCAGCCCTGACATAACTGTGTTGAGTTCTCTTAGAGTGCTCATCCAGCTCTCCTCCCGTTATCATTTGGATTTCCCCGTGAACGACCTGGGCTTGATCAGGTCTTCTCGACCCAGCTCGTACTCTKTCCTGYACATCCACCCGACCACTCTTGCTTTGTGGAAAGCGGTCCACGTTGTGATGTCCAGGCCTGGTATCACCTTTCCTTGTACCAACATATTCTTTTAGATGTCCGGCCTGGACCATTCTCTCCAATTCGTCCTTCAGATGCGTGCATTCATCTGTGTTATGTCCATATTCATTATGGAAGCGACAAAAGCGATCTGACCTTTCTTTTCTTGGCTTCTGCGAGTAAGTTTTGGTCCACTTGAGCTCTGGGTGACGCTCTATTGCCTGCAAAATTTCGCCCGGAGGTGTCGCCAGAGGGGTATATTTATCAAAACGAGACCTACCTATTGACAGCTCTGGTCTAGGCTTTTTTGTCGTCACCCTGTCGTCCCTGTCATACCTCTCTCTTCTCCTCTCCCCTTCATCTTTGAGCTTCAGAGCTTCCTCTAAGTGGATGTACTTCTCGGCTCTCTCCAGGAGTTCTCCAAACTTCAATGCTGGTCTTACCACCAGGGACTGGAAGAACTCTCCCTTCCTCAAACCTTGCACCAGAGCATTTACAAGCAGCTCTTCTGATGCCGAGGGCACTTCCAGCTTAGTTGTTGTGAACCTATTGATGTAAGCACGTAGGCTCTCATTCTCTTTCTGCTTTAAACTAAAGAGCTCGAGCGGCATCTTTTGATACTTCCTACAGCTCGTGAACTGATGTAGGAAGGCCGAGCTGAACTCATCAAAGTTGCTGATGGATCTCGGCGGCAATTGGCTGAACCAGAGCTGCGCCGATTTGGTAAAGGTCATTGGGAAGACCCGACACATAACCGAATCAGAAAATTTGTGCAACGCTGCTGCTATCTCAAAATGGTTGAGGTGGTCTGCTGGATCTGTCGTCCCGTTGTATTCAAAACCCAAGGATCGATAAGATACTGGGACATCATCGCTCATGACTTCCTCCATAAACGGGGTGCCTCGCCGTGCCGGCGGTGCAACTGCACCCACCATTTTTTTCCTAAATTCACGCACCTCTTTCTGCAGGCTCTGCATCTGCTCAGCCAGGCCAGGATTAACCTGGCTGGCTGTGTCACCGTCAGATGTAGCAAGATGCTCTTCTCTGTCTGGCTGGTGGACTCGCTCCGTACGCCGAGCGTACAGCGGCTCCGTTTCTGCCGCCGGGGCTGTCCGCGTCGGCAGTGTATTAGCCGGCGCGATGCCATTTCCACAAATTTTTTCTCGACCGCCGCCTCCACAGCTTTGCCTATCAATTCTGACAGCTGTGTCAGAAGCGATTCATTGAGAGAGACAGCCCCATCTACAGCAGGCCCCCTCGGAGGCGGTGGTGTGGAACTCAGCGGAGCTGCCATGGCCGATCCCGCTGTCTCTGGTATCGATGATGATCCTGGTGCCTGTTGTGTGTGATTATGCACGGCGGAACTCGGAGTGCCACCCAACTCCCCTATCAAATTTCGCTTCCAACCATCTGAAGTCATCCTCACGCCTTAGCTCGATCGAATTCCCACAGACGGCGCCAATTGTTTCAACCCGAAATACGACGTCCAGGATAGCGCCTTGAAGATTGGAACACCTTGCCTGACCTACGCACAAAAATAGGTTAGAAAGGACCACCGGTGGTTTTCCGGTGGAAACCTCTCCGACGCTTAAGTCAGTAAGTGGCCGGAGGTGTATTTTRCGAAAAATAAAAAGGAATGTCTATGTGAACATACCTCTTCCTGCTTCCAGGKMGGGATKTTTATAGCTTATCCTAGTGGGGACCCCGGCRGGGATCCKAGGAACACGTGCCGCAAACCATGGACCGTTTTGGGAAACATATTCTGAGCAAGTGGTCCCACTTGCTCCCTCTCGAGTAAGCTGGAYGCCAGGTCTGATTTAGGCCCATTCTGGCTTTACCATTTTCTGGATCACCRTGCCAAGAATACCTCTTAAGCGGGCGGATCAGTCTCAATATCCCACCTCTMATTGTTATCGGCATCAGTTCTTCTCTTATTCCAGGTCTGTCAGGCATATATGGMCTCTTCCTGGTGGGGGCCCTTCCKCGGGATTTCGGGAACACAGTCCYTGAARTAGGGACCATTCAGTTAGGGGGTTCTGACAAGTGGTCCCTACTTGTCTTTTCAGTCCAAACCTCAGACAGGTCTAATCCGACCCCTCTTTCTCCAAAAGAGCTTCGACCACTCTTGCCTTACGCCCATCCATCGGCCCTTGCCTGTTTACCGAATTCAGGTCTACCTCAATCCAGGCCTGACCAATATGGCCTTATCAACAATCAAGTGCAAAAACAGAGTTATCGCAGTCAGGAAATCTCATAGCATCAAAAATATTAAATTGACAAATATGACCGTCAAATTCCAATGTTAGAATACCTCGAGTAATGTTGATTTTTGTTTGAGCAGTGTTCAAAAATGGTCGCCCCAGTAAAATAGGTGGCGATTTTGATGCGGACTCGCTCATGCTCAACACATAGAAGTCGGCTGGGAAAATCAGTTCGTCAACCTTTACGAGAACATCTTCAATTACACCATCAGGGTAAGCAGTGCTTCGGTCGGCAAGTTGGGTTACTACCCCTGTTTTCTTCAATGGGCGTGGCATAACATTTATTGACGCCCCCAAATCTAACATGGCTCGCTCGACTCGCATGTCTCCAATCGTGCATGGAATGGAAAACATGCCCGGGTCATTCCACTTTTGTGGCAAGCTCTTTTGGAATACGGCCGACACGTTTGCTCCCATTAGGACCTTTTCATCTCCCTTTAACCTTCTTTTGTTAGTGCATAGATCCTTGAGGAACTTGGCATAACAAGGAATTTGTTTGATCGCATCGGCAAGTGGAATTGTGATCTCCACCTTCTTGAAAACGTCTCTTATTTTCCTCTCCGTGTCTTCCTTGGCTTGGCGCTTGATTCTCGATGGAAATGGAAGTGGCTCGGACCTAGGAGGAGAAACAACGGGGTCATTAAAATCATTAGAAGGTTTAGGATTACCCTTTTTAGCATGTTTTGGCTCCGTGTTTTCTTCCTCCGTCTTGTCTTCATTTTTCGGCTCTAGTATTGGATTGGCTGGTCCTTCCACTTTTTTGCCACTTCGTGTCGTAACAGCGCTCACATTTTTCGAATTCACCTTGGTTTGAGGAGGTAATCGGCCACTACCTTGTGCTTCTAGTTTGACTATGTGTTACGCCATTTGACTCATTTGGGTCTCTAGGCCTTTTACGCTCATCACTAATGATCTCACCATTTCATCCAAATGTGGGGATGCATTCTCGTTCCGCTGTTGGTTGTTGTATTGATTCGGGAAATTTTGTCCATGTTGTTGAGCTTGGGAGGGCCCTTGGTCTTGATTTCCAGGTATATTCCCTTGCTATATATTTCCCTGCTGGTCCCTCCATTTAAAACCAGGGTGGTCACCCCATCTTGGATTGAAGGTGTGGGGGTACGAGTCGTACTTCCTCCCTTACCCATTTCCGATTCCCAAGGCATTCACGTGTGCCTCGCGTGCTGAGTAAAAATGCAGGCATTCGTTAGTAATGTGCTCCAATGTTTCACAAAAACCGCATGGTCGAACCTTTGGATTTCCTCCCGTACTCATCATGGCTTTTAACTCACTCAATTGGGTTTGTAGTAAACCAATACCCAGCTCGTTTACCGATTTCAATGAAGAATCACGACTACCAAATTGCTGAGAGTTGGCTGCCATGTTCGATATTAGTTCTTTTGCTGCTGTCGGTGTCTTGTCCATCAAGGTGCCTCCTCTAGCGGCATTAATTATGTTTCGATCAGTGAGACTCAATCCCTCATAGAAGTATTGGATCAAAAGTTGCTCGCCCATTTGGTGTTGAGGGCAACTCGCAACAAGCCTCTTGAATCTTTCCCAGTACTCGTGCAACGTTTCTCCTTATGCCTGCCTAGCCGAACAAATGTCTTTTCGAAGATTTGCCACTCGTGATGCGGGAAAATACCTCTGCAAGAATGTTTTTTCCATAGCCACCCACGTAGTGATGGATCCCGAAGGTAAGTAGTAAAGCCAATCTTTGGCTAGGTCTTTTAATGAGAAGGTGAATGCCCTTAGCTTGATTTGCTCGTCCGTGACTCCAGCGGGTTTCATGCTTGTGCATATGACATGGAACTTCTTCAGGTGCTTGTGCGGATCATCGCCCGTGAGTCCATGGAATGAAGGTAAGTGATGGATTAGTCCGGACCGTAGCTCAAATGTAGCATCGTTCACCGTTGGAAAAGTGATGCACAATGGTTGTTGAGGAAGGTCGGGATTTGCCAATTCCTTCAACGTTCGTTCCGCTTGAGCAGCCATCATCTCGTTTCCTTGTTCTTCGCTCTTGCTCGAAGAGTCTTCGGATATGTAATTGGGTAATACCTGCTCCGAGTTCGACTTCTTCTTCAACTCACGGCCTCTCTTGTTGATTTCTAGATAATAATGCAAATTCTTCTTCCCGGATGATCTCAAGTTCATTCACCTGAGAAAACACTCAACAAGAGTTCAACTCGTTCAAACAAAATTAAAATAAAATAAAATACTAAAATACTAAAAATCACAATTTAACGCGTCACTCCCCGGAAACGGCGCCAAAATTTGACCGCCCGTCTTTAAGCGTCAAATTTAATAATTTATTTTCCTCAGCTTCTCTCCACTAACTAGTAGTAGCGATAAGTAAGTGTCGAACCCACGAGGAGTGTGGTTGGATTGTGATGATTCGTATTTTATTTAAATGAATAATTGGGGTAAGGAATTATGAATTAATTTAACTAATAAAATAACAAGCAATTAAAATAGCAAGAGAACAATTAACGAAGAATTCAATAATAATAAAGGCCTAGTTCTAGTTCAGTTTCCACCCTCGATTCACTCATTTAACCAACCACAATATCATAATCCATTCATCATATGCAACTAAAAACCCTAAGTAATAATAAGCTCTGCTACTCGAATTTACCCTTATGTGTATTTAATTAAAACAAGCTCTTTAATTAAACCTAATCAATGAACAACCTAGAATAAGCTCTCTAGATTTAATCCATCAACAGCAATAAGAATCAGGTAAATAGGCTAATCTAAGCAATAAACTCACAAGCTCGGTTTATTTAACTTATGATGTGTTGTCCCTAACGATTTACAATCATTAGTTTCTTCAGAGAAATAGTAATTACGAAAATTACACGGGAAGCAATCCTATTTCTAGCAATAGATAACCAATCCCTATTCTAGGTAATAAAGCCAAATTAAGAATTAAGCAATCATAAATTGAAAATAGAACAACACAAACAATCGCATATGACGAACGAAGAACAATATTGCATAAATCAATTAAAAAACATAGTTTCACGAGGGTTTCAACATCCGTAGAACTAGATATAAGTTTACTCACTCATGGAGTTAAGAAAATAAAAGAAAAGGTTCAGATAAACAAATATAATCCTTGATAAAATAGGAGAGARGATHTGTTGAACTTGAATCTTGCGTCTTGGAACGTCAATCTTCAAGTTCCCTTGCGTGTGGATAACTTGGGAAGAGTTGGAACCTCTCTGGACCTCCTTAGAACCCTAGGATATGTTATATTATGCCCCTGGGACGAAATAGGGTCGGGGTTTATATAGAACTTCTTTTTCTTGCCGCCCAAGATTTGTCCTAAAATAATTCTGCCGAGTCGGCATCGACAGAGCGTCGACTGACGTGAACCAGCCCTCGGCGTCAACGCGAATCACCTGCCTGTGTCGTCCTGCGTGCGTCGTACTGCATACATCGACATCGATGCTTTAGAGCATGAGCGTCGACTCGTGGTCGTCGACATCGATGCTTCAGAACATGAGCGTCGACGGAGCGTCGACTCGTGGGCGTCGACATCGACGCTTCAGAAAATGAGCGTCGACATAGCGTCGACTGACGCGAGCCAGCCTTCGGCATCATACCGCACATCGCGTCGACTGACGCGAATCATCCTGGGCATCGACGCGTCATCAACGCATCATCCTGATTCTTGATTCTTCTCTTCTCGATTCGTCAATCCTCGTTTCTCTACTTCCTTGTGAGACATCCTTCGATAAATATGGCACCAGTCACTGCAAAATAAAGAAGAAATATACGATTGGTGCTTGATGGCTCCTAATAACAATTATACGAGAAATAAGCATATATGATATTATTAAGCACATAAATTCACCGGAATTAAACCGTCAATTAGCGTGTAATTTCTCATTTGTCACCTTGGCTTCCAAACGTGCCTGCAACATATTCACTGGAGCAAGAAGATAGAGCTTTTAGTACTTATCAATGGTAAAGTTACAAGGATAAATGAACGGGCGGCGTGAAATAGTACCAATGCGATCGGGTAGGGGACCGCTCTGTTGTTGGGTTATGAAGAAGTTTAGGAGGTCAGGTTTGAGGACTTTAGTGATGTCCATGGGCTTGGAGTTGAGGGTTGCTATTTTTAGGGCTACGTGAGGGGGCCTTTCACCTCGGGGTAGGGAGGCCTGCTGTGGCAAGAGATCGATGGAGACAGGAGAAAACCCCCAATCTCCAGAACACTGGACGAAGAAGAACTTCTTCCTCCAGGCCTTATGGGATGCAGGCAGACCAAATAAGAAATGGACGTCTGGTCTAGCAGAAAGATAGAAAAAGCCTGAGGAACTCTTAGCCAAGAAGAGAGAATAAAAGAGTTGGGCCGTGAGAGTTATCCCGGAATATTGAGCTGCTAGATGAAAACCCGCCATTACCCGGAAAGAATTAGGGAGAAATTGATGTACCAGACTCTGGTACATCCGGGAAACAGCGAGGATGAAAGGGTGGACGGGAAGGCTTAAGCCGGCGTGGAATTGATCCACATAGAAGGTTAAGTGTTGCGGCAGAGGAGCGGAGGCTCTCTTGTCCGGTGACGGACTGGTGAAAATAAAATCATTGGTAATATTAAATGTGGCACAGATGTCTCGCAAGGTTTGATTACTAACTATGGAGGAGATATTGTCAGTAGGGGGATTTGGGGGAATTACGGGGGGTCTCCCTAAGGGTATCGGAAACCCCTCTTGAGGAGCCGCCGGAGGCGACTTGGAAGAAGAAGAATTTACAGTGGAGGTAGAGTTCTCCGGCGTGGCGGATGAACTCCCCCTGGTGGAATCAGATGGAGGAGGAACTACTGACATGATTAAAAGGGATGAGAGGGTACCTGGTTGTAACATAGCGAAGGCTGGACGAAAGTGGATCGGAGTTGTAAAATCGCCGGGATTTTGAGAGGGAGAGAAATTCGGGATGCTGAAAAGATAGAATGTGAAAACTGAAGAGAAAGAAGGAATATAGAGGGACAAAAAGAAAGTTAATGAATTTGAAAATCGGAAATCGAGGAGGGCGGGATTTGATGGGATCCCCGCATTTAATGCAAACAGTACTTTGCGTGGTGAGCTAGAGCATCAACTGCCCTGGGTCAAATCACACGCCACCACGTTGTCAGTTACGGAAAAGACGCGTGGGAACAAGGACCTTTCGTTGAGGCAAACTGACACCACTAATGCCAATAATTAGGACTGTTTGGCAGGCGGATATCTCGGGATTCTCCCAGTACGAGAAACCACAAACACAGAACGACCTCATTTATTTCAAAAAGATCTTTAGAATATTACAAATCTACCCCAACTATTCGGGGGGAGGAGTTGATAGGGCAATATATATGCGCCAAACCTGGTTTGGGGTAGCTCTGACTCAGAGTAGTTAGACACATTATGAGAGGTCTAGAACAGCTCTTTCTGAGAGGAAGATCGAAATAACCCTCCTACTGATGTCAGGAATATCAGGAAGAGGTGGTTATCGCCCGTGTCTCCTCCTGAAAGTAGCTATCTTGAGAAGATCACTAAGCCTGAGGATTATGCCGAACTGAAGTTTCGAGGACTGGCGTTTAGCCTGGTCTGGGTGGCAGACCTGGTGAAGCCCTCTAAGAAATAGAGCTCATCCTCGCTATAGCAAGATTTGATCTGTTGAGAGGCCGGAACACAAAAGGCAAGAAGAGCTGGATGACTACAGGCTTGGCTCCTTGAATGCTGCTGAAATCTTAGAGCTAGGATAACGCGGAGTGGAGGCAGATCTGGAACATGGAAGACCTGTTTCTCAGACTCCCCGGGGAGAGACAAGTGGGACCACTTGTCAGAATTTGTTGCATAACGGCCCAAGATTCGCGGCGTGTGCTCCTGAGATCCCGGCTGGGGTCCCCACTAGGAAAAGCTATAAATATCTCAGCCCCAAGGCTGAAAAAGGCATGTCATTCTCTTGGGCATTCTTGCTTTCCTTCTGAGAAAACACCTCAAACGCTTACTGACTTAAGCATCTGAGAGGTTTCCACCGGAAAACCACCGGTGGTCCTTTCTAACTCTTGTTTGTGGTGCAGATCAGGGAGGTGTTTAAGGTTCCAGGGGTTCTCAACGTTGGTTATATTTTTGGGTTGAAACAATGACGATAATCAGTTTCAAAATACCTTTTTTTTACTTTGAGGCCTGCAATTAAGGGATTTCAAGCCCGTGCGCGTCCTGTAATAATGCTTGGCGTATCTTTTTTAATGGGTAAGTACAAAGGAATCCTTTTTATGGTTGTCACTCGCGATGGTAATAAATAGATTTTCCCATTTGCAACCAAAATTGGTGGCATAGAGAATCAAGCGACATGTACATGGTTTTTGAAACAAGTGAGAAGGGCGTACGACTCACTTGAAGACCTAATAATTTTATCTAATAGAAATAACACCATTAGTAATGCGACCAAAAATGTGTTTTCTTAGGCACATAAAGGCCTATGTATCATCCATAAGATGAGGAACTTGAAGGGTGAAGATCAACATGTTGTTCAGTTGTTCAAACAAGCTATGTATAGTTTTGACGAGAATGACTAACACTCAAAGATGAAGAAATTGTTAGATATCTTTCATGGGACCTATGAAAATGTTATGAAAATTGAAATTAAAAGATGGGCACATTATTGTTGTCCCATTGCCAGTACGAGTTTATAACCTCCAATGCAGCATAAAGTTACAACCAACGGGCTTTGTGGGCTAGGACACTCCCGGTGATATCACTTTTTGAAGTGTTGAGGTCAATAGATGTGAAATAGTTTTATGAATGGCACACGGTTATGGTGTCTCGAGATCATGAATTAACCTAAACTACAAAATAAGTTGTAAGTGATGTTATGGAAAGAGACACTATATTAAACGGAGAACCCTTTTAGAGCAATATATTCAAGGTAAAAGGTAGATTTGGGGTGCATGCAGTTGACATAAGTTAAGTAATTTGTACGTGCTTTGAATTCGATCACTTGTTGATTCTACATTTGCACGCAGCTATAGCTACTAGATAAGTATTTTAATGTATTATTTTTTTTATCAATTTCATGCAATATTTTTTAATAACCTCGCGTGATGCTTTTTTTTAAATAGGGAAAACGAAGACCATTCTCAATACTTATGTCAACAATTATTATGGGATGAGCACTTTGCATGTAATGTGGGGTGATATAGTCATGTCCATTGCACATTCCACCACTTGGGATGTCTCTGATGAGGTGCATTTTGTGATATTTCTACCTCCAAAGAATCCAAAACAGGCAAAAAAAAAAGACTAGGTCTACAGCTGGACCAAAAGGTGCTTCCAGTTCTACACGAAAGAAATAAATATGTGAAAGGCGTGGGACACTGGACACAATATTGTCACTTACAATGTGTACATGGAAATGCTTGAACCAGAAGCAGAGCATCTTCCAGAGTCATCTAAGAATAGAAAACAACGTGGCCCTAGAAAATGCAGTATTTGGAAGTTGCTAAAGCATTTAAAAATAAAATTTCCACATTTACCTCAGCCTGCATGCCCGATGATGAGTACGTCGTCTGTTAATGTTTGTAGTATGTTGGAACGAGACAATAAATTGTGAGTCCTTGTGTTAGTAGTGTTAGAAGGGTTTGTTATCGGTATTTTAGGTGGCATATGTATTTTTAGCCAGCCGATTAATGGTCATAATGTACGTGTTTGTGGTGTCATTGAATTCCATCATTTTCTTCTTAGTTTAACTCCTATATTTTCAAGCCAGAATCTTAAAAGCACCCGATACAAGTGCACGCCACATACTTAAACTGGAAAAAAATCACCAAGATTATTAATATTGAATTGAAATTACAATACAATGGGAAATAATAATCAGAATACAATGAGCTGTAGAATTACAACCACAGTACTCTTCTATTAAATATATGATTATAATCACAAGGACGAACTTCCAACAAGGTTGTGATATTGACAAATTCAATTCAATAAATCTCCATTCTATACACAATCCATTGGACTAAATAGGTTCTCCATTTTTCAGGTTACTTCAGCATCTTCTACTACATTATTCCAAAAAATGCAAGCCATTCTAGGGCTTTCACTTTGTTAGTTTCATGGTCCCAATTAGAGTTCTTATTGAACAACATCATATGGAAATGGATGTATCATTTTTTAAGTAGTTCAACCTGGGCGATTATATCATCTATGGTGAAATCTTTCTCGAATGACATTAGTTTTGTCTAACAAAATTCACGTGATACTATTGCGTAATCCTCTTCCCCATTCATAGAATCCATTGAGCTTCCTCTCACGCAAATCATTAATAATCATAATACCATATGGATGCTCCACTCAGTTTAATTTTTATCATAAAAAAAAAATCTTCTTCAAAGTCAAAATTTGGTGCATTATTAGGCTGATGGGAACTCTTTTTTTTTTTTGGTTAATACTAGAAATGTGGGAATAAAATATGTAAGTTAATTGTGATTAGGACAATCTATGTAATTTATGCGTTTACAATTTTTCCATTATAGATGTACCAATTGTGTAGTCTTGTCACCTAATAAGCTGAGAAACAATCATTTTATATTTGTTGTTCTATTACAGCTAAAGCTAAAAAAAAATAGATGAATTAATGTGTAGTCTTGTCACCATTAAAGCTGAAAATGCAATATATACAATCTTCACGATACCAATATTTAATATGATAAAATAAAGAATACATATTACAAATTCGAACATTACATAATCCAACATAGGTGCAAAATGAAACCAAGATCATCCATAGTTCATTTTATTACATATATGGACATAAAATAAATACATTTAGAACTCAAACATTAGTGCTTTTGATAGTGGTAACATAACGATAATAATTTCATGTGAAAGTTCTCCTAGTTTTTTCCATATTGGTGGCTCATTGAACAAAAAATACTTGTGTGACGATACAACACCATGGTCATCCTTCATAAAAAATAAGTTAGCAGTGTATATAATTTAAGATAAAGAATGCATGCATATCATTGTAGGCAAACTATATCGGTAAAGAAATTACAAACGATGGTATCCACATAGACCAGTATGCGTTCATGATCCCTAAAAACTCCAAGATCCTAATTCTAGATGCACATTGTACCTCATTTCCGTATCCTCAATCCTATGGCTCACATCATCAATAGAAGATTCAAACAAAAAATGCTCCCGAAGTATAATTCTTACCTGCATGACACTCAAGATTCTCTCTTCTTTTTTTGCTCCCCTTTCTGTACTTTATCTTTTAGAGATTAAAATATCTATAATTGCTCTTTCCATGTCCATGGTCCATAGGGTTCTTTCAGAATTATGTGAAAACCATCTTACGCCAGGATGATTTTCATCAGTCAACTATTAGCCTTTATATTTTACACGGAGAAAAAGTCAATTAGACATTGTATTTATTTATGCTCGTTCGATAGTTTTTTTTTGTATGTATACAGTCGCATGAGATAAGGTAACATATCTAGAGTGTTGTCTATTCACTTGAATATCAATCTCATTATACCAATAACATGATTAAACAATTTCTTGTTGTACTGAATTCTAGATTCCTGAGTTAATTTTATACCTTCACAACCTTCAATGACACGAATACACAAGTGATCGTTGGTAGTGTATTTATCAGTGTTACTGTAGTGGTCATTGTAATAGTTTTTGCTATTTTTTCGGTCAATGTCACTATAGTGGTCATTGTAGTGTATTTGTCAGTGTTACTGTAATAGTTATTGTTATTTTTTCGGTCAATGTCACTATACTGGTCATTGGTAGTGTATTGTTAGTGTTACTATAGCGATTACTATTATTGTTTTTGTCAATATCATGGTAGTGGTCATTGATAGTGTATCTGTGAGTATTATTTTCCATTGTAAATGTAACTTAAAATTTGGCATATAATTAATTTAAATGTTTGGTTTTTATTTTATAATTTTTATTTGTTTTATTTATAATGTCTCTTTGTCTCCATAGGTCCCGGTATCAAATATTCATGAGGTACCGATATAAAAAATTCATGAGGTCCCACTATCAAGAATCCATGAGTTCTTGGTATCAAGAATCCATGAGGTCCCAATATCAATAATTCACGAGGTCCTGATATCAAGAATTTAATAGTTCAAATGTGTAGTCTAGTCACTGGGAACTAACTGGGTATTTTGCCAATTTTGACTACATGCAAATTTTACAAAGTGCTAAGAATAGTAACAATGGTTGAACAAAAGTAAATGCAACTGTACTAATGTGTAGTCATGTCATTAATAGATTCCCAAAGGGTAAATATGAATTACCCTGGAATCCATCCAATTCACAAGATATTCTCTTCTCGTTATAAATATGTATTGAAACACATCCAAAATATTATCAACAAGTCCATATCAATTTCTTCTTTGTTATTTCAAAAAATGAAAGGCTAATGGCTAAGCACTTTGACGATGAAGATTGGTTTCCATGTGCACTCTGGGTCCATACTAATGATTACGACTGTGAAGGAAACACTAAGTGGGCCTTTAGAGAGAGGAATACCTGATGTAATTCCTAATCACTCAGAAAGACACAGGTGGATGGAATATAAACGGGGGACCATTACCACTCAAAGGGGTCAATGAATTAAAATATCTACTTAATGCTACTTTATGATTAAGGTTTCCAAGGATGACATCACCACCAGGATCCGTTAACTTGAAAGACGGTTCAGTTTCTTCAAACAACTGATGTAGACCCCACAAAGGATGGGAAAATGGAAATGGTCTCCAAGGATCATAACGTTGGGAAGGAATTCCTAGCTATAAATTTTGCACTCACTTATAATAATTACAAGCACTTTAAATCTTTTATTATTCCAACTTGTTGTTATTATATAAGAGTTTATGATTGTTTAATCAAAAGTTCCTACAAACCATTCGACGAGGAGACCTTCCTCATGAAAATGAAAGTACTTTTAGAAGAAGAGTACCCAACTAATAACAATATTCTTACATAGTTAGAAGCTCTGCAAGTGGAAGCTATGCATGTGAAGTGGGAAGGGGAATAGAAAGGGGAGAAATGTGCATAGTGAAGATTGTATCCAACATTGCATGTTGTTTTATAAATGTTTTATCTATTTGTATTTTGTAACGTACCTCTTTGAACTTTGTAATGAAGATTTTTAACTAACCTCTTTTCGGTACCTAAATTATTATTCTTAATTATTATTTTTTATTTTCATTGTAGCTATTGTATGATGCGACATCGAACAAAGATGTGTTGGGTTTGATGTTCTGAAGTTTGAATCTGAAAAATCGTGACCATGGATTTTTTGTAAAACTAATTACATAATAAAAAAATCAAACAAAACTACTAAAATAGTATATACGTTTAGCTATGCTAAGTCTATTAAATGGCATATGTCTCTCATCTATGTCTCATGTCAAACGCCTACAAATTAAAACTACAATTATCTTCAATGTGAATGGGTCACATGAATGGTTTCATTTTTGAGCGAAATACTATTGCTCATTTACAAATCTAAGGTCCCACTCTCTCCAAACCTCCTTCAACTCAGGTCGACATAAATAAAATCATAAAAGCCTTATATTCCATCTCACATGCATTATACCAACATAGTGAAGTCTATGCATATCAGATGTCACCCGATGGAATAATGGGTCAAAGACTCATACTTCACATGTCTTGAAGTTAATATGAATGGGGTACCAATGGCTAAAAGCATACCCAAGCATGTAGATTTGCATGCCAAATTAAACGTAGTTTACCACTATATATAGTCTTATGTGTCAAAAATATCACATAGTAAGAAAATTTACCCAGCCCAAAATTTACTAACCATATCAATAGTATTCATGGTACCATGTGTATCATATATTCTTTTCCACATTTATATAATCAAATCCAGTTAATAAAAGAAGTTCAGTAAAATATAAATTAAAATAACAGCTTGAAATAAGTTGTAACAAAACTAAACTTACATCGAACTAAATGCCTAAAACTGAATATCATCTTACACCTTGAGGTGATTGCCAACAAGATCAGGTCATTATGAAGTACACAGAATTATGCACCAATATGATGAATGACATTATTCCAAATGAGTATCAATATGATTTCAAAAGCTACTACATTTTAAATCGATTGTGAAATGTATTTACAAAAAGTAAATAAAAAACTTACACTTGAATCCATGCTTACACCAATGTTATTGGTGCCCTTAAAAAGTCCCTACAAATAGAGGTAACATCACCAACATCTTGTGTGTATGCAGGTGAAACTTTATGTAAAGACACGATATCACATAAAAATAATATTTGACAATTCTCAAAATAAAAATAGGATTACCTCTCGTCTAAATCCATGAACTCACGATAAGCCTTCTATTACTTCACTCGTAGCTCTTTGTCACTTCACTCACCACATATGTCATTCTACTCGGCCTCAACAAGTCGTATCAGGTTTCTCGCAGCCATCGGGAAACTAAAATGTGTTCTAGTAGTACACACCTAAATTGGAGTGAGTGGTTCACCCAATGGTGGCATGAGCCGGATAAGTGTGAGAAGTGGTTCTGAAGGCATCCAACGTAGAAAATAATGTGTCTCTGGGTTAGTATCAGTGTATGTGTTAAGTTGGTCTACAAAATATTCATCAAATGGAATAAACAAGTTAACACTAGATAACGAAGCACTTTCTGGAACATCCGTATCATGTGGAGTCAGTGGAATAGATGGATAACAACATGCCGGTTGATTCTGTCTCTTGTCCAGGTCAATGGGTCCTTATTGAGTCCCTAAATTAATCGGATCATGACATGACAGTGGACTTTACCACTCGTCTAAATCACTAGGCCCTTGTGGAGTCCCAAAAATAACTGAGTCAAGACATGATGGTGAGCGCTAACTCTCATCTGGATCACTAGGCCCCTGTGGACTCTATGTAATAGATGGATCACTAACCTTGTGCAACCTCTATGTAAAATTTGATCAGCCAAGATGCACTAGAATCCTTAACTACCAATCTACGTACCTCCTCATCTCTGGACCTCTTGTGCTCATCCATGACCGGTCTATCTCTTCTGATCTCATAACAACCATGCACTCTAGCTCATCCTCTCATCGATCTACTCTCTCAAGTACTCTCTCCACCATATTAGCATTTTCATGCTTAGCTCTCTCCAATATTTGAGTTAATAAATTTGAGGAAATGTTAAAATGTGTGTTATCCACCGTGCGAGTCTTATTTTGTCATTGAGGACTACGTAATGATGAGCACTAACGAGTATGTGTTAGTGAGCGCTGAAGACTAGGTGATGGTAAATGCTAAGAAATATGTATCGGTGAGCGTCGAGGACTACGCGTAGGTGGGGGTGAGAAATATGTGTCAGTGACCCATGTTGATGATCAACATCTATCATGAAATCACGACTATCTAGAAAGATCAGTGATACACTATCTGGCACAACTAGAGGTGTGACACTATCATCATGAGCCATTGATGCCTCCAATGCAACTATCGATCGAGTAAAATTATCCCTAAGGTTCGACGAGACATGATCTACAATCAATGAGACTCAATGTGGATCTGGAATCATAACTAAAGCTATAGACTTATGCCCATCTTGCTAATGGGAAACACCTGCTCTACCTCTGCCTCTACCACGTCGGTCAGTCCCCCTGCCACGAGTGTGCACCTGGAAGAGCATCTGAGAGAGAATATCGAGGAGCAATGAAGGGTGACCATTGCTACCCTGTACTAGACACCCAATGAAATATCATCATGATCGTGAGGCCACCATCCGTACTCATGAAGCTCCTTATTTGTGGGCTCCAATATCTCAATGACTGTACACTTAATCTAAAATAGAGATTTTATATGTGAAAAGATTATTATGGGTGCTTCTAAAAATAATCTATACCATAGCTATATATATACAAACCAAACATATTTATTTACATAAATACAATATAAAATATCAAGAAATTTAAATACCGAAAGATAAAAAAAGTTTGAGTGGTCAATAGGTTCCAGTTGAATGACCATTTAAATAACCATGGTCATTGTAATTCCTCATCACTCTTCTTCCCAATGCATATGTTCGCTAAATAAGGTATAGTCTCGTGTAAAAAAAATTACAAGAAAATTGAGTAAATATAGTTAGTATACAATTACGCATATGTTTAAATTCTTTTATAATTACTTCAAACTTTTTTTGAATGTTTTTGAGTTTTTTTAATTATCCAAATTTTTTAATAATTATTTAGGTTTAATCATAGTTTATCTTTTCAATTTTAGTTTTATTTAAAAATGATTAGAATATAATATAATAAATATATATATATATATATATATATATGTGTGTGTATATATATCATCACATCACAATATTTACTAATTTATTTATGGTAAAACATAGTAAATAATTATTAAGTATATATAACAACTTTTTTATAATTATTTAACCAATTTAGAATATTTTTGAGTTTTTTAATTACCCAAAACTATTTAATAATGATATAGATTACTCATAGTTTGTTTTCTAATTTAGATTTACTAAAGAATGATTGTAGTAATATATATATACATATATATATATATATATATATATATATATATATATATATATATATATGGGTTGGGTTCAAATGGAACCATGTCAATATATGCGAACCTAGGGACCAATCCTGACCATTAGATTGGATAATCTCGATGGTTGAGAACATGACACGTCAGCAGGGTAATTATGGAAAAATATTGAATTAATTTAATTAAAAGGGTATTTTGGACAAATATCAGCATTTCGAAAAGAGCACTGCATTGCTCTCTAGAAAGCACACGGGTAAAAAAAAGCACTGCGACTGTGTACAAAAAAGCATCACAAAATTCGTTTTAAAATAAATGTAATTAAATTTAAAAACCTGAATATTAAAAGCATCGCATGTGATTAATTTTAGCACTACATTATTGTATAAAGAACACTGTTAAAATACGAGTAAGAATTTTGAATTTTTTACTATATTTTAGTTCTTTTATGCTTTTTTTAATATTATTACAGCGCTTTTTTACTACACTATCACTGCTTTTTCGATTGGCGATGATTCTATGGTTTAAACCGTCCGAAATCCGGTGTTTATTATATAGTTACAGTGCTTTTGACCTGCACGACCACTGCTTTTTATTTTTCAACCATCCCTGCCGCCGATTACAACCATACGACCCTAACAACATCACAAATCACCGACACCAAAATGAATTCCGACGATTCTATGCCGAACCCCAAAACGAACCAACACCACAGCCCCCAAATGGATCCCTGCCCCAAACCCAAACAACCACCACTGCCATATCGACCCCGACCACCGCAGCCACCTCAAACCATCACCATCGCCACCAAGAACCGACACCATTGCCATATCACCATTTGCTGTCTAGGTGCCCGCCTAGCCTGATTTTGGCCGAAGCAATTTTCTCCACCGATTTGGGCAAACTCGACTTTGCCTAGGGCCACCTAGGCGGCCTCTAGCCCAGTTTTTCTGCAACGCTAGCCATATTCAAGGTTGCAAAAATTGTTATGTGCTAGTCGGGCATTGAACCGTTGCCCGTTTTTTTGGCCGAAATGATTTTCTCAACTGATTTGGGTAAAATCAACTTGGTTCAATGCCTAGGCGGCCTCCTAGCCCGATTTTTGCAACACTGGCCATATCGAGGGTTTGCAGAAATTGGTAGGTGTTAGTCGGGCATTCGACCAGTGCGTAGGCACCACTTAGAAGTTCTATTTTTTAAAACTATTTTTTCCATTTTTAACTGATTTTTTGCTGCCTAGGCGCTCGTCTAAAGCGGGTTTTCACCCAAGGTGATTTTCCTTCCAATTTGGACAAAATTGTCTCGGCCTAGGGTTTGCCTAGCCTTCTTCCAACATTATTTGGGCCATATCAAATGTAAAAATCACATGTATTTTACAAACATTTTCTCAACAATGATAAACTCATCTATAACTTTTTCTTCAACATTATTTGATTATATCAAATGTAAAAATCACATGTATTTTACAAATTTTGTTAACAATGGTTAAAGCCATCTATATCTTTTGAATGAATCACACCATCTTTATATATATATATATATATATATATATATATATATATATATATATATATATAGGGTTGGGTTCAAATGGAACCATGTCAATATATGCGAACCTAGGGACCAATCCTGACCATTAGATTGGATAATCTCGATGGTTGAGAACATGACACGTCAGCAGGGTAATTATGGAAAATATTGAATTAATTTAATTAAAAGGGTATTTTGGACAAATATCAGCATTTCGAAAAGAGCACTGCATTGCTCTCTAGAAAGCACACGGGTAAAAAAAAGCACTGCGACTGTGTACAAAAAAGCATCACAAAATTCGTTTTAAAATAAATGTAATTAAATTTAAAAACCTGAATATTAAAAGCATCGCATGTGATTAATTTTAGCACTACATTATTGTATAAAGAACACTGTTAAAATACGAGTAAGAATTTTGAATTTTTTACTATATTTTAGTTCTTTTATGCTTTTTTTAATATTATTACAGCGCTTTTTTACTACACTATCACTGCTTTTTCGATTGGCGATGATTTCTATGGTTTAAACCGTCCGAAATCCGGTGTTTATTATATAGTTACAGTGCTTTTGACCTGCACGACCACTGCTTTTTATTTTTCAACCATCCCTGCCGCCGATTACAACCATACGACCCTAACAACATCACAAATCACCGACACCAAAATGAATTCCGACGATTCTATGCCGAACCCCAAAATGAACCAACACCACAGCCCCCAAATGGATCCCTGCCCCAAACCCAAACAACCACCACTGCCATATCGACCCCGACCACCGCAGCCACCTCAAACCATCACCATCGCCACCAAGAACCGACACCATTGCCATATCACCATATGAACCCATGTCAAAACGACACCAACCCCACAAGAACCGGCCGAGGAATCTGCCGAACCATCGCCACCCCAATCACCGACTGCCCGACCACCGCAGCCACCTCAAACCATCACCATCGCCACCAAGAACCGACACCATTGCCATATCACCATATGAACCCATGTCAAAACGACACCAACCCCACAAGGAACCGGCCGAGGAATCTGCCGAACCATCGCCACCCCAATCACCGACTGCCGTTCACAGTCCGGCAACCCAAAATCCAAACCCCCAAACCTCCACGACCCGAAACCCAGCAACCCCACATGTAAAATCGCTGCCGCCAAGTCGCCCCAGCCACGACAACCTCCAACCATGGCCGCGCCTTTCATACTCATCTCCGCTTCGCAGCAGCCTCCTTCACCGTCTTCAAACCCAAGGGCCCAACGATCTCCGTCAACGCCGTCCAAGTCCCGTCCTTTTCCGCCGCCAACTCCCCCGTCAGCTTCAACCCCTCACCCAATACGTCACCGTCAAGAACCCCAACCACGCCGCAATCTGCCCAGGCAAGGCGGCGCTCGGCTTCACACCGCCACAGCCAGATCAACCCCCTCACCCACCGGATCCAACCATGGCCGCGCCGCCCAGCATCCTCCGCCCAATCGCCGCTGTTGGAGTCGCCTCACCTGCAAACGCCGCCGCCCGTTTCGCCTAGCGGTCCAGTCGAAATGGGACCTTCGTTCGCCTCGTCGGCGATTTGTTTTGGCCGGACGAATTCTGGGAATTTGGGGGAGGAGGATTCGTCCCTGTTCAGTCGATTCGAGAAATACGGGAATCGATTCGCCGCCGTTCCATTGGTAACGCTCCGCCGTCGTATGGCCGGCCGATTTGCCATCACCGTTGCTGCGCCGATCTGGAAAAGGGTGCAATGGCTACGGCAGTTCTTGTTGCTTGGCTTTCTGGAGAGAGATAGAGAGAGATGGAGAGAGATGGAGAGCGAGAGATAATATTGGCGACAGAGAAAGTGGAAGAGAGGTAGTGGTTAGAAGAAAAGTTATTGGAGAGGAAAGGAAATGGGGGGAAAAAGGTGCAGACGGGTTTATTCTAAGGTTAGTGATCGGGGGTGGTATTTAATGTAATTAAGAGTTTTGTAAGATTACGTAAAGTCCCTTCTCCTTCTATATTTATAATTTAATAAATTTAAAAAATAGAAAAAATCTGATCCGCACAAATTATTAGATCTACGGCCTGGATTGATCCCTATGTTCGCATATATTGACGTGGGATCTATTTGAACCTAATCCTATATATATATATATATATATATATATATATATATATATATATATATATATATATATATATATTAATCACTTCATAATGTTTTCTAATTTATCTTATAGTAAACGTAGTGAATAATTATTAAGTGTGTGTGTGTGTATAACAACTTTATTTTATTATTTTTTAACCTTTTTAGAGTTTTTTGAGCTTTTATAATTATCCAAAACTATTTAATAGTTATATCAAGTTGATCCTAGTTCATTTTTCCAATTTAGATTTATTGAATACAATAGTTGGAATAAAATTTAATTATAAATTATACGTATTAGAATGGCCAAGGACCCGTATGAATGGTACTTCAACGTTCTAACACGTTGCCTTTTTGGCTCTATAGTACACAACCGATTCATAAGGACCCAAAAAGTGTATGCACCCCATGGACAAGTCTCCCACTTATCATCATCCTTGATTCGAGGTCCCGTCAATCCCAAACAAGAAGCCATACACAAATAAGATCTTCGCAAACTTCACTTGATCAACAGCCGAACCTGCATACCACCATGAGAAAAATGATCATAGACGATATCTACACTACACGACCCTCAACTTTATTGGGTATGTGTCGTATATATATACCCCCTTCGGATAATCGTGATTTACATCCGGATAAAAATTTGTATGTTCAAACCTCAAACAAGTCACCAACGAATACTCTATCTTTGAAAACCTAGTGAATTGCTCACCTACCCGTAAAAACTTGTCAGATCGTGCATCAGGCCTCGTAACCTGTTGCCCTAATAAAGCATGTATAAAGGATTTGAAAAATGGACCCTTATGATTATAGAGAAGATATCGTCTAAAACAACACCGCTTGAATTATTGATACATCTAAGGATGTGTCACACCCGTCAACTGTTGTTGATCATTTTTATAAGCCCATCCTTCACATACAAATTAATGGACCTCTTCGTCCCTCGCAAGGATGGTCTCTTACATGCCCACTCAATCTGAAATATGTCAAGAAAATAAACATGTAAACATAAATCTGTAAAACAAGTGGAAAGAAGAAAAAACTGTCTGCTCACAAAATCTGGCCAATTCATGGTATGGTTCAGTTCCCGAAATTGGATAATTTTCAGTATTTTTCATATATCAATACTAAGAACTGCTTCAAAACACAAATCTCCAAACATTTAACTCAGATCATGGATTAATAAAATCCTATTATTATATAATAACAACACCATACCGAGAACTCAATCAAAACTAAATCAACTAAAAATTACAAAATTCACACATTTAACTAAAATAACAGAATTAATCAAATTCTAATATCCAATAACAACATCCCACCGAAAAGTCGGTCAAAAGTAAATCAACCACAAATCACAAAATCCACACATTTAACTCAAATAATGGAGTTAATCAAATCCCAATATACAATAACAACACCATACTAGGAATTTAATCAAAACTAAATCAACCACAAATCATGAAATCCATACATTTAACTCAAATCATAGAATTAATCAAATCTCAATATACAATAACAACACCATGCTGGGAACTCAATCAATAATATATTAACAACAAATCACGAAATTCACACATTTAACTCAAATCACGAAATTAACCAAATCTCAATATACAATAACAACACCATACCGGGAATTCAATAAAAAAACAAATCAACCACAAATCACGAAAGTCACACATTTTAACTCAAATCACGGAATTAATCCACAAACCCTATATTCCACTATAGACATACTGGGATTTAAATAAAAAGCCCCGATCATAATTTACATACTAGGGCTTAAATAATAATCCCAATCACAATAACCATACTGAGATTTAAATAACAAGTCCTAATCACAATCGATAAAATTAAGAAAGTTCCCTATTACTTACCAGTTGGGGAGGCAGATTTACACAACATCAGTGGGGATGGAGTCACGGTGGCATCTGTGGGGGGTGGAATTGTGGCATCGTTGGTGAGGGGTGGAATCGCGATGACATCGGTGGTAGAGGCTGGATTCTTAGTAGAGGGTGGTGATGTTTGGATTCTCAACCCCAATAGTGGCGTCTATATTATTTGATATTTAAAAAAATAAATAAGAATAAACAAAATAATTGAATGATAAGTGGTACGACTTGATCTTGGCCGACCTGACCTTGGTCGACCTGAAGAAGATTCGAGTTTTTCCACGATGGCTCAGAAAGACGAACCGAGCATCTCGAAGAATCAGTATGAGAGGTTAAGTATAAGTGGGGAAAGCTCCTGTGATCGTTGGGGTCAGGAAAGGATGGACCGAGCCTATTCCATAGAACCCAGGAGATAGGTCGCCTTGGTCACAAAAGACTTAAACTTTATGTTGACCTAAGGAAGTGTTGTGGAACGTGGCGGGTTATTCAGTAGGATTTGTTGACTAGTTCAGGTTGTTAATCTATTCAGGTCATCTAAGTAATGGTCTGAGATTCGCAGGCTTATTTCCAGGATCTTAGAAGGCCCCCTAACTAATTGTGGTTATAAATATCTCAACCCAGAGAAGTGAAGGTGTCATATTCTACACATTCGTCTGACTCTGATATTCATAAAACCGCTTAACTGACTTAAGCATTGGAGAGGATTCCATCGGAATTCCTCCGGTGATCCTTTCTAACGTGTTTTTGTGGATAGGTCGGGTCAGCAGCCAGGAGGAACAGAGGGATCCTCAAAAAGAAATGATCATATCTCCCGAGGAGAAAATGGAATGGACTATATACACTGACGGCTCGGTGGGAAGCTTGAGATGTGGAGCAGGCATAGTATTGATAGACCCAAAATGGGTCACTACAGAGTATGCAGTACGAATTAATTATCACCTATCTAATAATGAAGAGGATTATGAGGCCCTACTAAGATGAATATATATGGAAATCGAGCTCAGGGTTAAGCAAATAAGCACTCGAGTAGACTCCCAGTTGGTGTGCAAGCAAATACGAGGTAAATCTGACACAAGAGAGGATCGTATGGGAAAGTACGTAGCCCGGTTCCAGGAGATGGCTAGAGCTATTGACTCCTTAAATGTACTACATATACCTAGGGATGAAAATAGCCAAGCATATTATTTAGCTAAGGTGGCCAGTTCAGCAACAAATTGCCAGGAAAGAGTGATCACTTTGCTAATGGCACAGCGGGAGTTCGGAGAGGATGAGGTAAATGAGTTAGAGGAAGAGGGGGATTGGCGTAAGCCTATCAAAACATACTTGGAGAATGGGGGAACTTCCTAGCGAAAGGAGGGAAGTGGTAAAGATACGGGTCAGGTCGGGATGATTTTTCCTGATCAAAGGAGAGTTATTCAGAAGGGGTTTCGGACAATCCCTCCTACGATGCCTAAGCCTGAAGGAGGTTTCCTATGTTCTAAGGGAGATTCATAAAGGATGTTATGGTAATCACATGGGAACTAGGGCCTTATCGAGCAAGGTGATGAGATCGGGATACTTCTGGCCACAGCTGAGGTAGAACTCAGAAGCCTTTGTCAAGACCTATGATTGATTCCAAAGGCATTCCCCACTCATACATCAACCAGCAGAAGAGCTCATGACAATGAGCTCTCCATGTCCTTTCGCGAAGTGGGGAATATATCTGGTCGGGCCCTTCCCCACTGCCCCGGCTCAAAGGAAATTCCTAATAGTAACCATTGACTATTTCAACAAGTGGGTAGAGACTGAAGTAATACCTAAAATCACGAAAGAAGTGGTTATGCGATTCCTATGGAAGAATAAGGTTTGTCGGTTTGTTGTCCCAAGAATACTCATATCGGACAATGGCACGCAATTCATGGGAGCCCGAATAAGAGCTTGGTGCACCAAGATGAAGATAGTACAGCGCTTTACCTCTGTGTACCACCCCCGGGGGAATGGCTAGGTCGAGGTGACCAATCGCGTATTGGTGCAAGGGATTAAGGCTCGGTTAGAAAAGTCAGGAGGCAAATGGGTGGAGGAGCTCAGCTCGACCTTATGGGAATATAGAACAAATCCCAAGGAAGCCATAAGAGAAACGTCGTTCAGTTTGGTATAGGGTATAGATGCCGTGATCCCTTCGGATATTGCAATAGAAACCCACATAACATAAAACTTTGACGAGAAATAGAACGAGCTGCTGAGGCAGGACGCATTGGATTTGGTAGAGGAGAAGCATGAGGTAGCTTTCCTAAAAATAGAGCATATGAGGGGATGAGTTAGAGTGGCTTATAACAAAACTGTGGTTAAGAGGAAATTCCAGGTAGGAGACCTGGTACTTTGGAGAGCCGATCTAGGAAAATCCCGAGGAAAATTGATGCAATCTGGCAAGGACAGTATAAAGTCACTAAGATTTTCGTTGGAGAAGCATATGAACTAGAACAAATGAACGAAGTTAAGCTGCCACGAGCATGAAATGAAGCGAATTTGCAGATGTATTATGTGTGAAGTCAATACATATGGATTAATTTATAAAGAGATTGTGGTTAATTAAATTTATCTTAATACTCCAGCCAGACTTGACCCGATAGGTCAGCTAAGGGTGAAAGTCCCAAAAATTAGTCCGATTGACCAAGGGGTGGATACCCCAAACCTGACCCGATAGGTCAGCTAAGGGCGAAAGTCCCAAAAGATGGTCCAATTGACCAAGGGGTGGCTACCCCAAACCTGACCTGGTAGGTCAGCTAAGGACGAAAATCCCAAAAAAATTGGTCTGATTGACCAAGGAGCGGATACCCCAAACCTGACCTGGTAGATCAGCTAAGGACGAAAGTCCCAAAAAAAATGGTCTGATTGACCAAGGGTGGATACCCCAAACCTGACCCGACAGGTCAGCTAAGGACGAAAGTCCCGAAAAATGGTCCGATTGACCAAGGGGTGGATACCCCAGGAAAACCTGACCCTATAGGTTAGCCAAGGGTAAAAGACCCCAAAAATGGTTCGGTTAACCAAATAAAGGGTAAATTACCCCAGAAAAACTTGACCTCATAGGTCAAACCTCAGAATAACATAATTCGCCCGATTAAGGGCAAATTTGCATAAGTGGAAGGCAAAAACCCTTAAAAGATCGTATTGATGAGCACTCCAAGCAAGCTTGAGGCCTGAAAGCCCGTGCATGATTGACAAAAACATAAAACTCAGGAAAAAACTTAAGAATTTATGAGTATCAAATATCACACCAAATTTGAAGAAAATCTCGGTACTATTTATCCAAAAGACAGCTCTAGTACATCCCTCATAGGTTTGGCATAAAAGGACCAACCATCAGGCCTGAAAGAAGAAGGAGGAGGAGGAGGAGAAGAAGAAGAAGAAGAAGAAGAAGAAGAAGAAGAAGAAGAAGAAGAAGAAGAAGAAGAAGAAGAAGAAGAAGAAGAAGAAGAAGAAGAAGA
>BMAC01000478.1:760901-794015 GCA_014905375.1 Phtheirospermum japonicum
ACCGTGACCGATGAGACGCGGTCCACATACACTAAGTACTAGTCTTAACGGGAAAGTCCTGTATCCTCATTATGGCGTAACCCTATGACTAGGAACAAGTTCGACGAGTTACATTACGTGCTAGATTATCTCACGGTTCTGCTAGACCAATCTACCGTAATAAAGTAACTTCATCAGGACCATACCTATGCAACTAGCATGGGACAAAAGATATGGAATGCCAATAAGTATAAAAGATATTATTACGAATAAAAACTGATTGTATTACTAGAGAATAGTCAGACCACAGCCACAAGTTGGCTTGTTGGTCACCTTATTCCAACATGGAGACCCCTTACCTGATCTAGCACGCTTTTGGGAAATGAGCATTTTCTCATTCCCCGAGTCAGAGAGGACCATGAAGACAGTGTCTGGTCTGACCGGCTCCTCTGGTAGGCTCTGGTCAGCAGAAAGGAGCAGATTCTAGCGCGCCGCTATCATTTCTTTCATCATGGTGACTGCAAGAGAGGATTAATGAAAAGATGAATAATAATGGAAATATAACAGTAACAATAATTCTTCATTAGATATGGATGACAGAGGTAAGAAAGGGGAGAGATGAATAGCTCAGTTAGTATACCGATCTCAAGAGCAAGAGGACCGGTGTTGAAGAAGGTCAGGACGGTAGGGCTGAGGAGTTGAGATAAATAGAAAATGTTTTTGTTAAGGGTGTGGATAGTCTTTTGAACGGCAGGAAATCATTCCCCCTGATCAAGTGAGCCTGAGCTGGAAGGGCACGGACAGATACTAGGGACATACTAGGGCACGAAGAAAAATTTCTTCCTCCAGGACTTATTAGAGGAGGGGATAACGGTCAGAAAATGGATGCCGGGATGGGCGAACAAGTAAAAGAAGCCAGAAGTTGAGGTTTTTGCTTGAAATAAAGAATAAAATAATTGGGTTGTGGGAATAAGCTCGGAGAATCGCGCCGCTAGGTGAAACCCTACGATTAGCCTAAAGGCATTGGGTACAATTGATGTACCATAATCCGGTACATTCGAGACACAGACAAGATGAAAGGATGAGGGGGAAGGCATAACCCGGCTTGGGATTGATCGGCGAGAAAATTCAGGTGATTTGACAGCGGTCGGGATACCCTATCGCCGGCATCAGGATTCACCGGGGAATATTCGCCGGAGATCTGGAATTTCACTCTCAGGTACTTTAAGGACCTGTCGCTAATGGTGGAGACTATGTTATCTGATCCGTCTCCCTGGGGATAGGAGTTCTGCTCCTTAGAGGGGGATGAGGATAGCGTCCCAGAAGTGGACAGGTGAAGGGAAGAAGAAGACATAATCGAGAATTTGAGGGGGAAAGGAAAAAGTACCTGGTTTGAAGGGAGAAAGAAAACCCTGATTGGAGAAAACAAAGAGAATTCCTGTCGGGGAGTGAAAAATAATAGAGAGAAACTAATGAGCCGCAAATAAGGAGAAATATATATTTTTCAAAAGATTTTTGGGAAAAAGAGGATTTATCGAGATATGCGCATTTATTGCGTGTCAGTGAATAGTGTACGAAGAGACGTGATGGGAATACTAATCAGTTGGGTTGAAACTGAGGCGTCTCAGCTCACCCCAACCATTCAGGGGGGGGGGGGACTGGTTGGTACCACCTGATCTTGGTCGACCTGAAGAAGATCCGAGTTTTTCCGCGATGGTTCAGAAAGACGATCTGAGCTTCTCAAAGAACCGCTATGAGAGATAAGTATAAGTGAGGAGAGATCCTGTGATCGTTGGGGTCAGGAAAGGATGGCCCGAGCCTATTCCATAAAACCTCGGAGATAGGTCGCCTTGGTCACAAAATACTTAAACTTTATAAAGTTGACCTGAGGAAGTGTTGTGGAAGTGGCGGATTGTTCAGGATGATTTGTTGACTAGTTCAGTTCATCCAGAGAGGAGTTAATCTATTCAGGTCGTCTAAATAATGGTCCGAGATTTGCATGCCTATTTCTGGGATCTCGGAAGGGCCTCTAACTAATTGGGGTTATAAATATCTCAACCTAGAGAGGTAAAGGTATCATATTCTACACATTCGTCTATATTCATAAAACCGCTTAATGGACTTAAGCATCAGAGAGGATTCCACCGAAATTCCTCTGATGATCCTTTCTAATGTGTTTTTGTGGACAAGTCAGGTCAACATCCAGGAGGAACCAAGGGATCCTCAAACTAGTATTTCCCAGGTGAGACAATAAGGTATAAATTAATTGTAGTTTTATCAATAGTAATGTACAAAGGCAATTGATATGCTCCATAACTTATCTTAATATGTATAAAGTTTTTTCTATTCAATATTGTTGCATTGATGATGCCTTTCACATAAACGTAGCTTATCATATCATGTCATATTATGTTAGATTAGTAGAAGTTTATTATGTTTTTGTGAGTACAATTCTGTTCACCTCCTTTAACGGGGGTTATCCTCACCCTCTTGACGATGTTAAATAAGAGGGACAACTTGCTATATGTGGGTCTCGTATTTAATAAATGAAAACTTAATTTAATAATTTTCCCAATTTTGATATCTTATTTTAATATATCCAATTTATTTCATGACTCTAAATGGAAATAGTCCATTATGACCATATCAGGCCCAACATGCTTCCATAAAATTAAAACGTCTCTATAATTTCATACCTCTTTTTGACTGAATTAGCCTCAGGTGAATTAGGTTGCGATGCCATCAGCTTGAAAACTATTGCCCCTGGTTTGTTTTACAGACGGTTCCTCATCATCTAACTTTTTTTAGAGAAACTGAACTGCAAGTTATCCGACTCCTTCAGTAACTAATCAGCACAACCTTGATTCGTTTCCTACTTCCGGCGTACGAGATAATTTTATTTGTAGAGATAAATTAAATTTAATGAACAAACGTTGAAGCACAAAATCTATATTTTTTAAGAACTTTAAAGAAATCTTATTACATTAGTAGCCTCCTTTTAGAAGGAGAAAACCTTTCATCCTCTCATGAAGAAGACTTGCACTCAAAAATTCATAAACTCACTATTATTACAGACCCTTATTACAACACTCTTTATTATTTTGTTATTTTTATTACACTCAAACTCACACTAGATTATAGATAAAATAAAGTGAATGAGCAATGCCTTCTACTTCCTCCAACTCCTGAATTTATAGAAGTCTATCGGACTTAAAAATTTGGACTTCACATCTCTTGTAATTTTATTGACGTCATTGCATACGTCAATCCTTGATTTATTGTCCTAATGCTAGCTAGTGGAACTTCCTCTTTGTAGAAGCACATTCTTTGGGGATCCAAAGATCACATGATCTCTTTATTATTGTCGAGGAGCCTTTTACTTTTTTAGTTTATGCAGTACTCGGACAAAATGCGTTGTTGATGGTCCCTGACCACTTGGCTTATTTTGTTTGGATCTTGTACCAAACTCTATCTTCATCTGATTTGAGCATCCCGGAAAGATTTTATTCACCTATCTTTAGACGTGGGCTATATTTTAGTATTTCGAGTTTCTTTACTCCTCGGTAGCTTATTACTCCACATAAGAGCTCCTTTTTCTCGAACAGATCTTCTATGAACCCTGTTGTATTTCCTATCATTGTATTTAACAAGAAAGACCCATTCACTATATTTTGAAAGAATTTGAACGGAAACTTAACTTTTTTTCATCTCCGTGAGACAGACCCAGAAACCACATGTCTTTGTGAGCATATCATTTTTTGTGAGAGTTGTTACTAACAGAATTCCTTAAAATGATGGTGCCTTGATTATTTTCATTTGCCTCCGTATCTAGTTATCTAAGCTTGATGAAATAGAATACTTCATTCATTCCCTTTTGGCTGGTTCTGGTACTGCGCTAAAGAAATATAACTCCAGGACATCACCTCGTGCGAGATGAAGGTTATTTGTCAATGTCTCGTGCCTTTCATCTTGTATCCATCTCGGAAGTTTCAATATTTCTGAGAAACTTGGTGATCTTGTATAAACCGGTTATAGGGCACCGAATTCATACCAGTAATTAATGTCTTGTAGATGAGACTCTGGCATCATCCACACCCTTAGGTATCTTCTAGACACATAAAATAGGCATTTGGCTGGATTGATTCATACTCTTGTTATTAAATTCTCTCAATTTTGTCAATAAACTTGAAAATGAAAATTTTCAAAATCTCATAAGTATCGATCTTAGAGTTGCTTGTTTGTGGCCTAAGATTGATCTCTTCCTCATTACCCCTTGAGGCGATGGGTTGACTCGAAGACTTGGGATTTGACTCTGAAGTTTTGATTTTAGCTTGAGAGAGTTATTCCATCTTAGGGGGTACTTGAACCCCCTGCTACAAGTTTAGAGCCCTAAACTCAAAGTGTCTCATTTTGCGCCATCAAAGATGCTACCCGAAGAAGTGGCTTTCTCATTACAGACCATAATTGTTCATTGTCCTGTAAGCAAACTCTCATAATTGCTCATTACCCGAAGAAGTGTCTTTCATCATGTTATAACCTTTCGATTAACTCTACATTGAGATTCAATGCATCGATATCCATTTGAACCATCTTTAGATGTTCCCTTAGATGTCTCGCCATTTTGAGGAATGAATCAGTTTCTGATCGCTCCATCTCTTGTTAAGAAACCTTCAATAATATTTTTTTTAGATTTTATAAAGACAATATCATAATCATAATATTGACATTCAGCTTACCATCTAAGTAATCTAGCCTTATTTGGTTTGGATTCAATTTTATTTTATTTC
This sequence comes from Phtheirospermum japonicum, assembly GCA_014905375.1. Lineage (NCBI taxonomy): Eukaryota > Viridiplantae > Streptophyta > Magnoliopsida > Lamiales > Orobanchaceae > Phtheirospermum > Phtheirospermum japonicum. Next base: position 765,668 of record BMAC01000478.1, read on the forward strand.
TTAGAAAAGACTTAACACTAGAATTGTCAATTTTTAAGGTGAACTTTTTAGATAGTAGAAATAAAGGCCATTTCTTAAACGCCTTTCTAGTTGAAAAGATCTCGTTGATATTCCATCGATTCGCCTCACTATTTGAAAATAGTCTGTTGTAATATTTGCATGGCACTTCCGGTTTTGGTGTCACCTTAGTTAGAATGGCTGCCCACCAATAATTACAAGCATCTATGTATAGAACTAGTTCATCATTGTCATTTGGGATTGCCAGCTTGGGAAGTTATATGCAAACTTCCTTAAGTTGTTTAATCCCCTCTTAGTGTTCCTCTTCCCATTTAAAATTGGCATCCTTTTTAGTAGGGAATTAAACAACTTCTTGTAATGTGTTAGGTTGTTTATAAACATCCTAGCAAAATTAACAACTCCTAGAAAACTCTGAAGTTGCTTTTTATTCTTGAGCGTATCTGGAAATCCTTGTATTTTTCCATAATATGGTTTTATAAAATGATTCCAAACTCATCAATTTCTATCCTAAGAAACTCATTTTTATCTTGTAGCTTTTACTGCTTTCTTTTCTAATAGCACTAATTCTTTCATGTGGCAAACTTCTAAGAATATTTCCAATTATTTTAGATAATATTTCATGTTCTTCGATGCGATGAGTATAATGTAAGCGAACATAAAACTGAAATAATCTTTAAAGAGATTATCCATCTTTCTTTGATATATCTGGAGTGCATTCGCTCAGCCCATTGGCATAATATTCCAGATATAATGTCCTTGTGGTGTGGAGAAGGCCGTGAACTTCTTGCTTCCCTCCTCAATTTAATCTTGTAAAATCTAGATTTACAATCGAACATGGAAAACACTTTGGCATTCTTAATGCAATTTAGATGTTCTCTACTTGAAATATAATATCCATTGAATTCCAAGATGTTATTTATTCCTTTATAATTAATAACTAATCTCAACCTTCCTCTTTTTATTTCTCCATGGTTGCGGACCAAACACCCCAGAGTGCTGTATGGAGAGACGCCTGCTTTAATTAACTTAAGGTCGATGCATTCCTTAAAGTATTTGTTGCATATCCTTTTGATATTCTTAATTCATCAAGATAGGCTTATATCGTACTAGCTCGTTCACTTTTCCGGATTTTATCTTCAAAGATTCTTTAAGCTCATTCTTATCCCACCATGCCATAGGATTTTATTAAAATTCTTTTAAAGTTTTCTTTTGATATCTTCTAATGAAATCTGTTCTTCCATGGTGGTATCCAGCTACGAGCTCGTGTCTAGGCTGGCTTTGAGAATATTGATTGTGTGTAGCTTTATCCTTTCCTCCTTACGTCCTTCTAGACTCTCTATTTGTAGTTGGAGAATAACTTCTCCATACCTTCTTTGATCCTTCATTTTTGGGTTTGAAGTTTTCCTTCGTCACCACATTTGTTACAAAAACTGATTGAGATTTTTCTGGAATGCCTCTTGTAATCTTTGAACTATAATCTTATGATCATATGGGGTTGGGAAAATAAGTCTTCTAGTCTCATTTTCTCGTGTAAATACTTTAAATATCTGTAGAAAGTTATTTCCTAACATAATATTTGCTTTTGTATCGTGAAAATAGATTGGTGGAGTTTTGACCTTGTACCATGGAGTACCATTTACTCCTCCCATCATCATTTCTACTTGCTTGGTTCCTCTTTTAAGAACTAAATCTCTTTAAAAGAAATCTCTCCATGCCACTGGGGGCCGTTCTTCTTCCATATCTTTAGGGAAGACTCCTGGTTTAGTTGTGTAGATTTCTACGCCCGAATCAATCTAGATACAAAATACTCTTCACGATATCTTTCATATATCATTCCTAAAGGAATGTATATGGAATATGGACAGGTGCTCATCTGATTCTGCATCTCTTTTCTCCCATTATAAACTCCATTTCATCCCTCCGTCATTCCCAAGGTTTATATTCCTTGAGAAGTTCTAACCCTAGAGTTAGCTGCTCTGGGATTTTTCCTGCGCTTCTTTCAATCGATTTCTCTGATCTAAAGGACTCCATGATATATCCCTATGATCGGTTATGTAAGTGATATAAAGCATCACAAGGAAAGAAGTTATCTTTTTGTGTAATATCGAATATAACTTCTACACATATCCATCCTCCAAGGCACTTTAATATTCCATTAGTTTTGAACACCACAGGAGCTCTAGTGGTTTGATTGGTTCTTAGACCTTCCCAGTGAGGTCCACTAACCATTTCGTCTTGTTGAAAAGACTTTCTTCTTTGTTCGATCATGAGACTCATGTTTTTAGTAAGGACCAGTTGATGTTGTATTCTCATGTCGGTTTCTATAATTGTTGGAGTTTGCGTGATCTCCGGTAAGACATATTTTACCAAATCTTTGAAGATCCTTGACATTTCTATGAACTCTTTTCTAAAGAATACTTTTGAATGATGAGTATTTGAGAGTGCATAGGATATCTTGTATGTAATTGAGTAGGTTATGTTCCCTTCTGTCATCATGTATGGCCTCTTAAAGTCTTAAGGGTAAGAGCTCTACTAAATCTCGATCTGTCGATTCTTGGATAGATATTGAATGCCAATTTTCCCGCGTATAAATTTCCTATGATTGCTCCAAGACAAGAATATTTGAGATTTGAGACTCTTTTGTCAAGGAGGGCGATATTTAACTGTGAATCAACTCCTTCTTTAAAGGTTGGTTTTATTATTACTCTAATGGCTCTAATATGGATCCATGAAAGTCTATTATTTTGAGCCCGCTCTTAATCTCTTGAATTTCTATGTATGGGATTAGTTGCATCTTGATCCTATTCCTTGTGTATTCCATGGGTGTCTACAAATTTTCTTGTAGAAATTCTATGGGTAATTTGGTATTTTTGATTCATCAACCCCAACTTATCCATCGTCTTTTTCATTGATCCTATTGTAAACCCTTCATACATTTGGAGCTTTAGATCTTCTTTCATTATATTCATAAGTGTCTTATGAGAGACAGTTGTATGAGAGAGGAATCCTGACATATCCTCTCTAATCACTTGTTGAAGAAATTATCCTTCACTCCGATTGTGAATATGATTCACTTCCATCTTCAGAGTATATTTTTTCTTCATAGATGATTTCATCTGAGGGAATATCCTTGAAATTTTAAGTTGTTCTGAACTACTTGACTCCTCTTTTTTGATTTTGTGGGCAATCTTTTGAAATATGCCATCTCACTCCACATGCTCAACAATTGTAATCTTTAAAACTTTTATTTGCTCTAGTGTGAGATCGTCTGAAAGTTATTTTTGTTGGAGTTCTGCTAGTACTTCCTTGGCTTGAGAGCGAGCCCCGACTTTGGCTTGGCCCCATCCTTTGTCCTTATTTATAGTTCTGGGCCTTTTGTTTTGACCAAAATCTTCTCTTGTTTCCCCGAGCATAAGGGTGGCTTCTTTCTTTCGCTTATGTTTCTGTGGATGACCTCCAACCACTATTGGGATATCATTTTTAGCACAACATAGAGGAAATGATTTATTGATTCCTCTTAATCTCTTATAATTCTTGCGAAGTGCTGCTTGGTGCACACTCTGCTAACTTAGACTTTAGAAATGACATTCTTATAGCAATCGTGTCTATATCAGTTGTTGGCTTGTATTCTTGGATTAATACTTCTCTCCAAGGACTTTGTGTTTTTGCAAAGAATAATTACATCACATCTCCATAGTTCACCTTGGATTTCCACCGGTACTCGGTGAATAGTTGGATATATTCGTTTACATGACAAATATCTTGTAATTCGAGGAAATAGTGGATCTCTCAGTATTTTTTTTTGTTTCTCCTCTTACATACCTCAAAATATCATGTATCGATAAAATGGGTTTTTAATGATTTGGCCATATTATCGACTATTCTTTTAATGATTCTCCAGATAGAACTCCGATCTTTATATCCGATCCTGTTAAATCTTATGCAATCTTTACATATCCTTCAAGGCTCATTTTAAGGAGTAAAATGAATCTTTCCTTTTCTACACCGAGATTTCCTGCCATAATTTGTTGCAGACACCTAATCGTCTATCAATATCTCACCATTCTTGAAGTATGGAATATCTGGATTCAATATTAATTTATAAGGTTGTATAGGATCAAGTTGGGACTTCCCGTTTGGCATGTTGAGAATATTGGGACTTTAGGAACGTTGCTTGATACCCACTATGGCAGTAGGATCTCTTTTATGTTAAAATCCTCGACATGTGGCATTGGTGCATTTGACATCGGTTCATTTGAAATCGTACGTTCATCTAGATTGAGACTTGTTGGTGGTGGTGTAGGAGCACTCCTTGGAAATAAGGCCAAAGATTCTCTTGAGTTCATTTTTAGATTTACAATACTCAATCTTGTAAAGTACTCGAAAAGGTCGTGTGAATATTCAATATTGATTTTTTTTTTTCATCACTTATTGGGATGTAATGGAGTTACTTTGATGATAGCTATCATTTTCTTTCTACGTTGGTTGTCTTATAACCTCAGTTGATTTCTCTTTTGGATTTAAAATGAGTTCTGTCCCAAAAGTTATATGTCGTCTTCCTCCGGATGAACTTGACTTGGCTTCAAGGTCCTTGACTCGTTTTTGAACATCAACTAGGGTCTCTCATGTTTCCCTTTGATGCTCAAGTATCTCTTTCATCTACAACTGGATACAATGTTGATGGTGGTCGATGTCTTGTACCATTCTTGAATTTCTCTTAGATCTTTGGAAATTTTAGAGGAATCCGATATCACTTCGTTGCAGTTGGATCTATTAATGGAATTCATGAGTTGCATCCCTATGATTCATTACATCCATTTTTAACCTGATTCACCCAAAGGTAGTTCAAGTGATACGCCTTTTGCTTCTCGCATTATCTCAGGGTTTCCTCGTTGACTCCGACAAGAGCTTGTTCAACATCGGTTATTCTTGAATTTATCTTAGATTTTTGGAAATTTTAGAGGAATCCGATATCACTTCGTTGCGGTTGGATCTATTAATGGAATTCACGAGCTGCATACCTATGATTCATTACATCCATTTTTAACCTGATTCACCCAAAGGTAATTCAAGTGATACGCCTTTTGCTTCTCGCATTGTCTCAGGGTTTCCTCGTTGACTCTGACAAGAGCTTGTACAACATCGGTTGTCTCAATATATTATATTCTCCTAATATTCTAATTCGTATATTTTTAAAATTTGAAAATATCGTATGAAATGAAAACATCTCGAACACTTGTTCGAAACAACTAATGGATAAATATCTCCCCACCAAAAGTTAATTACATAATCATAATAATTTTTCTCAAAAGTTCTTGATAAATCTAGGCTCTCATACTATTTAAATTGACTAAATGTATGGGATATTTCTTGGGCAAGAGCTAAGGTAATTTTTCTGATAGCAAAATAATAGGACATGTACAACAAGTTTTTTTTTTTTTTTTTTTTTTTTTTGCCTACAAGACTTGTAGAATGGATTTTTCTATTTTATTGTCATTTGTTTAGACAGAGGGTAATGGTCACCCTTGTTAAGGAGGGTGAACAAAATTGACAAATTATTATGTACAGTCGGGTGTACATAGTACCATATACCCAGGTGAAAAGTACATTTTATATGTGATAAATATTCATATCCATTAAAATAAGTTTTTATATTTGATGTGATATATTTTCATTTTTTGTATGATAAATGTGCATTTATGAATATATAACTGACATAAAATGTTCATATTTGATGTAATAAAAATGTTCATGTCTATTCTGATAAAAATGCATTTTCATTGTTATAAAAGTTCATCTTTGTTATGATAAATATCAATATATATTTTAATAAATGTGTGTGTGTGTGTGTATGTGTTAATCATTTGCAATATGATAACTATTAATCTCAATGTGATAAATATACAATTTTTTGTAATATACATATATACGTAACAATAATACAATCAATTATAAAATGTACATCTAAATTATATTAAATATTCACTTTTGTTGTTTTAAATGTTTATTTTTATATGTATGCTACAAGTACGCCGGTACATAAGTAATAATGACCAAACTGTAAAAGGAAAAGTAGAAAAGAAGAACACATAAAAGGAGACGAAGGAGACGGTAGAATTTGGGTTCTCTTATTCATCAAAGACTCCATTTATATAGAGGTATTAAATACATGTTTCTATAATACATAAAGATAACAAATACCTAAATTGTCCCTCATCAGTTACTTGTTGATGAAGGCACACTAATTTTGTTTTTCCTTCAACACTCCCCCTTGTGCCAAGTCAAAGGGTGAAATGATGTTTCATTGTTGCCTCGTTAAAACCTTGTTAAGTAACAAAACCCAATGGGAAAAATAAAATATGGTCTAAGGAAAAAGAGTACAACACACTTATGTTGAGACTCCCCCTAAAGTCTACACCTCTCTTTGATATGTACATCTATCAAGAGAACTTTGAAAGTTTTCACTTCCTCAATTTACTTGATTCTTGAGAAAGTGCATAGTTGTTGGTTGTAGAAGAGTTGTGGTGATATTACTCGTATTATCACATTTTCTTCAGTGATAGAGTTCAAGCCACTATTATCAGATATATGAATGATCATAACATTTACCATTGATACTCACGAACTACTACATGTATGATGATGATCTCTTTACATGGATCGAGTGAGTAACCAACATCAACGATACTATTTGGTATTTCACAGTAGGAAATAAACTCAACATTTTCTTTAGGGGTTACAAGGCCATCTGCAGTCCCAATTATATTTATGAATGGGAAAAAATTAAACTCGCGACAATGATTTCTTTTAGATATCAAAGTACATTTTGATTTCATTCCAGTGACATTGCCCTTTCTTAAGTTAAATCAAGATAACAATTTTGAGAAAGTAATATTTGGTCAAGTGTATTAGTAATGGTACAGTAATGCGCATATTGTACATAGGAAGGGAGTTTCAGCTCCCACCAATTCTTCGACATTCCGCTAACAAAATTGATCTTTCCTTATATCTTCACTTTGACCAATCATAGGAGTGCTAGCCTATTGCACTTATCCATATTTAATCGCCTAATCATCTTTTGGATATATGCAAACTGTAGAATTTAGTATTCCACAAACTCGAGTTTTAGTTTAAATCCTTAACATGACCGAGTTTTCCCATGGTTCATTATCTCAAGTTAAGAATTTAAAATAATTAGCGATATCTCTTATTTCATTAAGAGTGAGTATTATGTTCATATCATCGACATATACAATTATAATCCCAAATTTGAGACTTATTTTCTTTATAAATACGCAAGGTTATAGACTATCTTTTCCCAATCAAGCGGTCACTTAAATGGCTATACACATCCGTCTGGATTGTTCCAATCTATAAATTGAGTATTTTAATTTAATTGCAAATACACTCCGTGGCTTAGAGTCACTTGCCTTGGCAATGAAAGTCCAGCAAGCACTTTCGTATATATATCTCTAAATCATGATCCCCATAGAGATATGATGTAACCACAGGTATAAGCTGCATTCTCATTCTTTAGAATTGTAACATCTATTATGAGAGAGTACATATTCTCATAGTCAATTTTAGGGCGTTGTGAGAAACTTTGTACTTCAAGTCTAGATTTGCATCTCATGGCTTTATTTTTCTCATTGCACTTTCTAACAAAACATTATTTATGTCCTATAGGCTTTACAATTGGTGAGGTTAGCACTACCAGACCAAATACCTATTGTTAGTGAATTTAGTTCTACCTGGACTGATTCTTTAGAATTTGGTCAATTTGCTCTTTGTTGACATTTCAATAGAGCGTGGTTCGATACCATTGTGCTCTATGATTCCTTGAGCAACAATGTATATATCATCAATGTATGTGGAAAGTCTTTCCATCAACTCATATAAACTCTAATTGTACATTGAGATTTATTTATTCCCTGGAATCATATTAAACATCGGAGCGACCTCCATTAATGATTCATGGACATAAGTATAACCAGAGATAATCTCATGAAAGGAACTATCTTCATTGATGATCAATTGAAGTTGTGTCATACATGCCCTCTTATTCCTTGGGCGAGTATTGATCAAACCAAGTGACCTCCCCCTGTTCCTTTTAGGAGTCACGACCTCAACCACACCTCCACTAAGTATGGTTGCAATGTCTTAATTTGCGACATTGTGCCCTTTATGGGGACTTTTAACCTTGCAGACACATTTACAGCTAGTATGTATATGATCTTGTCACTTTAGAAATTGAGACTTCTATACTTTGAAGATCAATTGTTCACTTTACTTTACTTTCACGTTACATTGTGAAATACGGGGATCATAATGAGACATAGTATGAAACTATTCATGTCGTTCCATTAGAAAATATTTTTTCTTATCTCTCCCTAACGACGGGAAGACTGTCTCTCCCTAAAGAGATCGTCTGTCAAAGGTTTCAAATAGCGGATGACTGTTGGGGATTCATATCCAACATAAATACTTAATCGTCTTTAGAAACCCATATGAACGTGCTGTGGGGACGCAATTGGCACATATACTGCATAATCAAATATGCGTAGATATGAATTATCATGCTTATATCCAGTTACCAACTGGTACGCAAAATATCTGGTTAGCAGGGGTTCATAAATGAATAAGAGTTGCGTGCAATATTGCATAACCCTGAGCAGAGATAAATATATGAGTGTGCATAAATATTGTCTTAGTCACCATCTACATTCTTTTCGACGGTGTCTTCTTTGAGACCTTATTATATATGTACGTTAGAGTACAAGATGCATTAAATCGATCTTGATTAAAATGTATAGACATCGAATACTTTGATGTAAACTCTCCAGCATTATGAGTTTGGGTGCTCTATAAGGCTGGTGAGTCCTCAATCATACTAAATGTGCTAGAAGTTTTGCAAATGCAATATTTTTATGGACAATACGTGCCGAAACATCGACCAAAACTATAAAATACTTGAATGATCCGCATTTAGAATGGTTAAGTCCACATGTATCACCAATTATCAATTATAAGAATGGAATATTACACTTTGTATCTTTAGCATATGCAGGTCTCGATCATACAATTTTGCTAATGAACAAGTTTTGAAAAAATGAGTGATGTATTTTTGAGATATGAATGTATGTAGTGCTCCTAGTACTTTAGAATGCACTAGCTGTAATGTAACAGCATTAGTTCGACACTATATTGTGCATCAAATTTCTATCTTATTTTGTGTTTCACTCAAAATAAAAGATGTCCATGTTAATTTCTTATAATATGGACCATTATATCACGATGACCAAAGAATACATGCCGGTTGTGTCAAAACTTGAATGAGTCAGTGTCCGAAAGTTCTTTGTTGGTCATATCTTATGATTCAATAATCAAAAAGTAGTAAAGTGAAATTACTAGACTGACTCTAAAACATGCTTTCTTCCACATAAATAAATGTATAGTTCCATTCTCATAATGTATTTCTTAATGATAATCATCAAAATGAATATCATCAAACTTAACAAGGTTCGTTTCGCTATTGGTCCATACTGAGCTTTTATGACTTTAATCAATGTGCCACTAGGTATCAAGACTTTGTCACATATAAATATCAATTCAGTGAATAATTGTTTATTCCTCGATAAATTCTCACATTCTTCAAAGATATGTGAACGAAATACTTTTCATTCTAATGTTTTACATTATTTGCTAGATATGTTACATTATATCTAATAGTTTACTCCTGAACCTTGTATGTGAATGTGTGGTAAATAAACTCAATTACATATAATGCTTTAGAATGAGATGCAATATTTACCAATAAGCCAAAAATAATTAAATCAGGCCACATCACATAAAATCTAACTCAAAATAAACTTTAAGACCAAATACAATAGTCTAATATGAATGATTGATTATACTTTCACAAGTTCTTTGTAAAGTAAGAAACAAATAAATTTCATCAATCAAAATAGAGGATATATATTGACTAAACAAGGTTATTGGAAGAATCTCCATGATTTCTACCACAACCAATAAATATCACAAACTCTTACATATCTTACCTTGTGGTTCATTCTTCCCACATAGGTAGGGACCAACATGTCTCTTCCCCTTTACTTTGAGGTTATTTCCACTATTCTTAGTTAGCCTCAAGAAATTACTTACCCATAGGTCTAACACTGGTATTATGAAGAATAATGTCATGTCTCTCAATGACATACTATCATTATTAATATTATACAAGTGCATCAGTATTTTTGCTCAAGTGAAAAAAAATATAGTGAGATCGTATCTCGCAATTACTTATTGTCATTTAAAATGACATTCTTTTTCACATATGGTAAGACATGTTTTTAGTTGCAATATATCAAAGTCATTGACCCTTTTTAACACGCAAACATATTTTTTTTTTTACTGAATTCTTAGTCTTGGAAATATTGTTTTATAAAATTCTCAAAATATTCATTTAGAGTATAACCCAAAGTTTATTGAAATTTTGTAACTAAATATACTTACAACATAAGATTTGGGGCAATATGAATTATCAAATTCATTGGAGGATTGACTTTGTCTTAGTTTGACAATTCTTTGTCAGTTGGAAGTTGGTGGATGACATTATTGTGGAATTGTAGTTATTCTAGTTTCCACATCAAACGAATGGTAGTACTCAATTTCTTTTGAGTATATTATTTTGAATTTAGATTGAGTTAGTTAATGAATTTGAAGAATATATGTCATACTCTTTCTTTGATATTATGTGAATATACTTTGTCACAAGACTTATTTATACAATTCTTTATCGTTCATGAACTTTCATTATCATGAAGTTATACAAATGTACAATAAGTAATGCATACATTGAAAGTAGATTATAAAATCAACTTGAAGAGAATTACCAACATACACGTGAATCTATCAATTCATCGAGAATTACCAACATAATTTATCAATCGAAGTTCATGATTAACTAAACATATTGGCAAAATCATGATCAATCTATCATCTAATCATGTAAATAAATTTATTTACGATTTCTAAATTATAAATCATCTAAAAGTATAAGTAGTAATATATTATGTATTTTATGAATATCATTAAAGTATTGCAAAATTTCATATTTGTCAATATTCTACATAACATCAAATGCATATATAATCATAGATAACATATATACATATACATGCTTTGTGCACAATAATACATACCATGCCATATATCCACATAAATAAATATTTATTAGTTTCATTTAATAAATAATAGGGTAATTCGAGTTATCTTGGAGGAAAGACAAGATTCTTTCCTAATTTTATTTTTGGAATAGGTTTGTACGCTTTCTTATGATATAAACCTTCAAACCCGATCTTCACCGTTTAGATTTAACAGCTATATCTTGTGAATATTATATCAAGAATCCAGCTTCATCCAACGGTCTGATCGTGTGTAATTTAATTTTTAAAAGAAACTGGGCAGACAGTTTCAGGAAACAGGATCAGCTCTGTTTGAAATTCATTATCAAAATCTTCAGACCTCATGTTCAAATCTCCATTGGACTTGTATATGTTTGGAATAATATATCCAAAATTTGGCTTGATCCAACGGTTCTATTGTGCGCAATCGTATTCTGAAAAACGCTGCACAGAAATTTCTAAAAATAAAATATGCTTTGTTCGGAATTTTTTATATATTTCCTCGTGTCTCCAAATTCAATCTCCATCGTTCAGAACATAATTCAATAGATCTTGAAGGTTCTGTAAAAATTGTAACGCGATCCAACGGTTGGACCGTGAGAAAACGAGTTTTGAAACTTACAACGCAGTTAGAATCTTAACCTACGAAAATTGTGTATAGGGTATGGAAGCTTATTTGTCGATCACTCTCATAGGTTAGAGAATCGTGCTGATAACGTGTAAAATGAAAAGTAAAAAAGAAGAACACATAAAAGGAGACGAAGGAGACGGTAGAATTAGGGTTATCTTATTTATCAAAGACTCCTTTTATATAGGGGTATTAAATACATGTTTCAATAAAACATAAAGATAACAAATACCTAAATTGTCCCCTATCAGTTACTTATTGACGAAAGCACACTAATTGTGTTTTTCCTTCAACACGAACAAAATTGTACTCGTTTTTGGTAGATGTGTAAAGTTTATGAATAAAGTTGGGGAAATTATTTATTTGGTCTATTATGTTGTCCACTTTTCAATTTAAAACCAAGATATTGTCTACTATCAAAATACATACACGAAGTTGGCAAAATCATCAAAAAAAGGTACAAAATTATCACGATCGGGCTTTTTTGCTGATGTGGCGTGATTCAATAATTTTTTGTCATTTTTCTTTATTTTTAAACATTAATTGAACAAAAGAATCTGAGAAATAAATCAATTTTGGTCCATTATATTGACCACATTCCAAAAAAGGTACGTGACATTGACCATCATCAAACAACATCTGCTAAGTTGGCCAATTCATCAAAAATGGTCCAAAAAAGGTTTGTTCGGACTTTTTTTGCTGACGTGGCGTGGTGCTATATTTTCATTTTTTCTATAATTATAAACATTACAAATATGTTTTGCCCTCCCTTTTCTTTTCTGTTTTTCTTTTATTTTTCCTTTAATCTAATCAATAAAATTGAATCAATAAAAAATAATTAAAAATCTAAGATAAATGTAAAATATAAAATATAAAATAAATATTAGAAAATTATAAAACAATTATAGGAATTTATACTAGGAAACGATTATTAATAAAAAGAATTAGCTAATACAATTAGATATAAATATAAAACCATAAAATATATTATAAGAAATTATAAAACATACATATAATTTTATATGAATAAAATTAGATTTATTTTTATAAATATCTATATTTTAAATAATTTTTTAAAATTTAATTTATATTTTTATATTTATTTCTAATTTTATTAATTCTTTATTAATTAAAATATTACTAATAATAAAGAATTATAAAAATTTTTATATTTATTTTATAATTTTATAAGATCAACTTTATATTTTTTATTTATCACTGATTTTTTTAATTTTTTATTTAATAAATATTAATTTGATTCAAGAAAAAGAATGGAGGGCAAATAGGATTTTGTCGTCAATTTAATGTTTAAAATTAATAAGAATGATAAGAAAATATAAATTAAAGTCACGTCACAAAAATGTCCCGATCAAGTTTTTTTTGATCATTTTCGATAAATTGGTCAACTTAGCAGATGGGGTTTTTGATAATTTTATTGACCGTGTTTTGATATTGGATAATATCTTGGTCCTAAATTGTAAATTGTAAAGTGGACAATATAATGGAAAAAAAAAAAAGCAATTTTCCCACTAAAGTCGCCTAACAATGGGCACAAAACGTCGTAGTTTTGAAGCTGAGCTTCCTTTGGACTCTGGAAACACCGATAGAGCTAGGTGAGTTTCGAACACAACAATTATAATCCTAACCAAGCAAGTATTCGCGAAGCCCTTTTTTATCCAGTTCTTTTTTTTTTTCCAGATACTCGAGATTCACCGGTAATTGTTCTTTACTTAAATGTTTATTTTATTCTTTGCTTTATTCTGATGTAGCTTCATCTGCGTGTTTTGCTTTTTTGTTTGAGTGAGATGTATTTCTGACGTGCTCTGTTATCTATTCTGTGCTTGATATTGATTCCGTTTTTTTTTTAATTCAAATCTTTGATCTTATGTAAAGGTGCTAAATTATTTGCGCGTGTCTCTTGTGATTTATGTTTATTCTTGGAATTGAAGCAGGTATTTGGCTTTACTTGGCATTGAACCTTGATTTGATCATTTTCTTTTTTTAATTTTCCAATCTTAATATTGACAGTCTTTTGTATGTATAATTTATGTGGCAGCATGTCCATGTGTTTATAGGGCGGTGGGAATAGTTTTTGTACAAAATTTTTTCTGTTTTAATTTATTATTAGTTTCCTTATTTTTTATCTCCAATTTCTGCATTCTGTTTTTTATTCTGGTCTTCTTGCTCTTTGGGACCGTTTTTTTTTTGGTTTTTATTGCTCTCTGAAGCTATAAGCATGCATTTTTCTGTACAGCTAAATGGATAGTTAATACTTAATACTGAATAGTGATAGGTTGATAGAAAGAATAAATTATACGAATTGCGACCCTGTTTTTAGACTTATTAATATTTCGGTTTCATTTTTTGCGATTTAATGATGTCTGATTATACCTCCTTATATGCTAGGCTATGCCAAGATGACATTTTGTAGTCCGATCAGCACATCCAGCAAAAACGTAGTTTGCTTAATTCGAAATGCCCAAACACACAAAATTATTCGTGCTTCTAATGCCTCTCAACATTCATCGTGCCATTATTCTACCTTCAGCAAACACCCGAGATCACATTATCCTTTAAATGGTTTTCAAGCATTTCAAAAAAACTGTTCTAGATCAGTTACAGCCAAACACAGCCCTAGTTTCCATTCGTTGACATTTAATCCTGGACAGTATCGTAGCACGCGCGTCAATGTTTCTTCGACTGGACTTTTGAGACTTTTTGTGCCTAAGCAATCGTGGGCTTCCGAAATGAAATGTAACGTGGGCCCTTTTTATTTGAAACAGCGCAGCCTATCATCGGCTGGCGTTTTTATCGGATCGTTGGTTTGTTTTTCTACTTCTCAACCTTCTTATGCCGAAGCACGTGAGGGAAATGAAAAGAAAAAAGGTTATTGCGATGCTTCGTCTGGTGAATATTCGCCTAACAAGAAGATCTTAACGGACTACTCTGTGATTGGTCAGTACTATCTGATTTACATTTATTACCTGATATTTTTTTTTTTGGTTTTTTTCTAGCATTAATATGGTAAGGAAAATCTGAATAGAGGGTGTTTGCCTGAGCTTATAGGTTCAAGGTTGTGTTAATGTGGATTTGTGAAGGTTTCAAATCCATTTCAAATCTTAAATTTTTTCATGATTGCTATTTAATAAATAATAGAAAAATATAAATTTATAAAAATGTAGAATTTATAGATTTCAGTGTATGCATGTTCGTGCATGTGAAATGTGTGTAGTGTGCATTTGCTAGCGTTTGCGTGAGAGAGAGAAAGTGAACTTAGCATTACATATAAGTTCTAACATCTTGTTGCGCAGTTATATATATATATATGTATATTACTTCATATTTTATCACCATACTGCACAGGTATACCTGGGGACGGGAGATGCTTGTTTCGTTCAGTTGCGCATGGAGCTTGCGTACGATCGGGAAAGCCTGCTCCAAACGAGAACCTTCAAAGGGAACTAGCAGATGAGTTACGGGCTAGAGTATGTTCCAGATCTCAAATAGGGTTAAATTACAATTTTTACCCTGCCTAATTGCGAAAAAAGACCCAATTGTATTTTATAATTACAAAACGATAAATATCTAACATTGGGTCTTGGCTATCTTATTTAGGTGGCTGATGAATTTATCAAGAGACGAGAAGAAACGGAATGGTCAGTATTGTTTTATCCATTATGATATATATAGGTATAGGATCATGTGAGAATAGATTCGTGTGTGAGAAATGAGAATGCTTTGTATTTTGATGATGGTGATGTCATCATGACATCATATGTGATAATGTCATTTGTGAGTTTTGGAAACAACGCAGAGATGCTTTATTCACGGATTTAACTAATGCAATCAAATATGTAATAATCGTTTTTCTTTTTCTCTCCGTTTTAGCTGATATTTGGTACTTTAGAGTTTTTGCGCTGATGTCTCAGGTTCATAGAAGGTGATTTTGAGACATACGTTTCGAAAATGAGGAGGCCTCATGTATGGGGAGGTGAACCTGAATTGTTGATGGCTTCTCATGTCCTCCAGTAAGTCTTTCATATAGTGTACGTATATTATTTTCTTGATGGGTAACTTTTTCGTAATCAATGGGTAAAAATCAATGTCAACGGCTACATTAAAGGATTTTAATTTAGTTTTTTTTTTTTTTTAAAGTTTGATAATTGCACCTCGAGGTGGTATTAGTAATATTTCAAGGGTTTTCTATTAATTTCAAAAGGAGACTGGATTTATTTATTTATTTATATATTTTTAATTAGGTTAAACTCAAGGGTAGTTTGTAATTATCCTTTTTTTTTTCCTTCTTTTAATGTAGATTTACAATTTGTTACATCTAACTATCAGGATGCCGATCACAGTGTACATGCACGACGAAGATTCCGGAGGCTTGATATCAATTGCCGAGTATGGGCAAGAGTACAGTAAGGACAATCCTATTCAAGTCCTCTATCATGGTTATGGTCATTATGATGCCCTCTGCGTTCCTGCTAAGGGAGGAGCCAGATCGAGACTCTGAGATTATTTTCGAAAGATGCATTTGATATAATATTAATGGCTGATTTTGAACAACTATGCAACACTATGGATCAACATTCTGAAAGAACATCACATTCTAACAGAGCAGCTCAATATATATAACTACATATTTTTTTTTGTTGTTGTTGTTGTAATTAGGCAAATCTCAGGGATAGTAGAACTTTCATAATTAACCCTGCCTGCATGAGAGCTTGCATTCTTATAATTGCTGCTAATTATATTACTCCTAAAGCTAGCAGATTGAGAGTTTGTACCAAAACTTTATCCCCATTTTTATAAAGGTGAATTGGACCACATTTATATTGAAGTGCATATTCTTTTGTCCAAAAGTCTTGGGATGCAAAAGGGTTTCCTTTCAAAACTTTCATCATACATTTTTCCACCACCAGCAATGGTGTCTGAGGTTCTTGTGTCCCATTTCCAAGTCCAGTTGTGCATGAGAAGAGCTTATACTGTACAATTTTGAGGGCAGAATGGGATTTTGGATTGAAGTGTGTATTTATTTTCTTTATCAAATATTTTCTATAATTTTCTTGCCCAAGTTCCAGACATGGAAACACTGTTTGGATTATATAACAACTCCCGCTAACTTGAATAGCAAAACCACCCCAATTGTACTCCCACTAGGTTTTTCTTGGTGCTTTGTCGTTGTCATTTAATTACCAAAACACCACTCTAAGTGGAAACTGACCCTGAAAAAGCTACTATCGAGCATGTGCCCTTGGCTACATGTGCACTTTGTAATTTGTAGCCACATATATAATGTCGAAGAAATAACATAATTAGTGTAGTTTTGTTAATAAATAACAAGTGAATGACAATTTAAATAT
The DNA here is from genome assembly GCA_014905375.1 of Phtheirospermum japonicum. NCBI lineage: Eukaryota > Viridiplantae > Streptophyta > Magnoliopsida > Lamiales > Orobanchaceae > Phtheirospermum > Phtheirospermum japonicum. Next base: position 782,863 of record BMAC01000478.1, read on the forward strand.
TTGTTATTTGTATGTATTATTCAAACATGTATTTAATACGATCTATACAGGGAGTCTTTGATGAATAAGAGAACCCTAATTTCTACTTTCTCCATTGTCTCATTTGTATCTTCTTCTTTTCTGCTTTTTCCTTTTACACGTTATCAGCACGAAACTCTAACCTATTGAGAGTTATCGACAAATAAGTTTTCATAAACCAACAGTACAATTTTATAATTTTCGTACCTAGAAAATCCAACTGTACTGAGTGTTAACCGTTGGATCATGCTCCAATTTTTACAACGCCTTCTAGGCCTGTCGAATTATGATCTGAACGGTGAAGATCTGAATGTGAGTTCCGTAACATCCGATAATAAATTTCGAATAAAGCTGATTTTGTTTTTCAAAACCGTCTGCCCAATTTTTTAAACAATATGATTACACACAATCTAACCGTTGGATGAAACTAGATTTTGGATATAATGTGGAGATCGGGTTTGAAACTCTCCACATCAGAATCATGTCGCGGACAGACCTGCTGCAAAAAGAAAATTCGAGGAATGTCTTAGGAAAGAATCGTGTCTTTCCTCCAACGTAATTCGAATTAACATATTATTTATTAAATGAAAATAATAAGTATTAATTACATTGATAAGTAGCATGATGTGTATTAGCTCTTCGATCAAGTTCTTATACAAAGCATGGATTGATGTTACTTATGATTAAATTGTGAATGAGAATTATATGTGCATGCCACGTTATGTACAATCTTGGCAAATATGGAAATTTGTAATATTTTAACGATATACATAAAGCACATATTGTATTATTTATGATTTTAGATGATTTCTTACTTAAAAATCGTAAATGAAGTTACTTGCATGATTAGATGAGAGAATTGATCATGATTTTGTCAATATGTTTAGTTAACCATGAATTTCGATGAATTGATAGTTTCATATATGTTGGTAATTCTCTTAATACTAAAATACCATATGCTACTTTCAATATATGTATCATTGATTGTACATTTGTATATTTTCATGATTCATGAACGATACAAAATTAGTATAAATCAGACTTGTGACAAAAGTATATTCACAAAATATCAAAGAAATAATGTGAACTATGTTTTTCAAATCTATTATCTAAAATATTTGATTTTACTCAATCAAATTTCAAAATAATATCCTATAAAAAAATTGAGCACTACCACCAGTCGTTTGTAAATTATAATAACTATAATTCCACAATAATACCATCCACTAACCCTCAAATGACAATGAATCGTCAAACTAAGTAAAAGTCAATTCTCTGATGAATTTGAGGCTTCATATTGACCCGATCTTATGTTGGAAGTATATTTAGTTACAAACATCCAATGAACTTTGGGATGCCATAAATGAATACTTTGGGAAGTTTATTACACACTACTTTCAGGCCTAACCATTTAGTGGAAGTAATTTGTCTGCTTGCTAAAAATGGTCAATGACTTTTAAAAGGATATGCCGCAACTCAAAATATGTCTTACCGTATGTGAAAAAGAAAGTCACATAAAACTGACAATAAGTAGTAGTGAGACACGATCTCACTCTATCTTTTCCACTTTAGCATACATACTGATGCACTTGTATAATATTAATTATGACTATAAGTCATTGAGAGACATGATCGTATTCTTCTTAATAATAACTAGTGTTTAACCCGTGCGATGCACGGAGCGAATTAAAATAGATGATGTAAACTTATTCGATGTAAGTGTAATATTATTAATTTATTAATATAATATAATAACCTAAAATACTGAAGTCGCGATTATTGATCAATATAAACAAATTCAAAACAAACAAATTCAAAACAAATGGTACGGATATACGCACACCGTTTATTTATTAGTTCACCCCACTAAAAATATTATAACAAAAAATTCAATAATACCCTTAAACCCTACACCTCCAAATACTTCATCTTTTTCAACCCTCCACAACTACTCCAGCCGTCGTCCATCATCGCCGTTACCGCCATGGTCATCGGCTATTGAAAAGTATAAACAAAATATGCGCACAAAAATAAGTTGCCACTGCTGCCATGGCCGCCGTACCATTGAAGAAAGAAAAAATAAAAAATGCCTTGAAAAAAAGTTATTCGGATTAGATTTTCAAACAAAAATACATCAAAAAACCGATTCGAACACAAAACACATGTTCGAAAAACTGATCTAAACGCCCATTTTAGGCTAAAAAAGGGTTGTTCAAAAAATTTTTTTCCGAACGACGTTTTGTATTGTTTGATCAAAAAGTTCGAACACGTGAGTTATGTTCGAGAAATCAGAAATTAACACCCCTATTTTGCATTTGTTTCTTACCATTTTTCGTACAGATCCGTCACTCACCTTTCACCACCCATCACCTTTTTTTCTTTTTCCTGTTTGACTTTTGCGGCGCCGGTGTGATGGGAGACGCTAATGGCAGAGTTGGAGTGGTGGTGAAGGGTTGGAGAAGATGATGTGATTGGGATGTAGGATAATTTAGCATTTTCGTTGATTTTTTATTTATTGGGTGAACTCATAAATAGATGGGGTACGTATATTCACTCCCTAGAATAAATCAAAGGTAAAGAACTCCACATTTATATATTATGAAACAACTTTTTACAGACTACATTATATGTGAAGTCCCATTTTCAATTAACCTATATATTAACTAAAGTATTCTTAATTTCTAAGTTTTAGTATTTTATGTTATTTAAAAGTTGTCAAGTTATTGTAATAATTAGATCTATTATAAATATATTATTATCTTGTAATATGAATAAAAATAGTTGGGCTCATTTTTTATTTTATAAGACTCGATCTCTTGATTTACACTTAGTTATTATTGTTGATAATTTCTAAACTAAGCCCAAGCCTCGCCTTACACTTACCCAGTTAAAAAGCATTTTAGTTTAAATACAGAAATAAATTTTAAACCAAGTTTATCACTAATTGTTAGCATCTCTATCCTAACAAATGAGCCTTCACCAGCCCAACCTGCGCCCCTTTTCGATTTTAATTCTATAAAACCTCGCACTCTTCACACTAAAACACACACAGACACTTTGTCTCCCTCTCTGTCTTGCTTTCTCTTATATGTTATGTTTTTTTTTGTTCTTTCCGTTAGTTTTATTTCTTCTCAGGCGAAGCATCTATGCTCGCCGACACCATCTATTCATCTTGAATCGCCGTCTTTACGGCTGAGGCGAGAATCGATAGAACATCCCATTCTATTTTTTCTTTTATTGTTCTTATTTTTGCCTCTTTCCATAATCAACCACCCGAGTCGATAATTGTCGAGACCACGACCGAAGCAATGGGCTGGTGCGAACTATTTTTGTAAAGTTTTCTAATTTTTATGCTCTTAGACTAAGATGTTAATTTTTATTTTTATAATACCCTTTTGCAAATCTTCATCGATGATGATCTTGAAAACTTTTGGTATTATAGGATTAGATATTTCAATTGATTTCTGAAACTAAGATATACCCAAAATCTATTTTTTTTTTCAATTTGTGGAAATTTGTAACAATTATTGTATCATAATTTTTGAAATTTCGGCCACCATCTTACAATCTTGCCGCTGTCGTTCCCCTCGTCTTCTTATTTTATTAGTGATCGCCTAATTTTACTATAGGGGCTAGAGGAGTGAGTAAAAGTTTTCAGAATTCAAGAGACTTCGAATTTTTTTTTTTTTGAATATTTGTTTATTTTTGGCATGTTGATCCGTAGATGTTCGTATGTTGTGTCCTTGAGTCTTAAGTTGAATTGTAAAAATGATTTTTTATTTTGGGTAGTTATTTTTGAAATTGGAAGAATTTGATGTAATGATGTTGTTAAAAAAAGGATGAATTTTTGTGTTGAGGTAAGGGGATTGTAACACGATGAAATCTTGAGGTTTTAAAAGGTCAAAACGCCAAGAAACTCTACAAAATTCTTGATTGTTGTCAAAATATGCGCAGCGCACTGTCTTCCTGTTGATGTGCTATTTCACTCTCTTAACTTATCTGTTTGTTCTTTCCATGTTCATAGAAGTTTTAGATACGCATCTTGTCTTTCCGTAGCCATGAGAATAAACCAGATATCTATTTTCTACAGAAATATATGTCAAGAATATGAACGCTGCGCAAAACTGTTTTGTTATTTTCACAGCATCTCTGTCATTGTGGTTTTAGTCATTTTCAACCTCGTTACTTTCAAGTTTGTTTTTAATGTCTTCAGTAGAGTCGTAGATTTATGTCTTAGCTTTCCATAGACACCAAGATCACACCAATATCAGTTTTCTAGTGAAGTTTATGCCTAAATTACAATCACTGCAAAACTACCCCATGATGCTGTCTCGTTGTCTACAAGCGCTGTCCGTCGGCTTCGAGTGATTTCATCCTCCTAATTTTATATGTTGGTCTTGTAGTCTATGTTAACTTTTGATAGACATGATATTTCGGGTTTTTAGTCCGCCTTGATTATCTTTCCATCTCGCCAAACCAACAAGATGAAAGGTGGGGTTAAAATTTCTAAAACTATTTAAATTGGTGTTATTTTTCTAAAATAAAATTTTAAATTGATTTGAAATTTTTGAAAATAGTGGGAAACACTTTTTGTAAAAAGAAAAATAAAACGTGTGATAATTTTTTTCAAAAACATAAAAACAAAATCTTTCAAGCTAAAAATATTCCTTATCTCATTTACAGCCACATCATACATATTTATATGCTTGCATAAAGGTTTGATATGTTGACAAACGAGAAATTACATGCTAATTGACGGTTTAGTTCCGGTGATTTTATGTGCTTAATAATATCATATATGGTTATTTCTCGTATAATTGTTATTAGGAACAATCAAGCACCAATCGTATATTTCTTCTTTATTTTACAGTAATTGGTGCTATATTTATCGAAGGATGTCTCACAAGGAAGTAGAGAAACGAGGATTGACGAATCGAGAAGAGAAGAATCAAGAATCAGGATGATGCACCGATGACGCGTCGATGCCGAAGATAGACCGCGTCAGTCGACGCGATGTGCGGTTGACACAGAAGGCTGGCTCGCGTCAGTCAACGCTACGTCGACGCCCATGCAGTCGACGCTCATGTTCTGAAGCGTCGATGGGAAGGGCGTCAGTCGACGCTAAGTCAACGCTCATGCTCTGAAGCGTCGATGTCGACGCACGCTGGACGAAGCACGCTTGACGACGCAGGCAGGTGATTCGCGTCGACGCCGAGGGCTGGTTCGCATCAGTCGACGCTCCGTCGACGCCGACTCGGCAGAATTATTTTAGGAAGAATCTTGGGCGGCAAGAAAGAGGAATTCTATATAAACCCCGACCCTATTTCGTCCCAGAGGCATAATATAATATATCCTTGGGTTCTAAGGAGGTCCAGAGAGGTTCCAACTCACCCCAAGTCACCCACACGCAAGGGAACTTGAAGATTGACGTTCCAAGACGCAAGATTCAAGTTCAACACATCATCTCTCRTATTTTATRAAGGATTATGTCTGTTTATCTGAACCTTTTKTTTTATTTTCTTAACTCCATGAGTGAGTAAACTTATTATCTAGTTCTAGGGATGTTGAAACCCTCGTGAAACTATGTTTAATTGATTTATGCAATATTGTTGTTCGTTCGTCATATGCGATTGTTTGTGTTGTTCTATTTTCAATTTATGATTGCTTAATTCTTAATTTGGCTTGATCACCTAGATTAGGGATTGGTTATCTATTGCTAGAAATAGGATTMCTTCCCGTGTAATTGTCGTAATTARTATTTCTRRGAAGCAACTAATGATTGTAAATCGTTAGGGACAACACAACATAGGTTGAATGAACCGAGCTTATGCYTTTYWTGKCTAGATTAATCTATTTGCCTATTTATTAATMKTGTTGTTGGGTTGAACCTAGAGAGCTTATTCTAGGTTATTCAATAATTAGATTCAATTAAAGAGCTTATTTTAATTGAGTACACACTAAGGGTAAATTCGAGTAGCAGAGCTTATTGCTACTTAGGGTTTTTAATCGCATGTGATGAATGGATTATGATATTGTGGTTGGTTAAATGAGTGAATCGAGGGTGGAAACTGAACTAGAACTAGGCCTTTATTATTATTGAATTCTTCGTTAATTATTTTCTTGCCAATTTAATTGCTTGTTTATTTTATTAGTTAAATTAATTCATAATTCCCTACCCCAATTATTTATTTAAATAAAATACGAATCATCACAATCTAACCACACTCCTCGTGGGTCGACCCTTACTTATCGCTACTACTAGTTAGTAGAGAGAAGCTGAGGAAAATAAATATTTAATTTGACGCTTAATGACGGCGGTCAAATTTTGGCGCCGTTGCCGGGGAGTGACGCGTTAAATTGTGATTTTTAGTATTTTAGTATTTTATTTTATTTTTAATTTTGTTTAAATGAGTTGAACTCTTGTTGAGTGTTTTCTCAGGTGAATGAACTTGAGATCATCCGGGAAGAAGAATTTGCATTATTATCCAGAAATCAACAAGAGAGGTCGTGAGTTGAAGAAGAAGTCGAACTCGGAGCAAATATTACCCAATTACATATCTGAGGACTCTTCGAGCAAGAGCGAAGAACGAGAAAACGAGACGATGGCTGCTCAAGCAGAACGAACGTTGAAGGAGTTGGCAAATCCCGACCTTCCTCAACAACCATTGTGCATTACTTTTCCAACGGTGAACGATGCTACATTTGAGCTACAGTCCGGACTAATCCATCACTTACCTTCATTCCATGGACTCACTGGAGATGATCCGCACAAACACTTGAAATAGTTCCATGTCATATGCAAAAGCATGAAACCTGCTGGAGTCACGGACGAGCAAATCAAGCTAAGGGCATTCCCCTTTTCATTAAAAGACCTAGCCAAAGACTGGCTCTACTACTTACCTTCGGGATCCATCACTACGTGGGGGGCTATGGAAAAAACATTCTTACGGAGGTACTTTCCCGCATCACGAGTGGCAAATCTTCGAAAAGACATTTGTTCGGCTAGGCAGGCGCAAGGAGAAACGTTGCATGAGTACTGGGAACGATTCAAGAGGCTTGTTGCGAGTTGCCCTCAACACCAAATGGGTGAGCAACTTTTGATCAAATACTTCTATGAGGGATTGAGTCTCACTGATCGAAACATGATTGATGCTGCTAGTGGAGGCACCTTGATAGACAAGACACCGACGGCAGCAAAGGAACTAATATCAAACATGGCGGCCAACTCCCAACAGTTCGGCAACCGAGATCCTTCATTGAAATCGGTAAACGAGATGGGTAATGATTCATTGCAGGCCCATTTAATTGAATTGAAGGCCATGATAAGTGCGGGAGGAGCCCCAAAGGTTCGACCATACAGTTTTTGTGAAACTTTGGAGCACGTTACTGACGAATGCCCACACTTTTACTCAGCTCGCGAGGCGCACGTGAATGCGTTAGGAACCGGAAATGGGCAAGGGACAAAGTACGATTCGTACCCCAACACCTTCAATCCAAGATGGGGCGACCACCCTGGTTTTAGATGGAGGGATCAGCAAGGAAATATACAGCAAGGGAATATACCTGGAAATCAAGATCAAGAGCCCTCTCAAGCTCAACAAAGGGGGCAAAACTTTCCTAACCAATACCAAACCCGACAACAAGGGGAAAAATCATCATCATCACTGGCAGAGATGGTGAAATTATTGGCAACAAGTTCCGCTCAATTTCAACAAGAGACCGCCAAATTTCAACAAGAGACCAAAGCATCCATAAAAAACTTGGAGATGCAAATGAGACAAATGGCTGTGCACATAACGCAATTGGAAGCGCAAGGCAGCGGACGACTGCCACCTCAAACTGAGGTAAATCCGAGGAATGTGAGCGCCATAACAACACGAAGTAGTAGAAAGGTGGAAGGACCGGCCAATCCAATGCTAGAGCCGGACAATGAAGACAAGACGGAGGAAGAAAAATCGGAGCCAAAAGATGCTGAAAAGTGTAATCCTAAACCTTCTGATAATTTTAATAACCCCGTTGTTTCTTCCCCTAAGACCGAGCCACTTCCATTTCCGTCGAGAATCAAGCGCCAAGCTAAGGAAGACACGGAGAGACACATACGAGACGTTTTCAAGAAGGTGGAGATCACTATTCCACTTTCCGACGCGATCAAGCAAATTCCTCGTTACGCCAAATTCCTCAAGGACTTATGCACCAACAAGAGAAGGTTAAAAGGGGATGAAAAGGTCCTAATGGGGGCAAACGTGTCGGCCGTATTCCAAAAGATCTTGCCACAAAAGCGGAATGACCCGGGCATGTTTTTTATTCCATGCACGATTGGAGACTTGCGAGTCGAGCGAGCCATGCTAGATTTGGGGGCATCAATAAATGTTATGCCACGCACCATTTTTGACTGTTTGAAAGTTAGCCCATTGAAGAAAACTGGGGTGGTGGTCCAACTTGCCAATCGAAGCACTGCCTACCCTGATGGTGTTGTTGAAGATGTCCTCGTAAAGGTGGATGAATTGGTTTTTCCAGCCGATTTCTATGTGTTGAGCATGAATGAGTCTGCATCAAAAGCGCCACCTATCTTGTTGGGGCGACCATTTTTGAACACTGCTCAGACAAAAAACGATGTCACTCGAGGCACCCTAACAATGGAATTTGACGGTCATATTTGTCAATTCAATATTTTTGATGCTATGAGATTTCCTGACTGCGATAACTCTGTTTTTGCACTTGATTGTTTTGACTCTCTAGCGCAGGAATTTCTCGAATTGCATGAACAAGATAAGCTCGAGATGATGATCACACGAAGTTTGGGGGATGACTCATTGCTTTTGAGTTACCCTCTAACTGAACCAACTTGGGAGGACGACGTACGAGAGACAATGTCGGCCTTGCGCACACTTAATGCGAAACCGAGAGAAGAGGATGTGAACTTCATCAAACTTCCCGACTCACACGAGAAAGCCATTCCATCCATAGTCAAGGCACCGGAGCTCGAACTCAAGGCCCTACCGGAACACTTAAAGTACATTTTCTTGGGCGATAACGAAACACTGCCTGTGATCATTTCATCTCGCTTGGACAACCTCCAAGAGGCATCACTGCGACAAGTACTCAAGGATAACAAGCAAGCAAACGGGTGGACCATAGCGGATTTGTGAGGGATAAGTCCTTCCATGTGTATGCACCGAATTTTACTCGAAGAGAATGCTGTACCATCTAGGGAATCCCAAAGACGACTGAATCCACCAATGATGGAAGTGGTAAAGAAGGAGATTCTAAAACTGCTTGATGTTGGGGTGATTTACCCCATTTCTGACAGTCGGTGGGTGAGTCCGGCTCAAGTCGTTCCGAAGAAGTCGGGGGTAACGGTGGTCGAAAGTCAAGAAGGTGAATTGGTTCCAACAAGGGTGCAAACGGGTTGGCGAGTTTTTATTGATTATCGTAAGCTAAACGCCATGACTCGTAAGGACCATTTTCCTCTTCCATTTCTTGATCAAATGATTGAGAGGTTGGCGGGCCATTCATACTACTGCTTTTTGGATGGCTACTCGGGATATTTTCAAATTCCTATAGCACCCGAGGATCAAGAGAAGACTACCTCACGTGCCCCTTCGGCACATTTGCCTATCGCCGCATGCCATTTGGACTTTGCAATGCACCGGCCACATTCCAACGATGTATGGTAAGTATCTTTTCGGAATACGTTTGCGAGATTATAGAGGTCTTTATGGATGATTTTAGCGTTTATGGCAATTCTTTTGAGGTATGTCTTGGAAACTTATCTTTAATTCTAAAACGTTGTGTCGATACTAATCTTGTACTAAATTGGGAAAAATGTCATTTTATGGTAGAACAAGGTATAGTTTTAGGACACATCGTTTCGTTAAAAGGAATAGAAGTCGATAAATCTAAGATTGATACCATAGCTGCGTTGCCTTACCCTACCAATGTGCGGGAAGTTCATTCTTTTCTTGGCCATGCAGGATTTTATAGGAGGTTTATCAAGGACTTTTCGAAGATCGCTTCGCCACTTTGTAGGCTCTTGCAAAAAGACGTGGAATTTGAGGTCGATAACAACTGCAAGAAGGTCTTTGACAAACTGAAGGAACGGCTGACCACTTCTCCAGTTATCCGAGCTCCGAGATGGGATCTACCCTTCGAGATAATGTGCGATGCGAGCGACTATACTGTGGGAGCCGTGCTGGGGCAGAGGGTGGACAAGGCAACCCATGTGATCTATTATGCATCGAGGACCTTGAACCCGGCCCAAGAAAATTATACTACCACGGAGAAGGAGCCTCTAGCTGTTGTGTTTGCCCTTGAGAAGTTCCGTTCATACATCGTTGGATCAAAGGTGGTGGTTTTTAGTGATCACGCGGCCCTACGACATCTACTTACAAAGAAGGAGACGAAGCCACGACTCATACGGTGTATTTTACTACTCCAAGAATTCAATTTGGAGATCAAGGACAAAAAAGGAGCCGAGAATACCGTGGCCGACCACCTTAGTAAATTAGTGCATGAGGGGAACGAGCTACAACTCGATGAGAGATTTTCGGACGAGAAATTACTTGCGGTTGAACACGTGGATCCATGGTATGCTGACTTGGTAAATTTTCTGGTTGCTCGTGTGTTTCCAACAGGACTGACGAAAGCAAGGAGGGACAAGCTGAAGAGTGATGCGAAGTATTATGTGTGGGACGATCCATATCTTTGGAGGCATTGTGCTGATTAAATCATTCGAAGGTGTGTTCCCGAATTGGAGTTCCACGCTATTCTTTCATTTTTCCATTCTCATGCATGTGGAGGACATTTTGGATCGAAGAGAACTGCGCATAAGGTACTTGACAATGGTTTTTATTGGCCATCCCTATTTCGGGGTGCGTATGAATTTTGTAAGGCATGTGATAATTGTCAACGCACGGGGAACCTTTCACGAAGAAGTCAAATGCCCCAAGTGCCCATAATGGTTTGTGAAATTTTTGATGTTTGGGGCATCGACTTTATGGGCCCCTTCCCGAATTCATTCAAAAATATTTATATTTTGCTGGCGGTGGATTATGTCTCCAAGTGGGTGGAAGCGAAAGCCACCTCAACTAATGACTCGAAGGTTGTTGCACGTTTCATTAAATCTCGGATCTTCT
>BMAC01000478.1:795390-808888 GCA_014905375.1 Phtheirospermum japonicum
TCCAAAGAGCGAAGTCCAACGAAGATGCTAGTAGCTCAACAATTCATGCACGTGCTCAAAAGGTGCATCACACTATCAATTTCTCAAAACATGGCAGAGGTGAACTCAACAAATCAAACACCCAATCAAGACAATCCTCCTATCCAGCGCCTTATCATCATTATGAAGTCAAGGACGGTAGTGCGGAGCTGCGGGCCTCAATTGAAAAAAATAAATAAATAAATGGGAGAGGACGAGATATTTGATCAATTCCAACGATGGATAGAGCCAAACCATTGAGTGGCGAGGGGGCACCATAGTACATTGACATGACATGTATAAAAAGGGGTTGCCAAGCTACTGGGATCACTTAGGCCAATACATGACACGTCTAAGATTTCTAAAATATAGTGGTGTCTAGAGTCTGAATAAATTCACTTGGGTAATTTGAGTGAGTTACTTATATTATGTTTGTCCTATGCTTTAATTCTTCATATTGCTTGAGGAAAAGCAAGGTTTAAGTTTGGGGGATTTGACAAACGAGAAATTACATGCTAATTGACAGTTTAATTCCGGTGATTTCATGTGCTTAATAATATCATATATGCTTATTTCTCGTATAATTGTTATTAGGAGAAATCAAGCACCAATCGTATATTTCTTCTTTATTTTACAGTAATAGGTGCTATATTTATCGAAGGATGTCTCACAAGGAAGTAGAGAAACGAGGATTGACGAATCGAGAAGAGAAGAATCAAGAATCAGGATGATGCGTCGATGCCGAAGATAGACCGCGTTAGTCGACGCGATGTGCGGTTGACGCCGAAGGCTGGCTCGCGTCAGTCGACGCTACGTCGATGCTATGTCGACGCCCATGTTCTGAAGCATCGATGTCGACGCCCATGCAGTCGACGCTATGTCGATGCTCATGTTCTGAAGCGTCGATGGGAAGGGCGTCAGTCGACGCTAAGTCGATGCTCATGCTCTGAAGCGTCGATGTCGACGCACGCTGGATGATGCAGGCAGGTGATTCGCGTCGACGCCGAGGGCTGGTTCGCGTCAGTCGACGCTCCGTCGACGCCGACTCGGCAGAATTATTTTAGGAAGAATCTTGGGCGGCAAGAAAGAGGAATTCTATATAAACCCCGACCCTATTTCGTCCCAGAGGCATAATATAARATATCCTWGGGTTCTAAGGAGGTCCAMAGAGGTTCCAACTCYCCCCAAGTCARCCACACGCAAGGGAACTTGAAGATTGACGTWCCAAGACGCAAGATTCAAGTTCAACACATCATCTCTCRTATTTTATRAAGGATTATGTCTGTTTATCTGAACCTTTTKTTTTATTTTCTTAACTCCATGAGTGAGTAAACTTATTATCTAGTTCTAGGGATGTTGAAACCCTCSTGAAACTATYTTTAATTGATTTATGCAATARWGTTMTTCGTTCGTCATATGCGATTGTTTGTGTTGTTCTATTTTCAATTTATGATTGCTTAATTCTTAATTTGGCTTGATCACCTAGATTAGGGATTGGTTATCTATTGCTAGAAATAGGATTMCTTCCCGTGTAATTGTCGTAATTARTATTTCTRRGAAGCAACTAATGATTGTAAATCGTTAGGGACAACACAACATAGGTTGAATGAACCGAGCTTATGCYTTTYWTGKCTAGATTAATCTATTTGCCTATTTATTAATMKTGTTGTTGGGTTGAACCTAGAGAGCTTATTCTAGGTTATTCAATAATTAGATTCAATTAAAGAGCTTATTTTAATTGAGTACACACTAAGGGTAAATTCGAGTAGCAGAGCTTATTGCTACTTAGGGTTTTTAATCGCATGTGATGAATGGATTATGATATTGTGGTTGGTTAAATGAGTGAATCGAGGGTGGAAACTGAACTAGAACTAGGCCTTTATTATTATTGAATTCTTCGTTAATTATTTTCTTGCCAATTTAATTGCTTGTTTATTTTATTAGTTAAATTAATTCATAATTCCCTACCCCAATTATTTATTTAAATAAAATACGAATCATCACAATCTAACCACACTCCTCGTGGGTTCGACCCTTACTTATCGCTACTACTAGTTAGTAGAGAGAAGCTGAGGAAAATAAATATTTAAATTGACGCTTAACGACGGGCGGTCATATGTGTATCTTGTTATTCAACTATGTTATATTCATACGTCTTTGTTGTCATCTTGAACATGAGATTGACACTAGTTGGAATCATATTTTGTGGTTTGTAAATGATTTCCATGTACTTTGTATACTTGTGCAAAAAAGAAATAAAATTTGTTATCTTGTTCGAACATCAGAAATTGGTTGTGAAGTCAAAATCTTGCTTGCTTGTTCTTGTTGGTGTGGGATAGTTTGACAAGTAATTGAGCAGGTTGCCTGCGGTCCTTGTCTGACTTCCCATGGTCCTAATCCCAACACTGAAGGACGGAGTGTCCGACAGGCGATTGGGTCATAGAAATTTGGGTATACTCATGAGTATGACGATCCCTAGGTTTTAACCTAGTACAAAGGGACGTCAAGCCAATTGGGAGGGATAAGGTGATTTGGGCCTCAGCCACGACTTTGGCCAGATGTTTGATGAAGAGATGTTTGATGAGGTGATAAGGAGAACGTAAAAGGTGTTCAATATCTGATCCATGCTGACCTCGCGTTTCTTGTGTTGTGAATTGTTCACTTGCTCGATTCGACTTGATTTGAATTTGTTTCACTCGCTTGATGTGATTGATAATTTGCATTTTGACAATTTTATTATATGGCACTTAATTGTTATTGTTTGTCATATCTCACTTGCATTTCATGATTGAAATTTTGAAAACTATTTTTTTTATATAAATAATGCATGTCAATTTCCCCTTATTGGGCTTGTTTGGCTCACCACATTTTCTTTTGGAAAATATTTTAAATGTTTCGCAGAAAGCAGGGATGTAGCAACCTTCTTCGGACTAGAAGACCGAGAGTAAGTTTTGTGGATCGAGCGTGTAATCATGTCCACCTTCCAACTAGAGATTTTGTAATTTAATTCCGTTGTTAAGTATTTTAGTGTGTCAAGAGATTTGTTCAAGTTAAGCTTGTTGTATGGCAGCAACCTTGTTAGATAATCGTACCTTGGTATCCTTTTATAAAATTGGGGCGCTACATTATACGTCTAATTATAGTTTAATCTGTTATCATCACATGTCAATGGTTCAAGCTCTCCCTCTAGTTAGTTGCGAAACAATCATATTCCCTTTAGTTAGTTGCGAAACAATCATATTAATCACTTTTATTACAAATGCATCTCCTTGTTTAGTCTTTGCATCCAAAGACAAAGCGAAAATTTTATAATAAGTTTAGACTTTTTTTAATTATCGGTACACGTACTAGTTTGTCAATAGGTACCCCGAAGTTTATAATTAGATTTTGTCATAATTCAATCACATCAATCTGTTTAAGTACAATTTAAGTACAACTGAATAATCTAGTTGTACTTTAGTCACAATTTATTTTATATTTTATTTTATAAATAATTTATATCAACATAATTATACAATTACCAAATCAACCTTTAACCAATAAAAATATAATAATTATAATATAAATTTGAAACAAATTATAAAACCAACTAAATAAATACAAAAAATTGTATTTAAATTATAAATATATATTAATTAAGTTAAAACTAAAAAGTCACAAAAATCACATATATTATAAATAATATAAAATAAATCCTAAAATATTTAAAATTTAATTAAAATATTATGAATTCTAAATAATTATTTAATAATAAGAAAAAATATAGAAATATTATAAAATAAATCATAGAAATATGAAATATGTTAAATATATATAAGAATTATTTTTTATATACAAATATTCATCAAATAATTTAAAAATAAAAAATTACGAAAATAGTAATAGTTTAAACAATATAAAATAATCTTAATTTCACAATAAATTTATTGAATAAATTAAAAATAATTTAAGTCCTGAATAATCATTTAGTAAAAATAACAAAAACATACTTAAAATGCTATAAATAATAAAATAAATCAGAAAAGGCTATGAATTTCTTTAAATAAATATGACATATATGTTTTAATTCTAAATGATTCTTAATAATTCATAAAATAAAATGAAATGAAAAATAGAAATAGAAATATTATAATATAATATAATATAATAATATAAATATGAAAATATTTTGAAATCAAATAAAAATATAATAAGATTGTAATTAATTTCTAAATATTTATTATAAAGACATTGAAAGAGTAAATTGGCGATATTTATAAAGTAAATTAAATAAATATATAAAAGAAAATTAATAATAAAATAATAATAAATACCAGAATTTATAAAATATAAAAAGTAAATCTTAAAATATTTTAAAACAGAAAGTAATATACTTAATTAAAGTTATATTATAAAAAATTATCTCCTAAATCTAGAAAATAAAAAATTTAAATATAAATATATATAAAATACTACAAAAATGAACAAAGAAATATCAAATAAATGAGGCATTGTATTACAAATTTAATTGAGGGCCTTTGTATGCTATTTTATTATAGTTAATATTTTTTGAATTAGCCCGGTAATTGACTCGTGATAGCCACTGAGTAATCGAGTTAACCATCAAGTCATCGAGCCAGTTGATGAACCCGATAAATAAATATATATACACACACACACACATACACACACACACACACACACACACACACACACACACACGAAAGTAATTATAAACCAAGAGAAATAAATCATTTATGTTTGGACTTTTAACATTAAATACTTAAATTCATAGTAATTAGTCACAAACTATTAATATAAAAATATTTATAAATAATTATTTAGTTAAGAAATTTAAAATAATATATTGAGTTCTTTATATTATACGATTATATAATCTTTTTTTTTTTTGTTCTGTCCACGTACAATTTTGATTTCAAATTTTAGTTAATAATTGTGTAAAGTTATTTACCTTTCACTTATGTTCATAATATATATATATAAGGAAAAAAAAGTGTCATTGTCAAGTTTTTGACACGTTCTGGGTCATTCGGGTTTTAGCCAAGTCACATACAGAAAACTTAAAGATATGAATCTATTAGGTTTGTCCTCACATATCACCTGATATGGTCGAAAATAAAATTATGGAAGAAAAGACAAGTTCTTGTTACCGATTATAATTTTTTTTGTTTGTCTTCGCTGCAACAATTTTCTAGTTGTACTTGTATTATCTTTTTTTTTTCTTTAACAAAATTATTAACTAATTTTTAAAATCAAATTATAAATTTTTATATTTTTGTTATTCATTTTTTTTCAATTTTTTTATATTATTTTATATTTCTTATTTTTTTATTTTGTTTTTATATTTAGTTAACTTTCTATACTTAATGGTAATCGTTTTTTGTAGCTATGAATTCATATTTAAATTTATAATATTAGTGACTTTTTTATTTGTTTTCTATTTTTTCGTATTTATAAATAAATATTATAATTTAATTATAAATTCTTATATTTTATTTGTAGAAAAAAACAAATTTATTCTATATCATTTGACATATTTATATTTTGATTTTACTTTTTCAGGCTTTTCAGCATTATAAATTAATTGATATTATTATTTTTTAATTTTATTTTATATTTTTCTTGATTTTATTTTTTATTTTAAGATTTATTTATAATTTTATAAAACCTAATTATGAATTTTTTAAGTTAATTTAACTTATTTTGTGAGTTTTCTCTTTAGTTTTATTTGATTATTGAATTTTCGGTTTTGTATCATATTTATTAAATAAATATTTATAATTTAATTATAAGTTCTTATATTTTTATCTATATGATTTTATTAGTATTTTTTTTTTTTTTATAGAATTTGAAATTATTTATGTTTATTTTTGCTTTTCTGGGCTTTTCAAATTTATTAATTAATTATTTACATTTATTTATATATTTATTTTAAAAAAAAATTATGTATTTTTTATTCAGATTGTTTTATATTATTTTGATTTTTATCAAATTTTATATATAATTATAAAGTTTCTTCTATATATTTAGTATTTTCTCAATATAAATCATAATTTGCAAAGAAATATTTACATAAATAAATATATACATAATAAATATGGATTACTATAAATAGTAGGCGAAATGAGCGGGAGAATCTAGAAAACATATTTAGAAATATGCTACCCTTTATATATATATATATATATATATATATATATATAGATGTTATACCTATGGATAAGAAAATTTTTTGAGGCTAACTATGGAAGTCTTGAAGGTTCTCCAATGATCCTGATTAGTCAATGAATATTCTCAATTTTGATTGATTTTTTTTTTTTTGTTTGTTTCTTACTTTACAAATAACTTGTGAAAGTATAATGAGTAATTCTTTATTGTATTTGATTTTAAAGTTTATTTTTAGTTAAATTTATGTGATGTGACTTGATTTAATTTAAGGATGCGGATATACGCACCCCGAAAATTTATTAGTTCACCCCAATTAAAAAATATTTAACAAAAATGTCAAAACTACCATCAAACAATAAACACCCCAAACTAAACTTCATCTTCTTCATCCCTCCACTGCCATCCCTTGCCGTTGTCGTCGCCGTCGCCCCTCGCATATTCATTTTTTATTTTATTGTTTGCCTATGACTTAATAATGAGACATAAAACCTTGAGAATTAATACAAAAAAGAAAAGAAAAGAAAAGAACAAAACTCTTGACAATGCATGGTGTTTTCTTATAGATTGGTTTGCAGTAAACGCGATGCACATCCCTACGGTTTGGTTGAGGTCTGCATGAGATAATTCCTCCGTGAGCTGCTCGTGCAGTGACTGTCAGAATGATTGATTGAAAAGGATGATTACTTGTGTTATCTCCTGCAAGCAACGAACTTGGACTACATATATATAAAATTGAGGTGTGCACTTGTACTTTTTTCTGTGGAACTCATCAATTATGTGGAGAAAAATGCAGTGTTACATTTAGCTTCTTTGTATTGGTGACGCGAGGGGCGGTGGCGGCAATGATAGGGGGTGGTGAGGTGAAGAAGATAGAGTATAGTTTGGGGTGTTTATAGTTTGAGGGTAGTTTTGATATTTTTGTTAAATATTTTTTAATTGGGGTGAACTAATAAATATCGGGGTGCGTATATTCGCACCCTTAATTTAATTGTTTTTTGCTTCTTGGTAAAATTAGGATTTCATTCTGAAACATTGAATGTAATTGAGTTTATTTACCACACATTTACATACAATGTTCAAGAGTAATACAGTTAATATATAATGTAACATATCTTGAAAATAAAGCAAAATATTAGAATGAAAAGTATGTCGTTCAAAAATCTCTAAAGATTATGAGAATTTGTCGAGGAATAGATAATTATTCATGAAATTGATAATTCATATGTAACTAATGTGATTGTATCATACTAACTGATCAAGGGACGAGAAACTGGCAAATTCTTGATCCCTAGTGGTGAATCGAACTTTTTCGCGTTTAAATTTGAAGCTAAAACTCGTCCGCAAGAGAACGGAGCTATTGTATGCGATAAGTTGATCCAAGTCGAATCACGAGGAATTGCAATCGGCGTCGATAAATATTTATTCACAATTTTTATAATTAAATACATGAGCCATTTTGGTTGAAGGATTCTACCACTACGAATTCAAAAACAAGCATACAATTATTAAAAACCTAATTAACCAATTAAACCTAATTGAAAGTATAAAAATTCAGATATTAAAAACGAGAAAGCATCATCATTAAACTATCAATTCGAAAACACTTAAATTACTAAACTAGCATACTAATAACGAAATGTATAACTAATGAAACTAAATCCAAAGCCAAATTACAAAAGCAGGAATTACAACTTATATTTCAGGAAGAATACGCAGCAAACGATCAAGCTTCAGCGACAAACGATGACTATGAGCGACGTAGAATGTAAAAATGAGTCTCCGACGCGATCTTCGAACGAAATCTTCAAATGTAATGTGAAAAGGGGAGAGGAATATATTTCTAAGTGTTCTGGACCTTGCCCCCTCGAAGTCTGATGATTAAAATGATAAACCAAACGGTATTTATAGATTTCTTCAAAAATAACCGCTCAATGTATCGGAAAACGGGGCTAGTAGAGAGTATTCGACTCTTAAGAACAAAACATGAATAGAACAAAGGGCAAGACACTTCATAGATTATTTACACTTCATACCCCACAATTACACTATTGTTCGAACGGAAGTCTAAATATCCTAACCAAAGCATTTAACCACGTCACTTCATCAAGGTTCCAGTCAATATCAATACACACAACTCAAATCAACCACAAACAAGCATACAAATAATTACCAACCAAAGGACAACCCCCCCACACTTAGCTCATACAATGTCCACATTTTATAAAATGAAAAACATAAAAAAGGAAGAAAAACGAATAAAAGATACACTTCAAATATGTAAAATCACATAACATACGATGCAAAAACACACGAAAATCACACACAAATATGTAGAAATCAACTCCCCCACACTTAGCTTTTTGCTTGTCCTCAAGTAAAATCTAATCTAGACGTAGACAAGGAAAAACTAATTACCCGATGACTTAATTACTAATGCATCCATATGATTCAAGAAGTTAATGCATTAAATCGACTAAAAGGACGACACGATAACGTTGAAATAAGAGATTTAGACTAACTTCCGAACACCTAAAAGTAACGAGTTGACCTCTATGTACGTCATCCATCCATGCCTCGGCCAAAGTCTATCCTTGTTCAAACCGCCAAGTCGTCACCCGACTAGCCAAGTCATCTATACCCTCTTTAATAAAACAATCTAAGAAATAAAAAATAAAAATAAGAACTCAACTTGTATAAGGTTTTCTCTTCTTGTACTTATTCTTTCTTTTTCTTTTCTTTTCTTTTTCTTTTTTCTTTCTTTTCTTTTTCTCCTTTTTTTTTTAATAAGTACCCATAAAGATGAGGTACCAAACGAGCATAATATACATAAATCACAAACGAGAGTTCATTAACTCCAACCTTACGTTGCTAAGTGCAACTGATAACATTCTTCAATATCGCACATGGAGTATTAACGTCTCCAAAATAAAAATAAAAATTACATAAAATCCTATAGAGGGTATCGGAAAACGGGGCTAGTAGAGAGTATTCGACTCTTAAGAACGAAATATGAATAGAACAAAGGGCAAGACACTTCATAGATTATTTACACTTCATTCCCCATAATTACACTATTGTTCGAACGGAAGTCTAAATATCCTAACCAAAGCATCTAACCACGTCACTTCATCAAGGTTCCAGTCAATATCAATACACACAACTCAAATCAACCACAAACAAGCATACAAACAATTACCAACCTAAGGACAACCCCCCCACACTTAGCTCATACAATGTCCACATTGTATAAAATGAAAAATTAAGCAAAGGAAGAGAAAGAGAGACGTCCCTGAATTCATGCTTGTGGTAAAGAGTCGATGTCGAAAACCATCCACGGGTCTTAATAATGAAGGGAACCTGAAGTAACAACAAACAACAAAACACACAAAACATAATAAGTTGAAAGACTTGGGTTGCCTCCCAAGAAGTGCTTGTTTAACGTCACTGAGCTTGACAAAGTTCCCTCTATGCCAAACAAGGGTCAACGAGAGTCACAATCTCCTTTTCTTGAAGGAATTTCGAATCTTGAAAATACGACTTCACACGATTGCCGTTCACTTGAAAACTTTCTTTGGTCGTCTCGTTTACCAAACGCACAGCCCCATATGGGAAAACTTCGATAACAAGGAATAGGCCACTCCAACGTGATTTGAGCTTCCCGGGAAATAAATGGAGGCTAGAATTAAACAACAGCACCTGCATGCCAACTCGGATATCCTTGTGAATAATTTTCTTGTCGTGATAAGCCTTAACCTTCTTTTTGTAGATATCCGCGTTGTCGTAAGCCTCATTTCGAATTTCATCGAGTTCCTCTAATTGCAGTCCTCACTGATTACTAGCTTGTACCAAGTCAAAATTCACTGCACGAATCGCCCAATACGCCCGATGCTCCATTTCCACTGGAAGGTGACATCCTTTACCAAAAACCATTTGATAAGGGCTGGTTCCCAAAACATTTTTGTACGCCGTTCGATAAGCCCATAAAGCATCAACAAGCTTAGCCGACCAATCCTTACGACTCAGCTGAACGGTTTTTTCCAGAATTGCCTTGATTTGTCTATTACTCGTCTCCACTTGGCCCGACGTTTGTGGATGGTACGCCGTGGCCACCTTGTGCTTCACCCCATATTTGGCCATCAATTTCTCAAAAGAGCGGTTACAAAAATGTGCACCCCCATCACTAATGATAGCACGTGGAAAGCCAAACCTACCAAAAATATGCTCCTGAATGAATTTGAGCACGACTCTTGCATCACACGTCCTCGTGGGAATAGCCTCGATCCACTTGGACACATAATCAACGGCAACCAATATATATTCATAATCGAATGATGCCAGAAATGGTCCCATAAAATTGATGCCCCACACATAGAAAATCTCCATGACTAAATTGCTCGTTTGCGGCATCTCATCACGTTTGCCAATGTTTCCCAAGCGCTGGCATCGATCACATTTCTTAGCGAACTCATACGCATCTCTAAATAACCTAGGCCAATAAAACCCGGATTGTAGGACCTTGTAAGCTATCTTCTGACCTCCAAAATGGCCTCCACACTGCTGATCATGACAAAATGAGAGAATACTCTGTTGTTCTTCCTCGGGGATGCAACGTCGAATAAGTCCATCCTTCCCGAACCGAAGTAAGAACGGGTCATCCCAAAAATAATCTCTGCATTTAGAAAGAAATCTCTTCCTCTCTTGGAAGGATAAATTGGCACTCAAGTAGCCACAAGCAAGAAAGTTAACAATATCGGCAAACCATGGAGTATTGTACGAAGAAATAGCACATGTTAACTCATATGGAAAAACATCATTCAAACAACCAAATTCACGCACTCCCTCTCCATCCAGCCGGGATAAATGGTCTGCAACCACATTTTCACAATCTTTACGATCCTTTATTTCAACATCAAAATCTTGTAACAAAAGTATCCTACGAATCAAACGCGGATTGCTTTGTGTTTTATTAAAAAGATAACGAAGAGACGCGTGATCACTATGGACGACCACTCTTGAACCAATAATATAGGATCGAAACTTTTCCAAAGAAAATACCACAGCCAAAAGTTCTTTCTCGGTGGTTGTATAGTTCCTTTGATCCTCGTTTAACATAAGACTCGAGTAATAAATGACTCGAAGGAGACTATCAACACGTTGACCCAAAACTGCCCCCACAACATCATTTGACGCATCACACATAATTTCAAAAGGAAGGGACCAGTTTGGGGCAATGACCACCGGAGCCGTGGTTAACTTTTTCTTAAGAAAATTGAAAGCATTCAAGCAAGATTCGTCAAAAACAAATGGAACATCACTACTTAACAAATGACAAAGCGGGCGACTAATTTTGGAAAAATCCTTAATAAATCGCCGGTAGAAGCCCGCATGTCCTAGAAAACTACGAATACCCTTAACATTCGTGGGAGGTGGCAAACTTTCAATAACATCAACTTTGGCCTTATCGACCTCCAAACCATGACTCGACACAACATGACCAAGTACAATACCACTTCTAACCATAAAATGACTTTTTTCCCAACTTAACGTTAAATGACTATCTACACATCGTTCAAGCACTTTAGACAAATTCMCAAGARATYAATCAAAAMAAGAGCCAAAAACTGAAAAGTCATCCATGAATACCTCGAGATAGTCGTCTATCATGTCCGTGAAGATGGAAAGCATTCAGCGTTGGAAAGTCACCGGTGCGTTGCATAGTCCGAAAGGCATCCTCCGGAAAGCGAAGGTTCCAAAAGGACAAGTGAACGTCGTCTTCTTCTGATCTTCCAGCGCTATGGCAACTTGATAATATCCGGATAACCCATCTAGAAAGCAATAGTATTGGTGTCCGACCAACTTGTCAAGTAACTGGTCGATGAAGGGAAGTGGGAAATGATCTTTCCGTGTGGTGGCATTTAGCTTCCGAAAGTCGATACACATCCGCCATCCCGTAGTCAATCGTGTCGGTACAATTTTTCCTTTGTCATTCTCGATGATTGTAATCCCGCCCTTTTTTTGGTACAACATGGACGGGGCTCACCCATTCACTATCGGGTGCAGCGAAGATGATCCCTTCGTCGATCAACTTAAAAATCTCCTTCTTCACAACCTCCATCAAAGTAGGGTTCAAACGGCGCTGACCCTCCCGAACTGGCTTTGCACCATCTTCTAGCACAATGTGATGCATGCATGTGGCCGGGTTGATTCCTTTGATATCCCCCAAACTCCAACCAATCGCTCCTTGAAATCATTTAAGAACCTTGATCAATGCGTCCTCTTCATCTTGCGTCAACTCGGCAAAAATAATTACTGGCTTCTTTTCACCCTCTTCAAGATAGACGTACTTGAGATGATTTGGAAGTGGCTTAAGCTCGGATTTTGGTTCGCTATCCGACTTCTCGTCAGCAATCTTAAAAATATCAATTATGCCCTCGGAAAGTTGCTCGAACCAATTATCCTCCTCGGACTTGTCTTCAAACTCAGTTTGTACGATTGGCTCAATGGCATCAACAAATGAACAGTCAGCATTCATTGACGACGATGGGGCAGTGTGAAGATCATGAATGGAAAATGTGACCGACTCATCCAAAATGGACAACGTCATGCTTCCATTTTTCACATCGATCAACGTATTTGTCGTAGCCATAAAAGGTCGTCCCAAAAAAATCGTATGCTCCCGGTTATCATCTTGAACATCTCCCACATCAAGAATCACAAAGTCAAAAGGCACAATTAAACTCCCGACTTGCACCAACACGTCTTCAACAATTCCTTGCGGGTAACGAACAGACCGGTTGGCTAGTTGGAGTTTCATCCTCGTCGGCTTGAGTGTACCTAAGTCAAACTGCTCAAAAATAGACGAAGGCATCAAATTGATTCCCGCCCCAAGGTCAAGCATTCCCTGAGTTTCTTTACCATTTCCCAAAGTGATTTTAATACAGAAACTCCAAGGGTCACTCTCCTTAGGGGGAAGGGGATTTCGTAAGATTACGCTCGCCATATTTAAAATACAAATTTTTTCATTTTCGGAAAATTTTCTTTTTTGGATGCCAAGTCTTTGAAAAACTTGACATATGCGGGAACGTTTCTTATAACATCGAGCAAAGGTAAATTAACGTCAACCTTAGAAAGAATATTATAAAGATCAAGAAATTGCTTATCTTGCTTTTTCCCTTGAAGACGACTTGGATAAGGAATGGGAGGCCGATACGGATTAGAGGCCTTGTGAAGAGTCTTCTTAGGCTCGACGTCTTTTTCAACATGATCCGGTGACTTGGTAATGGTTTCCTCGATTTCATCCTCATTTAGGTTG
>BMAC01000478.1:809663-826770 GCA_014905375.1 Phtheirospermum japonicum
CGCCATGTCCATACACACCACAAATTCCACACGTTTCTTGTGAAGAAGAAATGCCTTGAGATAAAAGCGTGTTTTGAGTTTGCAAAGAGGCCACCTGCCTCGTTAACTCATAAAGTCTAAGGAATCGTCATGTGCCATCCCGATCTCATGTACAGCTACCTTCTTCGATCGCGAGCTTTTCTATTGAGAATTGTAACTTTTCGACTCGCAAATGTCCCATACTTCTTAAGCGGTACGTGATCCAATCTCTCCCCCTGCTGCATTGTCTACCATATACTGAAATGTAAGAATAAGCCCATCATAAAAGAATTGATTAACAAGCTCGGGTGGATAATGATGATGTGGACATTGTGTCAATAATTCTTTAAAACGTTCCCAAGCTTCGTGGAACATTTCATTTTCTATCTGGTTGAATGACGCTATCTTTACTCGGAGTTGAGCCATCGTTTGATTTGAAAAATATTTCCCCATGAAGCGATCGTACACCATATCCCAATTTGTAAGAGAGTCGGGCTCCAACGATAAAAACCAAGTCTCCGCCTTATCTCTTAACGTATACGGAAAATATCTCATCTTCAACTGATCTTCATTAAGCCCTTGCAATGGAAACGTTTAGATAATTGAGTAAAATTTCCGAATGAAGGTTATCGGATCCTCATGTAAACGCCCGTAGAAAGAAGGTAAAAGATTGAAATAAATGGCCTTTAGCTCATAATCTCGGGCCACTGGGCCTAGACGAATGCACGATGTAGATGGACCAATCACGGGTCGAGAAAATTCACGCATACGATCCGGTTGGGGCTCATGTTGATGGAACGGCCTGTTAAATGGTACGTACGGTCCTCGAGGATGAAATTGTTGTTGTTGATTAAACTGTTGTTGATGAAAGTAATAAGGCATTTGTTGTTGATTCAGTTGCATGCCTTCATTGTTAACATGATGATTGAACTGGTCTTGATTAAACGGTGGTGGATTGGGTATATTGTTCTGTTCATCTCGAGTTTTCGGCTGATTTGGTTCCGAAGTATTTGTTCCGGATGAAGCCATTGATGATTCAGCTATTGATGTCAGTCGTGCTCGATTCACCCGTTGAATGTTGTCGACTAAAGGTACTACTTCTCCACCCAAGGACCTACGTCCTTGCATTCACTAACAAACAAATTAAAACAGTCGAGACAAAATAATACAAACTAACACAAACTAAACTAAACATATACAAACAAACATTTTTGGACAGCCTTTGTCAATTCCCCGGCAACGGCGCCAGATTTTTGAATCGAACTTTTTCGCGTTTAAAATTTGAAGTTAAAGCTCGTCCGCAAGAGAACGGAGCTATTGTATGCGATAAGTTGATCCAAGTCGAATCACAAGGAACTGCAATCGGCGTCGATAAATGTTTGTTCATAATTTTTATAATTAAACACACGATCCATTTTGGTTGAAGGATTCTACAACTACGAATTCAAAAACGAGCATACAATTATTAAAAACCTAATTGAAAGCATAAAAATTCAGATATTAAAAACGAGAAAGCATCATCATTAAACTAGCAACTTGAAAACACTTAAATTACTAAACTAGCATACTAATAACGAAACGTACAACTAATAAAACTAAATCCAAAGCCAAATTACAAAAGCAGGAATTACAACTTATATTTCAGGAAGAATACGCAGCAAACGATCACGCTTCAGCGATGAACGATGACTATGAGCGACGTAGAATGTAAAAACGAGTCTCCGATGCGATTTTCGAATGAAATCTTCAAATGTAATGTGAAAAGGGGAGAGGAATATATTTCTAAGTGTTCTGGACCTTTCCCCCTCGAAGTCTGATGATTAAAATGATAAACCAACCGGTATTTATAGATTTCTTCAAAAATAACCGCTCAACCGTCGGAGCGTCGATGGTGCGTCGATCGACGCGAGCCAGGCTGCACGCGTCGACCAGGCAGAGCGTCGATCAACGGTGATAGGATCGAAACTTCAGAAGCTATGCGTCGACCATTGCGTCGATCGACGGAATTAAGATCAATGCTTCAGAACATTTGTGTCGACGTTGCGTCGGTCGACGCGGGCGGAGTGTCGACAGTGCGTCGACCGACAGGGCTAGGATCGATGCTTCAGAAGCTATGCGTCGACCTAGCCTCGATCGACGCGAGCGGTACTCAGCATTGACGCGGGCGCTGCATTGCGGCGCCTGCAGGGCCTCAGCTCGTCGCTCGTCCTGTTTCCTCGTTTTGAGCTGAAATATTAAAATTAAACAAAGTTAGATTATTTCATACAAAGTTAAGTGAAAACACATTAAACACCATAAGAAACGAAAAACATAAAAAAGGAAGAAAAACGAATAAAAGATACACTTCAAATACGTAAAAGCACATAACATAAGATGCAAAAACACACGAAAATCATACACAAATGTGTACAAATCGGGTGGCACATTGATTAAAGTCATAAGAGCTTATTATGCACCAATAGCCAAATGAACCTTGTTAAGTTTAATGATATTCATGTTGATGAGTATAATTGAGAAACACATTATGAGAATGGAGGTATACCTTTAATTTATATGGAAGAAACACATTTTAGAGAAATTTAGTGGGTCAACCTAGTAATTTTACTTTACTACTATTTTGATAAATCATAAGTTATGACCAACAATGAATTCTTAGATACTGACTCATTCAGGTTTTAACATGACTGGCATGGAAAATTTGGTCGTGATATGATGATCCATATTATAAGAAATTATCATGACTTCTTTTATTTTAAGTGAAACACGAATTGAGATAGAAATCCAATGCACAATATAGTATCGACCTAGTGTTGTTCAATTACAACTAGTACATTCTATAGTACCAGAAGCACTGCATATATTCATATCTCAAATCTACATCATTTTTTAAAAACTTGTTGCCTAGAAAAATTGTATGAATGAGACCTTCATATGCTAAAGATACAAAGTATAACATTCTATTCATATAATTGATAATAGGTGATACATGTGAACGTAACTATTCAAAATGCGGACCATTCAAGTATTTTTTATTGTTTGGTCAACGCACACGTATTACCCATAAAAATATTGCATTTTCAAAACTCCTAGTTGAGACCTCACCACCCTTATAAAGTATCCAAGAATTATAATGTTACAGAGCTTACATCAAAAGTATTCGATGTCTATACATGTCAATCAAGATCGATATAGAGCATCTTGTACTCTAACGTACATATGTAATAAGTTCTCAAAGAATAAACCATCAAAAAGGATATAGATGGTGACTAATACAATATTTATGCGCACTCATATTTTTGTCTCTGCATGGGGTTATGCAATATTGCACACAACTCTTACTTATTCATTTATGACCCTCTGCTAACCAAATATTTATGCATACCAGTTGGTAACTGGATATAAACTTGATAATTCATACTTACGCATACTTGGTTACGGAGTATATGTGCCAATTACGCCCCACGGTGCATTCATATGGGTTTCCAAAAATGATTACGTATTTACGTTGGATATGAATTTACAACCGTCAACAGATATTTGAAACCTTTGACAAGTGATCTCTCTATTGCTAAATCTGTAGGTTTTTACTTTAATGAGAAATCATTCCCGTTGTTAGGGGGAGATAAAAAAAATATTTCCTAAACGGAATGACATGAACAGTTTCACACTATCTCATCCTGTATAAAGTAAAGTAAAATGAATAATTGATCTTCAAATCATATGAAATTTGATTTAAAAAAATTACGAGATCATATATATAACAACTGCAAATGTGTCTGCAAGGTTAAAAGTCTCCATATGGATTGAAATAATCTAGGCGGATGTGATAAAACCGTCTAAGTGACTACTTGATTGGGAAAAGATAATCTATGACCTTGCTTACAATAAAGAGGATAAATTTTTAATTGGAAATTGTATCTATATATGTCGATTATATAAATATATTATGAACTCTTAATGAAATAAGAGAAACCACCGGCTATTGGAATTTTTCATTTGAAATAAATCATGGGAAAACTCGGTCATGTCAGGACTTTAAACTAAAATTCGAGTTTGTGAAATACTAAATTCTATAGCCTGCATATATCTAAAAGATGATCAGTTGATTAAACATTGATAAGTTCAATATGTTAATGCTCCAATATTGGCCAAAATGAGGATATAAGGAAATATCAACTTTGTTAAGGAAATGACAAAGAATTGGTGGTAACTGAATTTCTCTACCTATGCACAATATGCGCATTATAGTACCTTTACTAATATACTTGGCAAAATATTACTTTCTCAATGATTTGTTATCTTGATTTAACTCAAGAAAGAGCAATCCCACTGCAGTGGATCAAAACGTATTTCAATATCTAAAAGAAACTATTGACGTGGGATTAATTTTTCCATTCATAAATATAATTGGGACACAAATGGTCTTGTAACCTTTAAATAAAATGTTGTGTTTAGACATGCCCACCGGTTTGCCAAACCGGCCAAACTGCCATTTCAAACCGACGGTCAATAGTTGGTATAACCATTGACCATGGTTTGAACCGGAACTGCCATTAAGGCGGTCTGATTCTGATTTATACTTTTTACCAATCGAAAATCAGTGGTTCAAACTGTCGGTTTGAAAATTAAAAAAAGAAATTGTCGGTTCATCCGGTCAAATATATCCATTGGGGGCAGTCAAGATCTCGTTTGAAATCAACGGTCAAGATGAAGTAATCGTTGATCATCAACAATCTAGATGAACTTACCGTTGGATCAACTGCAAGTTTGAACCGAAATCGGACGGTTTGGTCCAAAACAGGCGGTTTTGTCGTCTTTTTTTAAAAATCTTTCATTCCTATAAATATCCATCTTTCCCAACTCATTTCTCTCACACCAAACTATCAACTCTTCTCTAATCTCTCTATTCTACATTGTCCTTCTTTGCAAATTTAGTGATTTACTAAGCTTCTTTAATTATCTAACCTTCCTAAACTTAAAGTTTTAAGTTTGGTGTTATAATTCCAAATATATTTCTTACTTTCTAGTTAATTCTAAATTTAGAATCCTACTTTAGCCTAACACTCTTTCTTAATTTTTTTTTATATAAATCTATATAAAAAAAAGGGCAAGTCGTGGAGGTTCTTCTCGTTCTCGTTCTCGTTCTCGTCGAGCCAATAAAGGAAGAGCATAACACTCGATGATGACGCAATATACATGTAGACTCCAATAAAAAAAAATCAACGTTTAAACTAAAACTATTTTATCAATTATATTCTTATCAACTTAAATCCTATGATCTCCGCAAGTGGCACCAAAAAACTTAACCGCACTTTACTTAGTGTGCCGAGTGATAAAAACTTGTTCCTTTATTATACTTCATCTAACCGCAAGTATACGATGTAGATGTAGTACGAAATGAGTAAGGTCGATTCCACAAGTACCGTGTATCGATTTAAAGTTGACAAGTAATATAATCCAAATAATCAGGGGCATAGCTAGGATGGCGAACTAGCCTAGCACTACAAAGAAATAGTGAAATATCGAGGGAAAAGTCGAGGGACATATTCCCCTTGGTATTTTTCGAGGGAAAAATCGAGGGATTAAGGTGGCGCTTGGAAACCATCTCATCTCATTTCGTTTCGTTTCGTTAAAAATTATGAAATTTTTTTTGGCCGGTGAAATAAATTGTTTGAGTGAAAATGTGATTGGACATGAAAATAATTTATTTGGAAAAGTTATTGGATATGAATATTTTTTTGAAGAAAAATTCCGTCCGACCCCTTCCCCTAATTATTCGAGTGCATTATTATATATAACTCATTATTGAATTTACCGACCCGACCCGACTGTCGGAACCACCAACACAGACGCACAACGCTGTCGGAACCACCACCACAGCCGCACAACAGTGGACAACCCCAAACGAAATCCGAACCATCTCTGCTGCCTACCAATCCAGTCCCGCGGCTCGACTTTTCGAAAAGCCCGAATTCCTAAAAAACCACAAAAACCACCACCACCACCACCACCTACTTCCCGGAAAAAATAAAAAAACGCCATCGTTTCAGCCATCGCCACCGCTGCCTGAACGGAATTTAATTCTTTAATTTTAAAAAAAAAAAACAGATCTAAAATAAAAATCTCCTCCAACACCGCCATGGCCCACCGCCTCAACCGCCGTGGCAACACCCTCAGCGTTTCCCACCTCCCACTCGCCCGCCGCTCGCCTGACGCCTCTTTCCCCACCGAAGCCTCCCGCCTCTGCGATTGGCTGCCCCTCCACGTGCTCCAACCGCGGCGTCGGCCTCGTCCCCGAGGTTTTCAACCAGTCCGAACTCGAAAAATTACCCGACGATATTGCCCATAGGCCATCTCAGATATTCGACCGCCGGCAATCGTGAAGGGACTGTGAAATGAAGAGGCAATTGGGAAGGGACGCTGAAAAAAAAATGAAATTGGGAAAGAGGTGTGCGCGGACCTTGTGGTTAGATTCGCAATTTAGAAGTTGAGGTAGAGGCTCGAGCTGCGAGGGGGAGTCCGTGGAGTAGTTGGATTGAAGAGTGTCCACTGTAGAGAGAGATAGAGAGAGGATGGGGTTAAAGGAAATTGAGAGAGAGGCGACCGAAAATTTCTTAAAGGAAATTTTCCATAAACAAAATGACTTCTATAGCCATTCATTTGTTCAGCCCTTTTTTTTTTTTTGCTAGTTGGACCAAAAACTTTTTTCACCCGTTTCCAAGCACCTCCTAAATTTCCCTCAGTTTTTTCCAAGCGAAATATTCCCTTTCAGTAAATCGCTCGAAAATACGACACCAATTTACCGCCATAATTACCGAAGGCTTACCGAGTGTATAATTACCGAAGGAATATACCCTTCAGAAAAATCGAGGGGAAAAA
The DNA here is from genome assembly GCA_014905375.1 of Phtheirospermum japonicum. Taxonomy (NCBI): domain Eukaryota; kingdom Viridiplantae; phylum Streptophyta; class Magnoliopsida; order Lamiales; family Orobanchaceae; genus Phtheirospermum; species Phtheirospermum japonicum. The sequence continues at coordinate 816,561 of BMAC01000478.1, forward strand.
AATTCCTCTGAAAAACCGAGGGCTAAACCGTCCCCTCGGTTTTTTGAGTTTTTTCGATCTTTTATTATTTAAAAAATCGAGGAGATGAAAATCCCCTCGGTTTAAAACCGAGGGCAATTTTGCCCCTCAGAATTTTCCGAGGGGATTTTTAAAAACCGAGGAAAATTTTGCCCCTCGGGATTTTCCGAGGGGATTTTCATCCCCTCGATTTTTTATTTTTGTATTTAAAAAAACTGAGGGGATGAAAATCCCCTAGAAAAAAAATCGAGGGCAATTTTGTCCCTCGGAATTTTCCGAGGGGATTTTCATCCCCTCGAGTTTTTTAATTTTTTTATTAAAAAAAATCGAGGGGATGAAAATCCTCCTTGGAAAAAATCGAGCGCAATTTTGCCTCGAAATTCTACGAGGGGATGAAAATCCTCACGAAAAAAACTGAGGGTAAATCCCTCGTGGGCAGACCCGCTGCTCACTGCAAACAAAGAAAGAAAGAAAAGTCGTCGTCGCTTCAATCCAGGTCCACCGAGCTTCACAGCCGTCGCCGCCGCAGCAACCGAGGAGGCGCCTTCGCCGCCGGCCTTCACAAGGTAACTTTTAATTTATGTTTTTCAATTCTATTTTGTTAATTATATTGTTGATTTTATGGATTAAAGTTATGTCCTGTGACTTTTGGCAGCCTAATGTATGTAGTTTGATGTTGGCCAATATCACGTACCTTTTCTGGAAAGTGGCCAACATAATGTACCAAAAATGAAAATTTCCCCTACTTTCAACATGTATGTGTTTATGCTTTGATATTGTTGATTAATCTAATTCCTGCTTCATAAATGATGCTTTTCTATCTATATCTTTAAGAATACATATTCAGCTGAGAATTACCGCTAAAATTATGCCCCACTTCCCGCTAAAATTACCCTTTTTTTTTTTTTTTCAGAATTTCCATCCTTTTACTTCTTAGAATGGAACGGGCAGATCAGCCATCGACCGGAGGGGAATTTTCCGGCGACGCTTCTGCGTCAGCGTCGATTATGAAGAGTCGCCGCCGCTGCCATTCCCAGAGAGGTTACCAGAGTTCTCCCGCAACTATTCCCGCGGAGAGCGTTTCGCAGGGATGAATAACGAAGGTTACTTAATGAATAACGAGGGGTCCTCGGCGATCAGAGACGACCCCAAGTCTTGCTTTGTTGCTTCGACCACAAGTTTTTGTGCATTTTTCATCGTGGTTTGTTTAATAATTTTCGTTCATGAGGGTTTTGGATTTGAAATGAATTACGTAATTTAAATTAATGGGAGTCGCTTAATTTATATTACGTGTGATTGTAATTTAACCCCTTTCGTAGAGGGTTATGTTTGGTACTCATCTTGATGATATATATACCTTTATTTATTTATTTTATAATAAAGTTGGTGAGCAATGCCCTTTTTCCGACAAATGGCATCTGTTTATTTGTTAGTTTATTTATTAGACAAGGGTTTATTAAATAAATTTTGTATTTTTTATTCAAAATTGAAAAATTATTACAGAAAAAAATTTTAAAAAACTAGGTCGGGACGCCACTCTGAGTGGCGTCTCGCTTTTGGGAAAATTTCGGGACGTCACTTAGAGTGGCGTCTCGGACTAAATTTAAAAAAAATAAAAAAATTCGAGGGCAGAATTAAAAAATATATATATGGAGAGCGGGACGCCCGGGGCAAATTAAAAAAAAAATTCGACCTTTAAATGAAACCCTAATCCCCTCACCCCCACTTTCTCCTCTCCTCTTCCTCTCTACCAGTTTTCTCCATCTCCAGTTTTCTACAATTAAACTATTAAGTATTTAACTTTCTCCCTTTTCTGGAGAGATGGAAAAAGTCCACAAAGAAGAATGGGGTACGAGGGCGAAGCATATTTAAATAAAAAAATCGTATTACTCTCATCTAAACCTTATATTCTTATTTATGAATTGGTTTATAAATAATGTCCTACTACTATTTTAAGTGAGAATTGACTTCATCAATAAACTCCCTAGAGTTCTTCATGAGATATTCCAGTAAGATATACTTTAGATAGAGAAGATTTCTAAGAAATATGTGGAAGCTTCACCCTGAACTTCTGATGAACCCCGCCCTTCGCATCCTGCTGCGTATCCGCCTTCGGAACCGCCCTCACAACCTTCAACCCAGAATTCGACGCAGGATTCACCACTCCGACTGGCGTCCCGCTCTCCAACTTTTTTTTTTCAATTTTGCCCCGAGACGCCAGTCGGAGTGGCGTCCCGCTCTCCATATTTTTTTTTTTTTTTATTCTGCCCCGAAATTTTTTTTTTTTTAAATTTAGTCTGAGACGCCACTCTAAGTGGCGTCCCGAAATTCTCCCAAAAGCGAGACGCCACTCAGAGTGGCGTCCCGACCTAGTTTTTTTATTTTTTTTTTTCTGTAATAATTTTTCAATTTTTAATAAAAAATACAATATTTATTTAATAAACCCAAATTATTTTCTATTCTATTTTCTGCTTTTACGTCATATATATCTAATATATATATTGTTTTGGGCTTTGACTGTTTTTGATTGGGTGGGTTTTAATTCTATGGGATTGGGTTTTTGGAACATTTGTTATTATTTGTTTTGGTTTGGGCTAGCTTAATTTTTATTATGGGCTTAGACTGATTTGATTGGGTGGGGGTTTTAATTCTTTTGGGATTGGGCTTGGGACATTTGTTATTATTTGTTTTGGTTTGGGCTAGCTGATTTTTTATTATGATATTTTTTATTAATTATTTTGGATTTGGAAAATTAGGATATTCTTTAATTATTTGTAAAAAGAAAAAAGTGTAAATACCATTTAATATATTTTTCTATCTCACAAAACTCACCTATTGACTATTAAGTGGATATCTCTTTTTAATTAAATATAAACATCAACGGGGCATTGTTTGCAATTTTGAAAGTTAACGGGGAGTAGTTTTTGTAGTTAAACATGTTATTAATTTGTCAACTTTGCTCTAAAATCTATCTATTATCTATATACATTTTGAATGTGTTGGCCCAAGTTACCTAGATATTTCTTTTCTTTCATATTTTCCATTCTTTTTTTGTTTAGGTTATCTCTAAATTTTTTGGTTTTTTCATCTCATAAATTTAATTTATTTATTTTTTCATTTTGTTTCAATAAATTTAATCTATTTTTCTCATTTTGTTTAAATAAATTTAATCTAAGAAATTATTATTGTACGGATCTGTTCAATTAGTGTAAATTCCTTTTCATTTGATATTATCTATCCAATAGGTCTGGTCTATCCCCCTTCCCCCTTCCGACACCAAAGGATAATTGAGTTCATGTTGTGTGGCCATCAATTTTGTGCGGCAATCTTATTTATCAAGCATATATTAATTTATACTTTTTAGATTTTAAAAATAATTATTTATTTTGTTTTGAAAAGTATAATTTTTCCATTAAAATTTTGAATATTTGCTGCACATAAAAGTTACCATACCACAACAATTTTAATTTTTGTGTTATCTATATATGTGGTACTAATTTATGATAGAAATTATTAGTATACATGGATTTTTTTTAACTAATATCTAATATAAATATTAAATATATTAATCTAAAAAAATATTAAAAATATTCTCTCGCAGCGTAGCGCGAGGGTTATTTCTAATATGTTATATATCTTAAGATGTTTGGCCATAAAGTGCCATCGGATTACTAGTGACGTTGTACATTTTAATGATGAGACTTGGTGGATACTTTGGGGAATTCAAGTTTCAAACGAAGCGGGTTAGTATCTGATTCACAAAGATTCTAGAATTGGAGCTTAATATTTTTGTCTGTGTCATATGTTTACTATTATTGGTATTGAGTTAGGCAAAAGATATCGATGTCGTCTTTAGAACAAGGACAAATGATGTAATGCTATGCTATGCCTCGACTTCTCAGGAGACGAATGTTGATATTTTGAATTATATAGTTTGAATTATTTTGGCTTTTATTTATTTAATTTTTTTCTTAACTTATGATATTTTGAATTTATTAGATATATTTTTCTTTCTATAGGGATATCCTAAATAATATTTGAAATATATAATTAAATAAAATTATATTTTATTGAAATTGATAATATCTCCGGTTAAACTAGTCCCACATACTAGTGGCTTGCGGTTTGATCTCTAGTACAATTTTAAAAACATCTGAGTGGTATATTATATCATGTACCAGTAATGTCTATATTATAACTTTACATGGATTTCTGGTTCAAAAGTAACGTCTTATTGTATACATATTTGATGTACTCAATAGATGTACATATTGGTGTTCATTTATTTCATATATATAATAATGGGAAAATTCTCATATAAACCATTAGTGAAATGTTTTTTTCCAAATAGGTTATTGAAATCTCAACTTCCCATTTAATCCAAGAATTATATAAGAGTACTAAATTACCCTTTATAACTATTTTATTTTGTTCTTCGGAAATTCAGAACTACCCGTGTAAAATTCAGAACTACTCATGTACATTCATAAATACTCGTGTAAATTCATAACTACTCGTGTAAATTCAAAACTACTCGTGTAAATTTCAGAACTACTCATGTAAATTCAGAACTACTCGTGTAAATTCAAAACTACTCGTGTAAATTTCAGAACTACTCATGTAAATTCAGAACTACTCGTGTAAATTCAAAACTACTCATGTAAATTGACGAATTACTCATGTAAATTCAGAACTACTCGTGTAAATTTCAAAACTATTCTTTAAAAATTCAGAAATACTCGTGTAAATTCAGAACTACTCATGTAAATTCAGAACTACTCGTGTAAATTCAAAACTACTCATGTAAATTGACGAACTACTCATGTAAAATTGGACTACTCATGTAAATTGACGAACTACTCATATAAATTCAGAACTACTCGTATAAATTCAGAACTACTCGTGTAAATTTCAGAACTATTCTTTAAAAATTCAGAACTACTCGTGTAAATTTTGAAAAATTGCACACTACTTCGCATAGTTMTTGAAAAATTACATACTACTTCGCATAGTTTTTTGATAAATTAGGTACTACTTTATATAAATTGCGTATTACTTCACAAATTTTTTGAAAATTACAAACTACCTTGCATAAATTGCTTTGAGAACTTGAACATCTCTAACTAATTTAATAAAGTTCACCATAAGAAGCAAAAACACATTGTTGCTCTTCAAACAACCAACTTGTTATTAATTTCCTGATAGTCAATAAATTAATTTCTCTAAAGCGAGCTCTTTCATCCACTAATTTCTTTACAGACTCCTAATCACTAATCTGCAATTAGAAAAAAAAAACAAAAAAACTTTGAAAGTGTAAAATAATTAAACTGTCTTCAATTCTGTTATTATATTTACATTACAAAGAATTTAAAATGCGGACATCGAGGGATTAGAATAGTGGTTCAGAGAAAGTCTTAAAGTAACGATGATAACCGGAGGAAATTGAATTAGAACTATTAAAATAATAGTAATTCAAGTGATATCATTGCCATGTGAACACTGTAATCTAACTGAAGAATCCTGCCATATCCCTTATTAGCAAAGAAAGCCACAAAATTCATAATTTTCACACCAAAAATTAACAAAAAGAAAAAAGAAAAAAAAAACATTTAAGTAACCATTTTAAGTTCCATATACAAAAATCTAACTAAAACTTCGTATAAACATACATGGATAAATATACCCCCAATCTAGATATATTAAAGAAGATCCCAGCGATGATAGTTCAGAATTAAACCAATCACTAACTTTCACGCTGATTGAAAAAGACCCTAATTATTGTTGTACTATAAATAGGCCGCCTTGTCATCGCCGTCCGCCGCCTCAGATCTTTGCTAGTCGTCGATCGGTTGAAGGAGAGGGTGTTGGCCGATCCCCAACTTTTGGAGATAGAGCGTCGCCTGAACGCCGCCGCCAACTTCCGATGCCATCGCCGCGCGTCTCTGCCGGAAAAAGGGTGCTGGCCAATTCTGATTACGGAAGGAACAGAATGAAGAAAGGGACGGGAAATTGAATTAGGGTTGGAAAATATAATTATAATTTAATGTTTTTGAGTGGTGGGGTATTTTTGACATTTTATATTATAGTTTTGATTTAATGGGAAGAATTTGACTTAAATGGGAAGAAATAATGTTAAAGGATCATTTGGGAATTGAGTATGATTTAAGTATATTATATGGGAATTTTCCCTATAATATAAGTATCAATGTTTATTTATCTTTCACGCAACAGGTCATGCCCATTTCGCAATTTTTATATTTTTATAAACTTTATTATTAAATATTTTTGTCGAACAAATGTAATAATTATAAATTTTTAAATATTTTTATTAAAAAAAGTTTATTTATTTGTCTATTCATTAATGATTCTTTTTAAATTATTGGGGTATTTTAATAAATAAACAGGGAATTAAAATTATTCCTTTTTTGGGGCAATTGCCAAATACTACATAGGAAAAAATATTTTTGTCAAATACTATGACTAATTATACAAAATGTCCAATAGTCCAATCACAGAATATACAATTACAAGGTTACCCCTAATAATAATAATAATATAATAATAATAATAATATCAATAAACAATACACCACCACCTCCCGCCAGCCACCCCCACCGCTGCTGCTGTCCGGCCGTCGCCTGCCGCCGGAAAATTTTCCGGCGAGATTTTTTTTTTTTTTTGGCCCAACAAATATAAAGTTAAAAATCTCACTATAAAGTAAGAAATTTTCTTACTTTTTCATACATAAAATATGAGATTTTCACTATAAAGTAAGATTTTTTTTTTTTTTTTTGAACATAAATTAAAAATATCTTTATTTTAGAAAATAAAGTAAGAAATTTCACTATAAAATAAGAACTTTTCCTACTTTTTCGAATATAAAATAACAAACTTTCTTACTTTAAAGGATATAAAGTAAGAAATTTTATTAATTTTTTGAACATAAAGTATGAAATTTCACTATAAAATAATAAATATATAATTTGTATTAAATAAGAAAAATACATAATAATAATTTGCTATTAAGCAAGAATTTTTTTTCTCTATTTTTTTTGGCAAAACAAAAGTGTGGTAATAAGTAAAAAAAAAAGTAATAAGTAAAAAATACATAACAACATTTGCACATCAAAGCAAGAAACTTTTGCAATCAAATAAAATACTTTTTTGTCATCAAGTATGAATTTTGGACTTATAAAAATCTGTTACATCATATAGTAAGAAATTCGGACATATAATAAGAATTATTTTTTGGACATTAAGTAAAAAATATTTGGACATATAGTAAGAAATGTTTGCACATGTAGTAAGAAATACATACATAGAGTAAAAAATCCAGACATATAGTAAGAAAAATATTTGGGTTGAAAAAAAGACTGACTACACTGACTCCATGGACATGTAGTAAGAAATTCGGAAGAAGACAAACAGTAACGAAAAAAAATTCCGTCGGCCGAAAAAATTTTCGGTCGACCGGCGGCTAACTTTATATTTGCTAAGCAAAAAAAAAAAAAAAATTCGTCAGAAATTTTTCGACGGCAGGTGGGTAGCAGGGTGGCGGCAGCATGTGGCCCCATTTTATTATTATTATTATTATTAGTTATTTTAATAGTAAGGGTATTGTGGTATATTCATATCACAATTTTGGACTATTTTGCAAAAAGTAGGTACTACTTGACTTAAAATTGGATGGAGGACTAATTGACAAATGGACCTCCACCTGGGGGTTACTATTTGACAATTTCCCCATTTTTTTTAAATATTTTTTAAAAGGAAAAAAACCGAGGGGAAATCCCCTCGGAAAAAATCGAGGGCACGAATCCCCTCGAAAAAATCCCTCATTTTTAAAAATATTATTTTTTAATATTTTTCAAAAAATCGAGGGGAATACCGAGGGGAAATGTCCTTCGGTTTTTCCGAGGGGACGGTTCCCTCGGTTTTTCTAGGGGAATTTTCCCTCGATTTTTCTGAGGGTATTTTTCCCCTCGATTTTTTCGAGGGCATATATTACAGGGCACGGGAGGGATTTACCGAGGGGAGGAACCTTCGATAGTCCCCTCGGTAAAATTTTCCGATGAAAATTTGCCCTCGAAAAATTTTACCGAATGAATTTTTCCCTCGGTAAAACACTGTGTTTTTTTGTAGTGTAGCCGAATTGGAAGTTATTTTTTTTTTGTAACAAAAATACATATAATTTTTTTTCCTTTAAAAATTAGTACTCCAAAAAAAAAATGGACTGTGCCCTGGACTAAAGGGACACCCCATAGATCCGCCCTGTAAATAATTTAATTGTATCTAAACGATTCAAAATATGATTTGTTGTTTTTGTCGTATGAATGATGGACATAAATTAAATAAATATATGAAATAATAATTATTCAAAAACAAAACATAATTTGCGGGATTGAGAAAATATCAAGTACTAGACGATATTGCGGGGTTTTGAGATTGCAATTAATTCTTAATGTTATTTCTTTTTTATCAATAAAGTATTGTTTGTGATTCAATTCACTATAAGCAAATCATAAATATAGTTTTAACTCTTCACTCAGAGTGATTAGACCGTAGATTCTAAGTATGAAATAATGTCTCCATTTGAAATCATACTTAAAACTAACTTTTTTAAAAGTTTTATATGAATTCACTACTAAATCTCAAACCCTCGGCCTTGCTTATCTTATAGTGTTTTGTGTTTTAAAGTCTATTGATGAACCTAATCTCTCGAATTCTGAATAATCAGGTTATTAGTTATAAAAGGTTGTCGATCGATTACAACTATATAAGTATAAATGGTTGTCAATCACTTATGCAACAATGAACTCAAAATACAAATATAGTGAAGGGATCATACTCAATTGAAATAAAGATTAAAATATTATTCATGCATTGTATCTATAAACCTCATAACAATGAAGAATTTAGATAAACATGTTCATGAAATAAGTTAGGCAATTCATCGAACACATAACATTCATAAGTAAAAAACTAAGGAAAGATAAAATCGTATGGAATTTGTGTATCCTTCGATTTTCGTACTTCTGATATTTTTTCTCCGAATCCCTCTAAAAACACTTAATCTCCCAATTTTGAAACTATTTTATGGAAGTGTACTATTCTCTACTGATGGATGGTGTAAGGGATTCAGATGTATGTGGACTGGTTTGAGACCTCATTTTTATATTCAACCATGCAATTCCAGACTTTCAATTCAAGTTTTGTAACGTTTGTAACGTTCTTGTCTCGTTTGCGACCCGTGTCGCGACCCGCGAACGGGTCGCAAACGATCGCCGTGAAAAGTGCACCTTGTAACGACCCGAGTCGCGACTGGTTGTCCACGAAAATAGTTCCAGTATTGACCTGAGTCGCTACCGCAAAGAGGGTCGCGACTCGGTGTCTGGGCCCCGTTGACTCGTTTGAACTTGTGGGTCTTGCTTCCGTTTTGGCCAATGAATTATTTTTCTTCTTTAGACTGAAATCAAATCTCCATACTTATCACGCTTATGCTCTCTTAAGGCCCAATTAATTTAAAAAGTATATAAAAAAATAGTACAAAAATAATAAACACGTAATAATGGTCCTAAATAATAGAAAATTAAGCTACATGACATTATAATGAAGAACAATAGTTGTAATCTAATCAAATAAATCTCAATATGTGCATAAAAATCGTATTTATCACGCACAAGCGACTTACTATATATATATTATATATATATATATATTATATAATATAATATATTATGTATGTATGTATTGTATGTATGTATGTATGTATGTATGTATGTATGTATGTATGTATAACTTGTCAAAAAATATTATAATAGTTTTACCATATACCCACTCCGTCCTTATTTATTTGTCGTAATTGGACAATTTATGGATATTAATAAAGATAATTGGTGTTATAAATATAGATATTAGAAAAACTAAAAGTGTAAAATAATTAAGGAGGGAGTGAAAAAACAACATCAATTATATCTTAAAATATAAATGTGACAAATAAAATAAGATAATTTTTTTCTAAAATATTACATATAAAACGGTACGGAAGAATATATTATTGTGAGATGATTTCTTTCAAGTTGTATAACTTGCAAGTTTAGTTCTTTAAATCAAGTGACCCGTGGCCAATTTAGGTCATTGGTGGACTATGCTCTATCAACATAGTAATTTAGCATCAAAGAGCAATTATCTA
>BMAC01000478.1:826795-843462 GCA_014905375.1 Phtheirospermum japonicum
TATATATATATATATATATATATATATATATATGTATGTATGTATGTATGTATGTATGTATGTATGTATGTATGTATGTATGTATGTATGTATAACTTGTCAAAAAAATATTATAATAGTTTTACCATATACCCACTCCGTCTTATTTTATTTGTCGTAATTGACAATTTATGGATATTAATAAAGATAATTGGTGTTATAAATATAGATATTAGAAAAACTAAAAGTGTAAAATAATATAAGGAGGGAGTGAAAAAACAACATCAATTATATCTTAAAATATAAATGTGACAAATAAAATAAGATAATTTTTTTCTAAAATATTACATATAAAACGGTACGGAAGAATATATTATTGTGAGATGATTTCTTTCAAGTTGTATAACTTGCAAGTTTAGTTCTTTAATCAAGTGACCGTGGCAATTTAGGTCATTGGTGACTATGCTCTATCAACATAGTAATTTAGCATCAAAGAGCAATTATCTAATAATTTGAATATCACCCCTCCTATGTGTTTGTTTCGTATGCTTCGTTTGACAAATAAAAGATTTTGGTACTTCGTTTGCTTATGTGTCATACGAGCCTAATATTTACATATTTTATTTTTTTATTGTATCTTACCTAATTTAATTTTTTTATTATATTTTTCCTTATTCAATACTTTCCTTTGATTATCCTAATATAAAAGTAGAAATAAATCATATATAATAAATAGATAAGATTTAAATTAGTTATTTTAATAGTAAGGGTATTGTGGTATATTCATATCACAATTTTGGACTATTTTGCAAAAAGTAGGTACTACTTGACTTAAAATTGGATGGAGGACTAATTGACAAATGGACCTCCACCTGGGGTACTATTTGACAATTTCCCATTTTTTTTAAATATTTTTTTAAAAGGAAAAAACCGAGGGGAAATCCCCTCGGAAAAATCGAGGGCACGAATCCCTCGAAAAAATCCCTCATTTTTAAAAATATTATTTTTTAATATTTTTCAAAAAATCGAGGGGAATACCGAGGGGAAATGTCCTTCGGTTTTTCCGAGGGGACGGTTCCCTCGGTTTTTCTAGGGGAATTTTCCCTCGATTTTTCTGAGGGTATTTTTCCCCTCGATTTTTTCGAGGGCATATATTACAGGGCACGGGAGGGATTTACCGAGGGGAGGAACCTTCGATAGTCCCCTCGGTAAAATTTTCCGATGAAAATTTGCCCTCGAAAAATTTTACCGAATGAATTTTTCCCTCGGTAAAACACTGTGTTTTTTGTAGTGTAGCCGAATTGGAAGTTATTTTTTTTTGTAACAAAATACATATAATTTTTTTTCCTTTAAAAATTAGTACTCCAAAAAAAAAATGGACTGTGCCCTGGACTAAAGGGACACCCCATAGATCCGCCCTGTAAATAATTTAATTGTATCTAAACGATTCAAAATATGATTTGTTGTTTTTGTCGTATGAATGATGGACATAAATTAAATAAATATATGAAATAATAATTATTCAAAAACAAAACATAATTTGCGGGATTGAGAAAATATCAAGTACTAGACGATATTGCGGGGTTTGAGATTGCAATTAATTCTTAATGTTATTTCTTTTTTATCAATAAAGTATTGTTTGTGATTCAATTCACTATAAGCAAATCATAAATATAGTTTAACTCTTCACTCAGAGTGATTAGACCGTAGATTCTAAGTATGAAATAATGTCTCCATTTGAAATCATACTTAAAACTAACTTTTTTAAAAGTTTTATATGAATTCACTACTAAATCTCAAACCCCTCGGCCTTGCTTATCTTATAGTGTTTTGTGTTTTAAAGTCTATTGATGAACCTAATCTCTCGAATTCTGAATAATCAGGTTATTAGTTATAAAAGGTTGTCGATCGATTACAACTATATAAGTATAAATGGTTGTCAATCACTTATGCAACAATGAACTCAAAATACAAATATAGTGAAGGGATCATACTCAATTGAAATAAAGATTAAAATATTATTCATGCATTGTATCTATAAACCTCATAACAATGAAGAATTTAGATAAACATGTTCATGAAATAAGTTAGGCAATTCATCGAACACATAACATTCATAAGTAAAAACTAAGGAAAGATAAATCGTATGGAATTTGTGTATCCTTCGATTTTCGTACTTCTGATATTTTTTCTCCGAATCCCTCTAAAAACACTTAATCTCCCAATTTTGAAACTATTTTATGGAAGTGTACTATTCTCTACTGATGGATGGTGTAAGGGATTCAGATGTATGTGGACTGGTTTGAGACCTCATTTTTATATTCAACCATGCAATTCCAGACTTCAATTCAAGTTTTGTAACGTTTGTAACGTTCTTGTCTCGTTTGCGACCCGTGTCGCGACCGCGAACGGGTCGCAAACGATCGCCGTGAAAAGTGCACCTTGTAACGACCCGAGTCGCGACTGGTTGTCACGAAAATAGTTTCCAGTATTGACCTGAGTCGCTACCGCAAAGAGGGTCGCGACTCGGTGTCTGGGCCCCGTTGACTCGTTTGAACTTGTGGTCTTGCTTCCGTTTTGGCCCAATGAATTATTTTTCTTCTTTAGACTGAAATCAAATCTCCATACTTATCACGCTTATGCTCTCTTAAGCCCAATTAATTTAAAAAGTATATAAAAAAATAGTACAAAAATAATAAACACGTAATAATGGTCTAAATAATAGAAAATTAAGCTACATGACATTATAATGAAGAACAATAGTTGTAATCTAATCAAATAAATCTCAATATGTGCATAAAAATCGTATTTATCACGCACAAGCATATATATATATATATATATATATATATATATATATATATATATATATGTATGTATGTATGTATGTATGTATAACTTGTCAAAAAAATATTATAATAGTTTTACCATATACCCACTCCGTCTTATTTTATTTGTCGTAATTGACAATTTATGGATATTAATAAAGATAATTGGTGTTATAAATATAGATATTAGAAAAACTAAAAGTGTAAAATAATATAAGGAGGGAGTGAAAAAACAACATCAATTATATCTTAAAATATAAATGTGACAAATAAAATAAGATAATTTTTTTCTAAAATATTACATATAAAACGGTACGGAAGAATATATTATTGTGAGATGATTTCTTTCAAGTTGTATAACTTGCAAGTTTAGTTCTTTAATCAAGTGACCGTGGCAATTTAGGTCATTGGTGACTATGCTCTATCAACATAGTAATTTAGCATCAAAGAGCAATTATCTAATAATTTGAATATCACCCCTCCTATGTGTTTGTTTCGTATGCTTCGTTTGACAAATAAAAGATTTTGGTACTTCGTTTGCTTATGTGTCATACGAGCCTAATATTTACATATTTTATTTTTTTATTGTATCTTACCTAATTTAATTTTTTTATTATATTTTTCCTTATTCAATACTTTCCTTTGATTATCCTAATATAAAAGTAGAAATAAATCATATATAATAAATAGATAAGATTTAAATTAGTTATTTTAATTAAAAGAAAAATTACATATGAAATAATTTTAATTAAAAAAACTTTATTATGAAAATAATTAAATAAGTTTTATTGATAATATAATTTAAAATAATTTTATTTTTGGAGTTTCAAATATTCATATAGGTAAAATATGAGTTATTTACAATAATCTAAGTATGTAACTAAATATTAGTAGTTTAATCAATCTAAATATAAAAATATTAAATTATATACTAATAATTAATAAATATTTATTAGACACCAATACAATGTGACACGGGTTGAGAGTATGATATCTTTTGAATATCTCAAAGTATGTAACTAATAATTAATAACGAATTTATCCTAAATATTAATATATAAAATATTTTAATAATAATTATTATTAATAAAATAGATATTAGACACGGGTTTAGAATGTGACGACTTTTGAATTTCTGCAAGTATGTAACTAAGATTTAATGAATTTAATTTAAATATTAAATACAAAAATATTTAATATTTATAATAATTAATAAATATATTAGACATGTACTACGGGTTGGGAATAGTTATTTTAATTTTTTTATTTTAGATTAAAAATTCAGTAATTATCACAAATATTTTTTATATTTATCTTTTGATGCGTTTCGTGTAATAAACGAGTGTTAAACAAGTATATATTAATTCATAATCCTCATAATTTATGTGTTTTCTTCGTATGTATCGCTTGGATAATAAAAAATCTTGGTGTTTTGTTTGCTTATGTGTCACTCGAGCCTAATATATACCTAATTTTATATTTTTCTTTTACTATATTTTTCCTAATTTAATATTTTATTTTATTATATTTAGCCTAATTTAATAGTTTTCTTTTATTATATTTTATTTAATTCAATAATTTTCTTTTATACTCCTAATATAAATAAGTCATATATAATTAGTAGACAAAAAAAATCTAGATTGATTATTTTAATTAAAAGACAAATTATATATGAAATAATTTTAATTAAAAAAAGACTTATATATGAAAATTAATAAATTGAATTTATAATAAAAGTTGAATAACTTAATTTTGGAATTTTAAATATTTTGTATAGGTAAATTATGATATATTTGCAATAATTGGAGTATGTAACAATATTAGTAATGGACTCAATCTAAATATAAAAAAATAAAATTATATAATAATTAATTAATATTTATTAGACAATGACACAATGCGAGGAGGTTCGAAAGTATGACACATTTTGAATTTTTCAGAATATATAACTATAATTACTAACAATTAATTTAAATATAAAAATATAAAATGAGTTAATAATAATTAATTAATATAGATTAGAGACGAGTTGAAAATGTGACATGTTTTAAATTTTTATAAATATGCAAATATAATTATTGATGAATTTAATTTGAACATTAACATATAATATTAATCAATAATTATAATAATTAATAAATTGAACAGAGCACGAGTTGAAATACACATCCTTTTAATTTTTTATTTTAAATTTAAAATTTTATAATTTTTACAAATATCTTTTATATTTAATTTTTTATAAATTCCGTGTAATAAACGGGTTTTAAACCATGAAATAACTATTTAAAAACCGAAATTGCACCAACTTGAATCTTATAAAGATCGAAATTGCACGGGAATAAGTTTTAAGGAGATAATATCCAAAAACTCGATTTACGAGAACAGAATTGTTACCTAGCATACTTAAAAACCAAACTTGCCAACTCCTTATAATTACAGACTAATTATGCAATTAAGTTTTTTGTTTCTTATGTATTTGAAATAAAGTCGAGCACAATACAGTAGACTGGGGAAAAAATTAATTACACGCATAAAACGACTACATTTTTTGACCTACTACCGCTTTCAAGCAAAATTTGAATTTCAACTGAAAATAACACATCCCGCTCATTTTGAAATTATTTTCAGTTTCAGGGACTCATTTTTCATTCTACAGACCATGTTGTATAAATTATCGCCATATCTCCATCTCAGGATTACATGAGTTGTTTGCTTTCCATTCCAACAACCGTTGAAAGACTGTGTGGGTGTTTGAACAATGCCCCAAGCAAGAGATCGATTATTGAGGCAAGACGACGTTGTAGCAGCTTACCATCGAAGACGAGTTTCGAGATCCCGTGGCAGAGATGTATGGAGGGGTAGTTCGGTAATTTTTGTTCTGGAAGATGAAAACGAAGCGAGCCAGGTCGCCGGAACTCCATTCCGGTGGAGAGGGGCGGCGATGGTGGGTACACCTGGACGAATAGGATTGGCTTCAGATAGTACTGTTAGGTCCCCGAGAGTTGGGCGGCGCAATTCGCCGATCGTAGGGCGTGAGAATTTGTCGCCGGCGGCTGGAAGTGGCCGTGGAAGGGGGCGGGGAAGCGATTTGCCCAATTGGTATCCCAGGAGGCCTCTCCATGACATTACTGCTGTAGCGAGGGTAATTTTTTAAAACTTTTTTCATGTTTGCAAATTAATTCATTGCGCGTGTTTTGGTATTTGTGTCTTGGATTGTTTTTGCTATATTTAGCTTAGAATCTCGATTGACTTGCTTGGATATCATGATTCATGAACATGGCTTCAAATGATGGTTTTCGCTTATGGACATACTCTGTGTTTTTTCCCCTTGATTCAGCTACGTGATTATGCATTTAGCACAAATAATTTCTCATACTTAACCCATTGAATTATGTTTTTCGATTCAAGTTTTCTGGGAAATATTACTCTCTCCGTCCCATTATATCTGTTGCAAGTAAAGTAATTTTTAATTCTTATTGAGAAAGTAAAAAGTAACAATGATTATCTCATGAAAATGTAAATGCGACAGATAGAACGGGACGGAGGGAGTAACTAGTAATGTTTATTTTTGCCTAATAGTTTTGAATCTTTGTGTAGCATGATTTTTTGACAGTTTTAGATGCACAGTAACATATTACATTATATTTAAGGAGTCTATGATTACTCTTGTGATTTCGATTTTCTGTTCTATAATACATGCTCAGTGCCTTGGTTATCTGAAATTTAGAAAACTGGCCAAGAATCTGTAGTTATGAATTTCACTATCTTACTGGGGTTCAATTGAGGAGGTTTCATGATATTTCAAGGGCTCTTCTAAATGCTCTGGGAGTGTTTGCAAAGTAGTCTAGAGTAAATAAATTTCTACTATAGCAGAAGTGGAAAGTAATTAAAAATCAAAGTAGGCAGTGTTTTGATAAACCAAGCCAAGCTTACTACATAATCAATGAGTTAACATAATTGAGAAATCTAGAGCACCCATTAACCTCCTTGTACTCTAGGCGATCAAAAGAAGCACAGAGCGTCGAAGAGTTAGTGGAAGCCGGCAAATCGAGGGCCCTATTCTCCAGGGCCCGATAATAGATGCTCAGCCCGAGCACGATATTTCTCTAATTTCCCCGTCTCCTACGATTCCAAGCAGGCGTTGTTGCCCGCCAACTATAATTGGTAAAGTGCCCAAGATATTGCGTGATATTACGCATCGAAACGATGGAGATTCGGGTTTTTTGACTCCGCAAAAGAAGCTTCTAAACAACATAGACATGGTTGAGAAAGTGGTTATGGAGGAGCTTCGGAAGCTGGAGAGGACCCCTTCAGCTAAAAGAGAAGAGAGGCGAACAAGGGTTCGGACATTGATGTCAATGCGCTGATAATCTTGACAGAATTTCTATTCTTCATTTGGTGTTTTAGTACATCGGGTGGATGTTGCTGTGTGTATAGAATGATGTCACTATTGTTTTTGTGACATTCATGTGATATATTGAAATATACCAAATCTGGGTTGTTTGGCCGATGCTTTTGTAATTTCAATTATATATCATCTCTTGATGATAAAACATGTATGTGTCCATAATATGATTTCTCCTTTAAATCTATTAAAGTTGTGTTTGAATAAATATGAATTTATGCCTTATGTTTGTCTCAAGCGACCTACCTTTAATTGTTTTACCACGGGACTGCAAGTTGGATGTTTCTAATTGAAGTCACTCGTTGTACCCGACTATTTGTAGTCATACCTTCTACACCACTAGATTCTGTTATTATTCAATTTCATCCATCCATTTTGAGTACATCGTGGTACAAAGGGTTGTTTCAGTTGTACTATATAGTACTTTTTAAATTTTATGATTAAAATATTTTTTTTACTAATATATTACCAAATTAACCCTCTAAAAATAATAATATTAAAAAGGTAAAATTATATTAAAATATTATTATAAAGTTATTTAATTTATAACCTAACCCTTCAACTTGACCAAATTTCATTTCGTCCTTCGACCTTATCTAATTCATTACATAACCCTTGAACCTTAAATTTTATTAAAAAATATCCCTAAAATTTTATAATTTTATATTACTGAATTACATGAATTAAATAGAAAAAAAAATTAAAGTCTCGTGAACTTGTTCTTTCCCAACCGGACGTGGAAGGTTTCTCCGGCGATTGGGTCGGCGTCGATTGGGATGCCGACGGCGAGGGCAAGCACAACGGGTCCCACAATGGTGACAGCTACTTCACGGCCAGGGGTCCCAATACATCGATTTTTGTCCCTTTTTATACCAAACTAGGTAATTTTAAAGGAACTCACCCGTTTCTTCCATCCCCAAATTCAGCAATCGGCCGATTTCTCTCGATGGCGGCTCCGAAAGTGGTGATTAGGCGGTGAAATTCTGGTGATCTCATCACACAACGACGGTGCAGCCAAAACAATGGCGACCGTAGCGACGGAGATGCATAATTCAACGAAATTAATCTGTATAATTATTCGTCACTGACTGTGCTCCATTCGTTGGATCAAATTACAGGTATTTGGGGCTATTCCATGTTTAATATATGCGTTCTCGTCGTTGAAATTACATAGAGTAGTCGATGGGTCGAGAAGTGTATACCAAAGTCAATCATTTGTTGAGTTCCCCAAAACTGTTTGATAAAATGTCTAAACCAACCGTGTCGATTAATTGTTCGATGTAACACGAAGAAAATCATATAAATTGTACATGATCGTTGACCTTTATATGATGCTTGTTTATTTATGAGAATCTCGTGATGTTGATTTTTGCTCCACTCGCTCTCATTTGTTGGCTCTAAACCAGTAAAAAGCTTAACGGCTGATCATTTGAATGTTGTTTTATTTGAATAGTGGATGATTAAGCATGTAGATTCCCTGTTTGAAGTCGTAACATACTCCATGAATGGTGTTTTGAAATTCTATTATTGTTTTAATTTTGTTGGATGCTTTATATTACATTTTCACATTAAATTTTATATTTTCTGTGACATTGTACTACTTATGTGATTTTAATGACCTGAGTTTAGTTTTCTGTTGGGTTGATTTTATTAATAATACCGGAACAAATTCTTGGCCTGTCAAACTTTTGAATCCGTAGTTTTGTGTTCGGTGCCTGTTTTCCTCGTCTTGGCTGAATATTGTACAGTACGTCGGCAGTAGTGCATAAGAATATTGTCAATTTTCGCTTGTAATTTGCAGAATATTTCAGACAAGTTCCTCCACTTTTTCCCGCAAATTCTGTACAATTTGAGCTAGTTGGTGCTGTGCTGGAATATTACACTAATTAATTTGACCAATTATTTTGTACAAGTTGTGGCCAATGAGTGCCGATCATGAAACTAAAAATTGTATCTTGTGTTATCTTATGCTTAATCATTTTGTTTGTTCAATTCTAAGTTTGTAAGACCCATCCTGTCGCTGAAGAGAGAAAGTATCATTGAGCATCTGAAGATGCACAATTTTCACATCTGACGCCGTCTACTAATCAGGCATATTATTGCGATTGTGGGGGTGCATGACACCAATTATTATGTCTATTTATGTTTCGAATTCTTGTGTTATAGTTTGCATTTTTTAACGCTTATCACACGTTGTTGTTTTTCTAAAACTGTTATTTCATTAGTGTAATTTGTTGTTTGAAATTACCCTCACACTCTAAAATATTATTTTGGATCTTTTTATGGTGCAGCTTTGTCATTTCGGTTTATGGTAATATTTGTTTACTCTGGTTTAGTAGCTTCCACTTCCTCGTTTTATGTTACAGTATACTCAGGTCGTTTTAAAGATTGAGTTGATAATAACGATTTTACACATGCATGCAGTCATCTCAACATATAATCTATCAAAATCTAAATAAAATAATTTTTGTAATAGTGGTTTCGTGATAACGCGCTAACCGTTATTTTAATTTTGCACCCGGCAATTTTATAAACTAGTAAATCAAATCACTGTCAAGCTACCCTCATAAATGTCTCTCATATGTTGCCAAATTATTGTGCACGCACTACAAAAAAACAGCGATTTTCCGAGGGAAAATACGAGGGAATTGACTTCCCTCGAAAATTTTCGAGGGAAAACCGAGGGACAGTTAATTCCCTCGGTTTTTTCCGAGGGAATATCAATCCCTCGGAATTTCCTTCGGAAATACGGGCGCCAAAATATGCCGCCATAATTTTCGAAGGACAAAATGAAGGATGATCGATGAAATTGTTTCCGAGGGAAGACATCCCTCGGAAATCCGCGGGATCTTCCCTTCCCTCGGTTTGAAATCGAGGGAAATATCATTCCCTCGATTTTATTTTTTAAAAAAATTAATTAAATTTTCGAAGGAATACGATTTCCCTCGGAATCATTCCGAGGGATTATTTATTCCCTCGGAATGATTCTGAGGGAAATTGAATTCCCTCGGAAATTTAATTAATATTTTTTAAAAAATCCAAAAAAATAAAAAAAGATCGGAAAAATAGAAAAAAATAATTAAAAAATAGGATTTATTTTCGGGACGTCGAGGCGCACCCCTCCCCGCCCCAGTCGTAATTTTTTGGGTTTTGTTTCTATTTTTTACTATTTTTTCGGGGTTTTTTCCATTTTTCATCTAAAATCGTAAAAAATAGAAAAATCATAAAAATGAAACCGATCCTATCATCTTAGGCACGTGGGGTGGTTTTGATCCCAAATTCGATCTAAAAATACCAACGATCACGTGCGTGTCCACACGTGTCGTGTGACTCGACCAACAACAAGATACGATCGATCGATGAACTCCTTCGGTTGGAAACGCGAAGCGACGTAGCGTCGTGATTTTTCCATATTGGAGGAGGGGTGCATCTCGGCGTCGTGGAACCACGGGGTTCGGGCGTCGATCGTTTAGGACGCGTTTTCTATTTTTTTTCGATTTTAAATAAAAAAAGGAAAAAAACTGGAAAAAAATAGAAGAATTAGTAAAAAATAGAAATAAATCCCATCATTTCACGACCGGCGTGGGGAGGGGTGCACCTCGGCGTCGTGGAACCACGGGCGTCGGGCGTCGATCTTTCCGCACGCGTTTTCTATTTTTTTTCGATTTTAGATGAGTAATGGGAAAAAACACGAAAAAACAGAAGAAATAGTAAAAAATAGTAGGAAGACCCAAGAAATTACGACCGGTGAGGGGAGGGGTGCGCCTCGGCGTCCCGGAAATAAATCATTTTTTTTCCAATTTTTTCTATTTTTTTCTATTTTTTACGATTTTTTTTTTAATTTTCGAGGGAATAAGAAATCACTCAGAATTTCGAGGGATTTTCGAGGGAATATAGTAATCCCTCAGTTTTCCAAGGGAAATAATCCCTCGGAATTCCGAGGGATTTTTGATTCCCTCGAAAATTTCAAAAAATAAAAAAAAAATCGTAAAAAATAGAAAAATCGTAAAAACGAAACCGATCCTATCATATTAGGCACGTGGGGTGGTTTTGACCCCAAATTCGATTGAAAAATACCAGCGATCACGTGCGTGTCCACACGCGTCGTGGGATTCGACCAACAACAAGATACGATCGATCGATGAACTCCTTCGGTTGGAAACGCGAAGCGATGTAGCGTCGTGATTTTTCCATATTGGAGGAGGGGTGCGTCTCGGCGTCGTGGAACCACGGGGGTTGGGCGTCGATCGTTTAGGACGCGTTTTCTATTTTTTTTGATTTTAAATAAAAAAGGAAAAAAACTCGAAAAAACAGAAGAATTAGTAAAAAATAGAAACGAATCCCATCATCTCACGACCGGGACGGGGAGCTGTGCGCCTCGGCATCGTGGAACCACGGGCGTCGGGCGTCGATCTTTCCGCACGCGTTTTCTATTTTTTTTCAATTTTAGATGAGTAATGGAAAAAAACCCGAAAAAATAGAAGAAATAGTAAAAAATAGTAGGAAGACCCAAGAGATTACGACCGGGGTAGGGAGGGGTTCACCTCGGCGTCCCGGAAACAAATCATTTTTTTTTTCAATTTTTTCAATTTTTTTCTATTTTTTACGAATTTTTTTTTATTTTTTGAAATTTCCGAGGGAATAAGAAATCCCTCGGAATTCCGAGGGAATATAGTAATCCCTCGGTTTTTCGAGGGATTACTGATGTGGCATGAATAGTCAGACCTGAATTGGGGTAGACCTGATCCGGCGTGACTGGGAAAAGGACCAGAAGGCCTAACCAGCTCGGCCCTAGGGAAGACCTGACCTGATCTTCCTAAAATTGGAAAGATGTGCGAAACCCTAATTGCACCCGAAAAAAGAGCTCAGACGTTTTACAGATCTACCCCAACCTTTCTGGGGGGAGGAGTTTATGTGGCATGAATAGGTCAGACCCGGATTGGGGTAGACCTGGATCTAGATGACCAAAGAGCTGAGCAGTAAGACCTGAATCCCAACCAAGGGGTTGTCCTGAGATTAGTAAGAGCTGAGCAGTAAGACCTGAATCCCAACCCAGGGTAATCCGGAGGTTAGTGAGAGCTGAGCAGTAAGACCTGAATCCCAACTCAGGGGTTGTCCTGAGATTAGTAAGAGTTGAGCAGTAAGACCTGAATCCCAACTCAGGGGTTGTCCTGAGGTTAGTAAGAGAGCTGAGCAGTAAGACCTGGATCCCAACTCAGGGGTTGTCCTGAGGTTAGTAAGAGCTGAGCAGTAAGACCTGAATCCCAACCCAGGGGTTGTCCTGAGGTTAGTAGGAGTTGAGCAGTAAGATCTGAATCCCAACCCAGGGGTTGTCCTGAGGTTAGTAAGAGCTGAGCAGCGTCATCCCTGCCCAGGAGTTGCCCTGAGCTGATAGAAGACCTCCTGTGAAATAAACCTTGGCAATATAAAGGCAGGCTTGCCAGTGGAAAGGAGAGCAGGACCAGGGGAGACCTGGCCTCTTGACCCCCCGCGCAGGTAGGCTTTCCAGTAAGAAGGAGAGCAGGACTAAGAGAGACCTGATCTCTTGACCCCCGCTGGGGGACAAGTGGGACCACTTGTCAGAGTTTGTTATTTCAACGGCCCTTGATTCGCGGACTTTGTTTCCGAGATCCCGGAAAAGGTCCCCACTGGATAAAAACTATAAATACCTCAGCCCCAAGGCTGAGAGAGGTATGTCGTTCTCTTGAGCATTCTAGCTTTCTTTTTGGAAAATACCTCAAATGCTTACTGACTTAAGTATCGGAGAGGTTTCCACTGGAAAATCACCGGTGGTCCTTTCTAACTTGTATTTGTGGTGCAGATCAGGTGGGTGTTCAAGGTTTTATGCGTTCTCAACCGTTGGCCATTTTTGGGCTGAAACAATCAGCGCCGTCTGTGGGAAATCAATCAAGCTAAGACGTGAGGATTTTCTATGGCTTCAGATTGTTTGCGACGAAATCTGGTAGGAGAGCTCGCTGGAACCCCCAGCTCCGCTGCACCGTGGGGTATGCCCAGGTCGGCGGAAACGTCGATGATTGGACAAGAAGGGACAGCGCCGTCGGCAACGGCTGCGCCGAGCACTAGCACCCCCATTTGGTAGATCTGTGCCAGCTGCTGGTGGTTCATTCAATGAATCCTTTTTCATACAGCTCTCGGAGCTCATTGGCAAAGCCGTGGAGACGGCGGTAGAAAAGAAGTTCGCAGAAATAACGCCACCGCCATCCAATGCACCGCCAGCGTGAACTGTTTCGGTGACGGAGATGGAGCCGCTACGTGGCCAGCGTTCTGATCGGACTCCCCTTCAAGATAGAAAAGAGCATATCTCTACTTCCGATAGCGAAACCTCAAGTCAGACCAATATAGGCCTGGCTGAGCAGATGCAGAGCTTGCAAAAAGAAGTGAGGGAGTTTAAGAAGAAGATGGTGGGCACAGGCACGGTGTCGGCGCGGCGAGGCACTCCGTTTACGGAGGAGGTCATGCGCAACGATGTGCCGGCCTCATACCGATCTCTGGGTTTTGAGTATAATGGGACCACGGATCCGTGGGACCATTTGAGTAGATTTGAAATCGCGGCAGCTGTACATAAGTTTTCAGATGCAGTCATGTGCCGGGTCTTCCCGATGACCTTCACCAAATCAGCTCAGCTATGGTTTAGCCAGTTGCCGCCACGATCTATCAGCAACTTTGATGAGTTCAGCTCGGCCTTCCTACACCAGTTCACCAGCTGTAGGAAGTACCAGAAAATGCCGCTCGATCTGTTCAGTCTGAAATAGAAAGAGGGTGAGAGCTTGCGCGCTTACATTAGTCGGTTCACTAATGCAAAGCTCGAAGTGCCTTCTGCGTTAGAGGAGCTCTTGGTGAATGCTCTTGCGCAAGGCCTCAGGAGAGGTGAATTTTTCCAGTCGCTGGTTGTGAAGCCAGCTCTGAAATTTGGGGAGCTTCTGGAGAGAGTTGAAAAATACATTCACTTGGAGGAAGCCCTGAAAATCAAGGATGAGGGAGAGAACAAGAGAGA
The DNA here is from genome assembly GCA_014905375.1 of Phtheirospermum japonicum. Taxonomy (NCBI): domain Eukaryota; kingdom Viridiplantae; phylum Streptophyta; class Magnoliopsida; order Lamiales; family Orobanchaceae; genus Phtheirospermum; species Phtheirospermum japonicum. The sequence continues at coordinate 841,023 of BMAC01000478.1, forward strand.
GAGGTATGAAAGAGAAGAGAGAGTATCTATGAAGAAATCCAAGCCCGACCTGTCGGGAGGATGACCTCGCTTCACTGAGGAATAGAATTAGCTGCTGATTCAGGATGCTCTGGACTTCGTTGAGGAGAAGTGGGAAAGAGATGGATGGAACACATTAAAGGGAGAATCAAAGCGGCTTATGACAAGACCGTAGTCAAAAGATATTTCCAGGTTAGAGACCTGGTCTTGAGAAGAGCCGATTTAGCGAAAGCTAAAGGAAAGCTGGACTCGACGTGGCAAGGACCATTCCGAGTCACCCAAGTCTTAACAGGAGGAGCTTACAAGCTAGAAGGAGTTGGATGGAACCAAAATTTCTCGTGCATGGAATATTGCCAAACTAACAAAAAATTTATGTATTATTGTAATTTATTGATGTTTATTAATACAATGGTGATGCAGGTTTATTCTCGCTCGCCAAACCACTCGCGTCTTCGTATAAGCCAGCATTGGCTAAGGGAGGCTGCCTATGATTTTGCCTGACCTGATTGTCAGTTTGAGCCAGGATTGGCTAAGGGCGGCTGCCCATGATTTTGCCTGACCTGATTGTCAGTTTGACCCAGGATTGGCTAAGGGCGGCTGCCCATGATTTTGCCTGACCTGATTGTCAGTTTGAGCCAGGATTAGCTAAGGGCGGCTGCCCATGATTTTTCCTGACCTGATTGTCAGTTTGAGCCAGGATTGGCTAAGGGCGGGCTGCCCATGATTTTGCCTGACCTGATTGTCAGTTTGAGCCAGGATTGGCTAAGGGGGGATGCCCATGAAAATTCCTGACCTGGTTTTCAGATGAAGCCAGGATTGGCTAAGGGCGGATGCCCATGAAAATTCCTGACCTGATTGTCAGATGAAGCCAGGATTGGCTAAGGGCGGATGCTTGCGAGAATTCCTGACCTGATCGTCAGTTTAAGTCAGGATTGGCTAAGTCTGGATACTTGTAAAAATGCCTGACCTGGCTATTAACCTAAGTCAGGAGTGGCTTAAGGCAAATGTGCATAAGAGGCTTGACTTGATTCAAGACAGATCTGGCCAAAGGCGAATGCCTCAATTCTCCAGACCTGACGGTAAGTTCAAGAGCCTGGATTGGCTGAAACTTGAAAAATCTTAATTCACTTGACTTGATTGAATAGAAACAAGAACCAATTGAATATTTTCAAGAAAATACTCTTGCATTTATCATAACATTCTGGCAATACAAAAGAAGTAGCCCACGCCTTCTACGCAGGCTGGCAAAATTGATTACAATACAGGAAATAAAACAGAAGAACAGAAAATTTAACAAGATCCTAGAGACATTTAGCCATGTGAGGAAGAGGCCTTCCGATTGGCGGCCAAAACACGGCGGACACGCCACAGCTCACGCTCAATTTCGTGGTAGCGCTGTCGACAATCGTCGGCAGCAATGGTGAGCCAGCTCACCGACTCCGTCAAGTCGGCCTTCTCTTCTTGCAGCTGACGATTCAGCTGGTGCAGCTCGGCCCTAGGGAGCTGGTTAGGGCAAGAGTCAGATCTGGATTTGGCTGAGCTGCCTTTGGAGGAAACCGGGGGAGCAGTGAAGGCGAAAAAAACATACGCAGCAAACTAGGGCGTATCGAGCCTGTGTAGGCGGTCTTGCTCAGGAGAATAGCAGAAAGAGGTAGGCTCAGGAGGCTACTTCAAAATTTTCGCGCGGTCAAAGGGGACTGTGGGCTTTTCCTGGGCCCACTTTGCCTGAGCATCCGGAGCGAGATGGAAGTATACCTCTGCCTTTGGAGCAAGCAGCTGGTACAGTTGCTCCGAGCCCGAGAAGGCTCACTGGACATACTCCCAGGTGGTCTGGATCAGCCTCAGCCCCTCTTTGGAGTTAAGGAACTCCGTTTTCCATGCTTCACGAGCCTTTGCCACGGTCTCGTCCGCCAAACTCCGAGCCTCGAATAAGGCTTCATCTCGAGCACTTTCTGCTCTGCCTTCCTCACTTCTTCCAGCTCTTGCTCGGCCTTCTTTAGCTTATTGTCCCTCTCTTTGCACAAATCGCGCAGCTTCTTCTCTTTCTCTTGCAGGGACTTGTGATCCTTCGCTAGATCTACCCCAGCCTTTCTAGGGGGAGGAGTTGATGTGGCATGAATAGTCAGACATGGATTGGGGTAGACCTGATCCGGCATTACTGGGAAAAGGACCAGGAGGCCTAACCAGCTCGGCCCTAGGGAAGACCTGACCTGATCTTCCTACAATTGGAAAGATGTGCGAAACCCTAATTGCACTCGGAAAAAGAGCTCAGACGTTTTACAGATCTACCCCAACCTTTCTGGGGGGAGGAGTTGATGTGGCATGAATAGGTCAGACCCGGATTGGGGTAGACCTGGATCTAGATGACCAAAGAGCTGAGCAGTAAGACCTGAATCCCAACCCAGGGGTTGTCCTGAGGTTA